>CM067475.1:42717730-42735951 GCA_034552555.1 Semaprochilodus insignis | reverse complement strand
AAGTTCTGCTATTCTCATATGGTCTCAACTAGGCTCTAGCAAATGGCCTGTTGTTGTGGGAAAGTGCGATGGTTTCTGTTGTTACAGAATATGTAAATTGTCTCCCCACCTATGGAGTGGCTATGCAGTTTATATGGAAATGACCCACTGTCTCCCACCGTAAGGTGATACAATCACCCCCAACAACCCCCACCTTCATAACTTGATCTTCCTTATCTTCGTTACCCTTCTTACCCCTCCTTTTCTCCCCCCTGAACCTCACCTCTTAAAAACCATGTCAGACTGAATAAGACTGAGCCAGACTGGACCAGACTGGACAGGACTGACAGCCTGGTGCCCGTGCGTTACTCTGCATGCACGTGAATAAGACTACTGATCGGCCGAGCTGTATCCATGCATCTCTGTATATGTGAATAAACTCAACACAACGCTGAACCTCATCTCCAGTCTCCTGACTCCTGATTCTTCTTGAAGACCCGAATTTCTAACACCACTGAGGAATTACAGTTTTTAAACTGTTAGATTTTTTGCTGCATTTTTGGTAAAGTGGTGAGCCTTGACCCATCCTCTCTCATAAAGGACTAGCATTTTCTTATAAGAGAGATTTATTTTTTTAATCATATACTGTCCTACTGACCCGTCTTGTATGGAACTGAGCCTGTACATATGACAGTTACCAATATAATATTACAATAAAGTTACATTGAGTTAAAATAAATAAAGAGGCTAATTTGCCTTACTGGGCTCAAAAGTCTGTATTTGCATTATGGATATTCTCTTTACATTGCATTACTACAGAGACACCTAAAGTAGTAATTAATGACTAATAATGAATAAAGCGACAGGTAATAAATGATCAAAATGTAATTATAGCTCTGTACATAATGGGCTGTAGTGGGCAGGAATCTAATCGTTTGGGTTAGAGTTCTGGGCAGTTTCTACTTTACACTAGAAAGAAGTGAGAAATAGGCATAGAGCTCTGAAGGAACAGGGAGGGAATGGGGAGGTGTTGGAGTTCAAAAGCATTATCATAGGTAACTACAAGAAATTTACAAATATATGAAAAGGAGTATTCAGAATGGTCATTCTTTCACAGCTGAACTGAAACGATCACACAAGAACAAAAATGACATTAGAAACTTTATTGATTACAGTTTGTAAATAAAGGATAAACCCACCAATCAATATTTTAAGCCAAAGCCATAGTTCTACAAAGCAATATCACCACTATTGAAGTATATCTGAACTATATTTGATTTGTGAACTAACTGAAGTATGATAATACAGTGTGTAAATTTGAAATAAACACACATGGAGCTCATTTCACCATAAGAAGTTCATAGATAATGTAATACAAATATAATACTGCACATACACCAATATGAACCCATAAAGATAAAAGTTCTCTACACCAATATGAACCCATAAAGATAAAAGTTCTGTTTTGTTAGATGAAAGATGAAAAAAGTGGAAGAATAATGAACCTTTGAGTATAAATGAAATGGTTGTTTTAGATATATAGCAGGCCCACAGTCAAACACACTTCTGTGATTTCCCTGCTGTAACCCTGCTGTAATCCTGTGTTTAACTCATCTATTAATTTCCAGGCTCAGTAGCAGTTTCAGAGCAGGAAAAGCATGTGTGTTGGACTGCAGCAGGGGCATAATCACAATCTGACCCTGTCCAGACTGATACGACAGGCCCACCTAATCTAATTTAAGATGTATTTTTTGTCTGCATTATTTAAGATAATTGTATTCTGTGAGTGCTGACATTTTGTATGGTCAAACAAAATCATGCATCATCATTCCTGAATGTGTGGGGTGTAGTCCAGTCAACTTTTTATTTGCCTAGGTGTCCAATCAATGTTCAGCAACTGTCTTTATTCAATCTTGTTCAGCCTGACAGTATTTGAATTTAAAGCTCTGGCTGCAGTCAAAAGACCCGTAAAAGTCAAATTCTGTAAACAGGACCTGTGGAAGTGAGAACCTACTTTTTTTTCATAAATGGTCCATAAACATTGTTCATGCCTGCCATAATGTACAATCACATTTCAGTATTACGTTTTTACAGGTCTAATAAAACATTTATTTCGGCCTAAATGATTAGATCAGGGGTCTTCAAATCTGGACCTTGAATCTCGTTTCCAGTCCTAGTAATCTTTGTTATCCCTGGTGACACTACACAACCAATCAGTTACATTAACTGATGCAGGGCTGGAAACTGGATTGTTTCAGATCCAGATTTAAAAGACCTGGGAACTAGACTGCAGCCCTCCATGACTGGGAGTGAATAACCCTGGGTTACAGTTATGTTATAATGATCAGCTCTTTTCAGATTATTCTGAGTTTGCACTTTTAAGTCAGTAAGCATCGCTGGCGAAATCACAGATGGCTGCCAGTTTTCCATTGTTCTTCTTCATTGCGTCAATGTGTCTTAGCATGCGTTCATTACAGAGGAGCGAATTCCCTGCGATATCTTCTGCTGACTTCATCAGATCCTCCATCACCTTCATCACTGGTTTCTGGAGGATGAATCTGCGAGTCTGACATTCAGCCACGCTCATCTTTCCACTCAGGACACTCAGGATGTGGACGGTTCTTCTCACTTTGTTTTGGAACTCAGCTACCGTCTCTCTATGCTCCTTCACCTTCTGGATCTCTTTCTGGATACTCGCCACCTTATCATGTTTCTGCTTGATGTTTTGTTCAACCTGGCAAATCTCAGACTGATATTTAGACACTTTACTTTTGAACATTTCCATCTGAGACTGAGATTTTCTCACCTCCTCTTCAGCTGCTCCTACAGCACGTGAAGATTGATCCAGTTCTGCTCCACCAGCAGCTAACATGATGGGACCTGCACAGAAATGGATTCAGTCATGTCTTTTACATTAACTCCCACATATAAAGTCTAAGATTAAGACAAAATACATGATTCTCACCAGCAATCCATCCGATAATTGGTATAACTAACAATCCTCCACCTACACCTGTCACAATCTCAGCATTACGTTTCCTCTCTTGCTGTTTCCGAAGTACTTCTCTTGCTGAATTCAGATTTCTATTGGCCTGCTCCACGGTATTTTTAGACTCTCTCAATAATCTTTCATTAGTTGTCTGCTCTGCTCTCAAGTTGTCTAAGCTACGTCTTGTATCACTCATCTCTTGTTCAAGTCTTCCCTGGTCTCGTGTAAGGATCTCAATGTTGCCGTCCAGACTCGTTAGCTCTGTAGCAGCCATGTTTTCCGACTTCTTCAGGTTCTTCTGAGCCTCCACAATCTGCTCTCTGATGTAGTTGTAGTTGGAGCACTGCCCACTAACGGGGTCTATATCTCCTTTAATGAGGGCCTCGTATACTCTGTTGATGGAGCAGAAACCATCTTCCAGGGGCACAATAGCTGCAGCAATTGAGTTCTTCACCAAAAGACTGTGGAAAAGCAGGCGGGTGATTACTGCTTTTATTATAAACCACATTTCCAAACTATTGACCATAATGTCTTGGAAATATTAGAATGGGTATATATTAGATATAATATTAGAATTTGTGTACTTACTCAGTTGAGTAAATTTTGTCCATTGTAAACGTCTCACAATCTGTTGAAAATAGAAATATGAAATGAAATATTTATCTTAATACTTAGGACAGCAAAATAAAGAGAAGAGAGCATAGCAGTGTGCTGTCATTCATCATTGAATGTAATATATTTTGGCTGGAAAATCCCCCCAAAGCTCAGATTAATCATGTAGATAATCATGTAGAAATGTATTAAACATTACAGTTTCAATTGATTCATAGTTTATGTTACATTCAGGCTTATTTATTGTGACAATGTTATATTTATTCTGCTTTTATTGTGTTTTAATGGTTTTTACACTATTTACCTAGATATGCAATACAAATTCTTTATCTTAAGAATCAAAGCACTAGAACCAAAAGATTAATTTTTTTACTATCCAATTTTCACACCTTATAAAATGTGAATGCCATTCCCTCAGTATGACATGCAATGCAAACAACAATCTTGCTTAAGGCTTGGACTAGGCCATCTAAAATCGCTCCCCTAACTTCTAGATATTTCTTATTGACACAACAGTTATTACAGTATTTATTTGGCATATATAGTACAGCATGCACAGCAAAAATCCCCAGTGTTGATTAGGTCCAGCTGTAGGTGTTGAAGTACCCCAGTGAATTTTGCTGTTTAATAGAGTCTGAAACCTATAACATATGGCATGCAACGCTAAAAGATTCCAGTAGCTTAATCTTGCCATACTTACTTACTATTCTATCCTCTTTAGCATCAAATTTATACATTTCAGAATGATTTCATTATTATTGAGACATAACATAACAGTGGTATGTACTCATTGAATCATCAGATACAAGCCTGACAGAGGAGTAGGTAAGCAGAGGTAAACATTAAAAGTAAAAGTATTGCGTGTGATATGTTAAAGAGGTCTAAAATTGAAGTCTGAGCCTGATCTCTAGCTGTGACTTTGAGACCCAAACTGAACAGGCAGAGCTAAACCCCATTCTCAAGGGCTAACAGAGATTAAATAACAAACATGATTTAGATTGAACCGACTGGGCAAAAATGTTAAGATGGCATAAACTGGTCATCTGTATTAGTAAAACTGATGATTAGGATCGTACTACACACAGAGCCTAAATATTAACCCCAGTGTGTTAAGGTTTCTCTCACTAGCGTGTTGTTCTTAACATACTTTGTGCAACCTTAACACTCAAGAGAAAAGATAAACTGCGACATTTCCTCCAACTTAACACATCCACATCATCACCCATGGTGCGACTGTGGCTGATGTACTTTTGAACTTTGATGTACTGTTGAACTTTATTTAGGGGCATTTTCACCCATCAACCTATTAATATTCACCTTTAGAGAATACTGGGTAGAGAGAGAGACAGACAGAAAGAGAGGACAATAGGTATATATAGGTATATGCCTTTAAGTAAACACAAGCCTATGCTTCAAGTAGCAGGTAAAAAACATCCCCATCATGGCCTGAAACCCAATACTTAGTGAGGCCTTGTCAGGTTCAGATTGGATAACAAACCTCTTGTAGATTTTGCTGTACATATCTGGTTTTCACATATGTATGTGCAAAGTTTGTACCTATTGAATACTTACATTGTCATGAAGTGCTACGGTTTTATGTAATTGCTCTGTTTTCTCTTCAAACCTTTTAAGTTATCACTGCCTAAATATGTATGTTACTGTACATGTTAATTGTCTGCATTTAAACCCCACACAAACACACTGTAGTCGCACTGGTACACTGAATCAGATACAGCAGTGAACGGAGGATCAACAAAGAATGCAGAGAAACGGGTACTGTCTGTAGAACTACAAAGTCCACCTATATGATAAAATGGACTGTAGATAAAATGATTGTAGATACAAAGAGTTGTACCTAATTAAGTGGCCAAAGCAAATAACATCCAGTAAAAAAGACACCTATTATGCGCAAAAGCTTAGAAATATGGTATAAATATTTGTTAGGTTAGGTATTAATAAGGTTTTCTGAGTAGCTGACTGACGAAGAAAATGTTAAATAATTGTAATAATTTGGTTGTACACCATTTGGCATTTAATTAAGGATTAGGAAGACAATCACTGAATCATCAGCAAACCTGATTATAAACCTTGACACAAACATACTCTGATTTGGATGAACACACCTCTTTGGACATCCTGTAGAGCACACCAGAGCCTTCAAGTTTCATTAACACAAGTTCTCTGTGGCCTGTTTGTCTGAAAGGTGACCAGCCAACAAATAGCGCCAAAATCAGTTCCTGACATAAGCATATATGCGTCTTTTTGCCCTTTAGGTGCCTAACAACAAATTTCTGCGGAATTGGTTTTAATGGTTTTAAATTTAATGTGGAATTGGAAGATGATTACAGCTAAGTGAATTTTACAGCCATAGTTTACATCAACTAATGCAGTACACGGAAGAAAATGATATTGTTAAATGATAAATACTGTGATTTGCATTTTTTTTTTCACATTCGGATTTATGCATTTAATACCTTTATGTTTTATCATATGACCAAGTTACTTATTTTTCTTTTTTTCAGTGTAGCAGGTTTTTGTGTGAAGCAGCACAATAAGTCAATAAAGCACTAGAAAAAAAAATTGTTCGATTATGAGTAATTATAAGTAAATGAAGAAAAGATAATTTTACTGTTGCAAGTCATCCTCTGGTTTTAATGTCTGGCTGACTGCTTCATACTGTTTTATTATCGTTACAGACATTACTGCACTGTAGGGCAGTGTTTATAAGAGTATATGCAAGCCCTTTTATGCCAACTCGCATAGAATAACATTACCATTTATGAATCATTGTCAAAGGTCGGAGTTACCAGTTTTGATGTTAAGTTGACATTATCTCTGTATCAGCTGACTTTCTGTGACATTAGGCTATGTCTGAACACTTGAAATAACATCAGGCTTTTAGCTCAGTGTATGTCATGGTGACATAATGCTGGTACAATGAAAGAGTTTGCCATGTCAGCTTTTGTTGATGTATGTTCATGTATATTTTCTGTACCGTTTTTGGTAAGGTGAATTTCAGTTTAGGTTTACGTTGTCACATCATTTTTATAGCAATGTGATCTATGCTTAGCATCAAGAACCAGTTGTTACAAGAGTCAATAACATCATGTAAATTTCACTCAAAATAAGTATTCTGACAACCCAATGCCAGAAAAAATAGACCTGCCATGTGTCAGCTGGAAACAAATGCAGTTTTTATGATAGCTGGTATCTACTGAAATAAACTGTTAATGTAAGTTTATGCTAACTTATCATAATGATTTCATATAGGTGTTATGTAGCCTTATGAACTCTGCTGTACAAAGTTTTACCAAATTATCTAAAGAATGCCTCCTACACATTCTTCACTGTGGCCCACAGAGCTTCTAAATGTCTTTATTTTTCCGTATGCATTGTGAATAAGATAAGCCTTTGAAAATTAACATTTGAAATAGCCATTGCAGCCTATTTGATGCCTTGCTCATCCTGACCTAGAAGCACAAGTTAGTCATGAATGTTGTCTCTGTCTCATCCTTTGAAACCCAAAAGAATCTGAGCTTCATGCCAGTTGCAACGAACACTACTGTTGTAGACAGATTATTATTATTATTATTATTATTATTATTATTATTATAGTATTAGTCTTAGTCTTGTTTACAGTTTTTATGTGTGCTCAGTTATTACTCTGCTTGCATTACTAATGAAATAAAGATATTCATTTGCATAAAGTGACTAAATCATTCAGAATTATATTTGTGTTTCTATTTCACAATAATAGCACTTTCAGTTAAAAAGCACAGGGCAGAAATTTCACTAACCGACTTGTAGCAAAGGTGGCATGTTTAAAGTAGCTGAGCTCTGAGTTAACCCATTCTAATACCAGTGTTTGTCTGTAGAGACTGCATGGCTATGTGCTTGATTTTTCCACAACTGTTCATGTGTCAGAGCAGCAATGGAGGCAACTGATGTTAAGTATTTAAACAGAAGAAAAGAAAAATAGTGTAGCTACACCATCTGGAAGATGCAGGAAAAAGAAAAAAACTAAATAACTAAAATAAGAAAATAAGACTAACAAAAGTAAGATCACACATTTGGTTCACTTAAGGAGACTGAAATGTGGTTCCATTAAAAAAAAGCTTGTGTGTGCTGTGACTGAGATGTGACCTCAGAAGGGCATGAGGGAAGTTCTCACACAACACCCCAAAGCATACCAGGACTATGTCACCCCAATTAAGTAAATGAGCTGAATGAAGCACAACCACAATTAACAGGTCCAGCAGCGACTACAGGTCACGCCAAACAATTCAACTTCCGTTTGTATACCCAAAATGGTTAGATGGATACTACCAGAAGGGCTTTCATCTTCCTCACTGAACACACCACGCTAATTACAAACCTACAAAAAGTTATTCATTTATCAAAACGACAACAAACGTTAGTAAACAGATACAGAAAAAAAACACTTTGTAGAATTAACCTATGGATTGCAACAACCTCTCAGTTCCACCAGATGGTATATAATAACTCAATTTTATCTCCACCAACCGTACCACACAGCAATAAGTAACACAAAATAATTAACTAAAACACACAAACTAAATTCACACACTCTAAAGGTAACAAACACACCTGGCACATGACTGAGGTGCTGTGGTAAACGGCGCCACCCAGAAGAGAGCGTGTGTCCGGACACCACACACCACTAATAACGCGCTAACACTCCACAACCAAAAAATAGAAAATAAAAAAAAAGGGACCCGTCTCCCCACGGGTCAGCAGCTGCTACACCAGGCCTTTACCACAGCATCACCACCCAGCGTTCGACAACAGATAAAGCAGAAACCACCTCGCCAATCAGAACAGGCAAAGCGCCAATCAGCTCCAACTGGCAAACAATTAGATGGACCAACAGGACCATTCTGCCACATTAGCAATAGTGTATTGGATGAAACACCTGAACTCAATAATTATGAGAGGTGTCCACATGCTTGTGCTCATAAAGCATACATCAGACGGCAGAATGAGCAGATTAAGGACAGTCTGGAGTTTAGCTTTAAAGCAAGCTTGCCAAACCTTTATCTCAGAAGTTTCAGTCACGATGTTGAAGTTCCCTCAGTTCCACTCACCTCAATGTAAGAGTGGGAAACCTCACAGCCTACTTTGTAACATCTCTGATCAAAAAGCCCAACCCACCAGCAGGACTGTGCTGCTGCACTTTAAAAGGAGGAACTTTCAGTTTCATTTAGGCCAATCCTCTTTGCTGAGCTGAGATCAATGACAGGTCTGATAGGACTAACAGGAGGTAGGTCTTTAAACTGGTTGCCTGTCTTCAAAAAAAATTATACAAAAGCCACAATAGCTCTACCCATAATGTCAACGTGTTTTTGTATGGGTGACATTATAGAAGCAGTCATGTCTGATCTACATTAGATTTCTTGTTTATAAGATCCTCTGTTAGGTTCTCTCTCCTTATTGCAAAAAATAAGTAACAGTAACAGCTTCTAACAGCTAAGATGGATTCTTGCAGTTCCGAACCTTAAACCTGTCTGCTTCTTTTTATCCACCAAAGCCATTTGTATACAAATAATGGGATTGAATAGTTTACCCCTTCATCAGAAAGAGACAGCTGTTTGGGACTGGTGCACTGTGGGTGACATGTTCAGACACTTATCACCACTTCAACACAATAAAAAGATTAGGTTCTGTAGATTAACTGAAATCTGACTAGCTTAGACTGCATTGTAAGCAGAGCTTCCTGATCAAATGGCAACCCTATGTCAGATGTTCCACTATATTTATTTGAAGTTTGATTTTTATTTATTTATTTTTTAAGTTTCACTAAACAAGATTAACTCTGTAATAAGCAAGGCTAAAATTACTGGAGTTGTATGAGGAGAAATAGAAAATCAAAATAAAGGTCAGACGCAAGGTTCCAATGTTTACTTCACCACTCACAGGAGGTGATGCAAAAAAGTGAAATGCATGTGAAATAAAATGATCAGTGCATTCAAAGATTACAAAAAAACATCACTGAGTGTATTTAAAAGCATTCCCCTTAAGTTCTCCAGACAAAAAAAAATATCTCCCCTTGAGTGTGTAAGAAGGATGATCAGGCTATAAATACCTGTGGGGTGTGTGAAGATTGAGAAGAGGTGGTACAGTGCAGTGAATGTCTCGTTCCATGTGGGGAAATGGGATTGCAGAGCCAATATTAATGATTGGCAAGAAGGAGTGACTGCTTTGGGCATGCCAAAGGCCATAGTGTGAAGGAAGTAGCTGAATTTGCAGGCGTATGGAAGCATACAGTCATATGGGTCCACCAGTAGTGGCAAAAATCCCAGTCCAAAGGAAATTCCCATCAGAATAGTGCTTGAAAGACAAAACTGACAAACAGGGACCACTTTGCTGGTTTAGCTGTTGACCCGCATAGTCTCTGTTGGTTTAGCTGTTGGCCTTCAGGAAATGGACTTTTCTAGTTCTTCTTCTTCTTGGTCAAGAGATTTTTGTCTGCTAACTACTCCTGCAGTTTGAGATATCAGCACTGTTCCGACTCTGAAAAGTTTGATCCAACTTGTGGTTTTTGAATTTTTTCCCCATTAAGAATGAACCGGGAGGAAAGTGTATGTCCATCTACTGTACTTCCACCCAACCGACAGACAGACTTTCTCAGGATAGAACCCCAGGCATTCTCTCCTGAAATAAATAATAATCTAAAGGGCACAGAAAGCTCTGATAGAAGGATTAGGCCAGACTGTAAACACCAGCCTCTCAAAGACACTTAACACTCTGCATCAGTTCTCAATTTGACAGGTTTAGATATAGATTCACTGTCTTTAATCTCTGGGTGATGGTGTGAACTGGTGGGATTCAAAGTTTCATTTGTAAAGACCTCTGTCAATTGTCAATTTTATTTATAAAGCACATTTTAGAACAACCAATGTTGACCAAAGTGCTGTCCATTAATGAATAGACAAAAACATACATAAAAACACAAACAATCACAGAAACCACAACATTAACTCTCATCTACATTAAAAGCCAAAGAATAAAAATGAGATTTCAGACGAGATTTAAAAACTAGCAGTGTAGGGGCTAGCCTAACATGTAGTGGCAACTTATTCCATAGTTTAGGGGCTATAACTGAAAAAGCACGATCACCCCTGTGCTTCAGCCTGGATTTAGGGACCACCAGAAAAAGCTGATCAGCAGATCTGAGTGACCTTGATGGAATGTATGGCTGCAAAAGCTCAGAGAGATAGATTGGCGCTAAGCCATTCAATGATTTATAGACAAAAAGCAAGATCTTAAAATCAATCCTAAAACGGATAGGAAGCCAATGAAGGGAAGCCAATATGGGCGATATGTGTTCTCGTTTACGCGTTCTTGTTAAAAGACGAGCAGCAGCATTTTGGACCAACTGAAGCCGTGCGATGGAGGCCTGACCAACACCAGCATAAAGCCCGTTACAATAATCAAGTCTGGATGAAATAAAAGCATGTATAGCCCTTTCAAAATGATTAAAAGATAAGAATGGCTTGACCTTAGTTAAAAGTCTCAGCTGAAAGAAACTGGATTTAATGACAGAATTGATCTGTTTGTCTAACTTAAAATCACTGTCTATCATCACACCAAGATTTTTTGCATAAGGTCTTACGTAGGTGTCCAAAGAACATAAGTCCTTATAGGGGGCCTCAGTGACACTACTCGGTCCAAAAATCAGCACTTCAGTTTTACTTTCATTGAAATTTAAAAAATTTAAAGCCATCCACACTTTGATGTCTTCAAGACAGTCTAACAACATTTTTAAGGAATTTGTATCCCTTCGTCGTAGAGGCAAATAGATTTGGGTATCATCTGCATACATATGAAAGGAGATACCATATTTCCTCAGAATAGACCCCAAGGGAAGCATGTACAATGAAAATAAAACTGGACCCAGAATGGAACCCTGGGGAACCCCACATGTGAGAGGTGCTGAAGAAGATACAAGATCACCAAGGCTGACAGAAAAACTTCTGTCAGATAGATAAGATCTGAACCATTCTAAAGCGGTGCCTTGTATGCCAGCACATTGCTCCAACCGAGACATAAGAATGCTGTGGTCCACCGTGTCAAAAGCAGCTGTAAGGTCTAAAAGCATAAGAATGGCAGAATCCCCTGAGTCAGTAATTAATAAAAGATCATTAAAAACTCTTAACAGTGCACTTTCAGTGCAATGAAGAGGTTTAAACCCAGACTGGAACACCTCTAAAATACCATTTCTATCAAAATAATTTTGCAGCTGCAAGAATACAACTTTCTCCAAAACCTTTGAGAGAAACGGGAGTTTGGAAATGGGTCTAAAATTAGACAGCACTGAGGGATCTAAATTTGATTTTTTAATCAAAGGTTGCACCACTGCATGCTTAAAATCAGTTGGCACGATTGCTGATGCAAGGCTGCTGTTCACAATGGCATGAATATTTGGCCCAATAGTGTCAAAAATATCTTTAAGAAAATGAGGAGGGACAACATCTGTAGGACAAGCTGAAGGTTTCAAATAAATGATAATTTCCTTTAAAAGAGAAAGAGAGACAGGCTCAAACTGGTCAAAAACAGCAGAGCAAGTAACTACAATAGATGGGTCATAAGAAGAAAATGTAATAGAAGATCTAATATTAGCAACTTTCTCTACAAAAAAGTGTAAAAACCTTTCACAGTTGTCCAAAGAAATATCAGGACAATAAGATCTGGGGGGATTAAGAACAGCACTGATGGTATTAAAAAGAACTTGAGGCTTATGACCATTATTTGCAACAAGAGCAGAGAAATATTTCATCTTTTCAGCTTTTACAACTATCTGGTATTTCTTCCAGCTGTCCTTTACAATATCAAAAGACACCTGCAACCTGTCTTTCTTCCACTTGCGCTCAGCTCTCCTACATTCTCGTCTAGCGTCACGAGTGGTGATATTTAACCAAGGTTCAGATTTATGTTTGGAATGCATAATTTTTACTGGAGCCACCATGTCCAAAATACTTCGGCATGAGGAATAAAACAAAGATATTAGTTCCTCTGTATTAAGACACGAGAGGGACCCTGAAATGATCTGCACATCTTTAAAAGCATCCGAGAACTGTACAGCAGTGGTAGGAGTGAAAACACGACGGCAATGACCCAGAACACATGGTTTGGTAGCATGGGGAAAAGAAATTTCAAATAAGACAGGCATATGATCAGAAAACACTGCATCACATATCTCGATGTTAAAAACCGACAGACCATATGATAAAACGAGATCTAATGTGTGTCCATGCTCTTGTGTGGGACCAGCCACAGACTGCACAAGATTAAAAGAGTCAATAATACTTAAAAACTCTTTGACCAGCGGCTTAGTGGGGCAGCATACATGAATATTAAAATCTCCGACAACTAAAACACTGTCATACTTTGGCATAATTCCAGCCAGAAACTCAGAAAACTCATTGATAAAATCCTTATTATATTTAGGAGGTCGATAAATCACGACGCATAGTATTAGATGAGATCGGCCCAGCTCGAACATATTCAGTTCAAAACTGGAATAGATCGCTGGCGACAATTGCCGACAGGTAAATGTTTCTTTAAAAATAGTTGCTACTCCACCTCCACGTCCAGTCGTCCTTGGGGAATTAAAATAAGTACAGCCTAATGGTACACATTCTGAAAATGCGCTTAAATCTCCAGCATTTACCCAAGTTTCGGTCGCGCACAACAGATCCAGCCCATGAGAAGTGAAAAAATCCTTTAAAATAAATGTCTTATTTGCCAGAGATCTAGCATTAATCAAGGCTACCTTGGTAGAAACAGGGCCATTTACTGTCCNTGTTGATTTTACTTAAAAATATAGTGCAACGTTTTTGCAAGCTTTTTTTTAAGTATAACCCACTTAACTTTTTTAGCGATTTTTACTTAAAATCTTAAACTGACATTACTAACAAATCAGAGTGTTTACTGTCTTTACTTAAAAAAATATGTTTCTCCATTTAGTAAAATTAAGCTGTTTCATTTAGACTTCCTTAATATTTTAGGAAGAATATAAGTAAGAATTTGCGTTAATACTACAATTGATGTACTACAACTACTACTAATGAAAATCTATGGCAGGTTGTACTACATCAAATAAGCACTACACAAATAGGCCTTTTAGTGAACTTCAAGTCAACATAATTTTATTTCAAGAAATGGTATGAAAAACACATAATACCACAACCACTGTACTCTTCCCTATGGAAGCAAGCAAGAACTATACAGGTGAAAAACAAATATAAGTCTCTTCGTCTAAGTTCCACTTTATTTATTATTTTTCTCCCTCAAAAATATTTTACTTAGTAGTAGTAATGTAGGTCAAAAAACCTGCTAACAATTAGTATATTATGCTACCTTTGAAGAGCAGGGGACAGAAGAGCTCTGCTTTATGCTTATCCTTCAGGGCACAAATGCAAGTTATTTCTGTTTTTATTAATGTTAAATGCATCAGATCATGCTATGAATGGAGTAATTAGCTTATTAATGTTGAAATGGGTGGGTCTGTATATCAGGTAACTACCATTCCAGCCAGATAGGCTTGGTTCCCATTTATGTATTGTTAATATGGGCTGAGTCTCAAACAGCTTCTTTCTCTGTGTGTAATACAGAACTGCAGACACTACTATACAATATAACTATACACTATGTAGGTTTGAAATCAACAGCTTTTCAACCTTAATAGTGCATTTAATGTTTAATAGGAAGTAACTAAAATGTAGACACAGGCTCCATGACTCGGTCGTAGGGCACTATTTGGGTGTAATTTCTTGAAGAGCACTACGTAGGGAGTAGCGAGCAATTTGAGATTCAGCCCATATTAATACATAAATGCTAACAAATCCTGTCTGACTGGATTAGATGGTAATAATCACCCTGTGAACATTAATAAGCTAATTACTCCATCCATATCATGTTCCATCACATTTAACATCAATAAAAAAAGAAACGACTGATATTTGACCAAATGTCATGACTGTCATTTACTGAATCAAAGTTTGTCCCTGCTCCCAGCTTTGGATGCTAGTTATTACCTGCTTAGCTCCCCTAAAAACACTTATGCTGGTCTAGCATGCCAACTGTTAGCAAATACATTTTTTTCAACTACATTACCCTTCAGGTGTGCTGAAACATCATTACATCACATGACATCAAATATCACCATTACTCTCAATGAAAATGTATGCATTTATGCATAACAAATGAAGGAAAAGAAAAAAACCCACTATGTTTAAGCAAACAGTGCATCATTAAACAAATTGTATGTGTGCATCAGTACTACAGCCATAGCCACTTTTCATATACACCGACTGGCCAGTGCATTTTGTAGTTCTACAGTTACAGACTGTGGTTCATCTGTTTCTCTGCATACTTTGTAACCCTGTTCTTCAATGGTCAGGACCCCCATAGCACCCCCACAGAGCAGGTACTATTAGGGAGGTGGGTCATTTTCAGCTCTGCAGTGACACTGGCGTGGTGGTGGTGTGTTAGTGTGTGTTGTGGTGGTATGAGTGGATCAGACACAGCAGTGCTGCTGGAGTTTTTAAATCAGCTGTCGGCTGGTCCTCAGTCGAGCAGCTGGAGTTTTTAAACACCGCAGTGTCACCGCTGGACTAAGAATAGTCCACCAACCAAAAATATCCCTTTTATATGTCCTGTGGGCGGCATCCTCTGACCACTGATGAAGGACTAGAGAATGACCAACACACATTGTACAGCAGCAGATGAGCTATCGTCTCTGACTTTATAGATACACACACATGATGGACCAACAAGGTAGGAGTGTCTAATAGAGTGGACAGTGAGTGGATAGTGAGTGGACAGTGTTTAAAAACTCCAGCAGCTCTGCTGTGTCTGCTCCACTCACACCAGCATGACACACACTAACAGTGCTGAGAATGAGGTTTACATTTTACAGGTTTACAAAGTATGCAGAGAAACATGATGGACTACAGTCTGTAATTGAAGATCTACAAAGTGCTCCTACACGGTAATTGGACCTGGTAAAATGGACAATCAGTGTAGATACATGGGTGTGATTTTAATGAAGTGGCCGGCCATTGTTTATCCTCCAGCTCAGCATTACTAATCAGAGAGGAAAAACTACAAACATTTAACCTTAAAGCCAAAAAATAACATTGTATGTAAAATGGAACATTTAAACATGTTTACATCACTACCATTGCCACAGCTCCCCCCCACAACCCAACTTATCAATGAAAAACAAAACTGAAGTAAAGCCAAAATCCAAACAGTAGTGTACAGTATCACAAAGTCTACATATAAGCTGGTGCAACAGTATGCTGATGGGATGATCTGCTATGTGTATTCAGGTATGTGATGTTATGTCTGTGTGCTTACGCACTTTGGCAGCATCAATGTTCGCCATACATTTATGTCAACAACTTGTTCTTCAATGACAGAATCTTAGGGGACAGTTTCCCACTGTCTAGTTCCAGTAGCATTTTTTGGAAAAATTCAAACGTGTACCTCAGTGGTTTGGGATAACTGAGATTGACTGCATACATCAGGCCAACGAGGACGACGCATGCATTCGGGACACTCTGTAGTCCTGCAATCACCTGTACCCCCTCCAAAACGATGCCTGCCTCTAAAGGACTGCCATCTGCAGAGCCCCCTTTGGTGACAATCTTCAGTGTGTGGTGTGTCAGGTCATCAGGGTCGAGATCGCCATTGATGTGCTGAAACAAACATAAAGACCATTATATCATAGTGTTCGCAAACATGTGTTCCTCTCCACACTCTTCTCCTTACATGTCCTTAAATGTGGAGGCGTCCTAACTTTTTTCCTCCCAGGAAAGTTGCATTTCTATTAATTACACTTTAGAAATTATTTTTCAATGACATTTCTTCAGTTTATTTGTTTAGTTATATTACCATCTTTCAATACTGTTAAAATGAAGATCGAAAGTCCATATGTTTAAGTATGTTAAAAACATGACTGTATGCATATACCACACTAACCTGATAATGTGTTATAAGGTGCTCAGCATTTTCAGAGAGGTATACCATCAAGCCACGAATCACTACCTCTCTACGGTTATCAACACCAGCATCCTTAGTGGCATACAAATACAAATTTTTCATGAGTTCATGGTCAGGCACCATATCTCAATGCTTCAAAAATTCAGTAACGCATATGAATTACCTGGTCAAGCAACATCAGTACTTCATTCATTTTGCGGGCAGCATTTCCTCCCTTGGAGTGAAAGAACCTGAGGAGCCTATCCGTGTATTTGTCCAGATTAGAATAGAATTGCGATTCCAAATCAATGGCTGTCAACCTTTTGAATTCCTCTTTCACCTTAAAAAGCAAGATTTAATAATTATTAACGATGCTGTACTTTATTATGAAACATATTTATAGTCACATGTGAGCTGTGATTCATTTTCTTCTCATGTTCAGTGATATTCAGAAACCTTTCATGAAATTATTAAGTCACACAAAAGTCACCTGAATAGCATCAAAAAGCGCAGGCCATCTCTCCAGAAGATCTCGTACAGGTGGGCTGTCCTCAACTATTTCCTGCCTGCGACAGGAAAAGGTTCTGGCCATCTTCTCAGCAATAGCTTTCTGGTTGTTTCTAATCTTGAAGTCACTGAGAAGCTCTACCCGCACCCTCTCCAATGTCTGTTTACTTTCTCCAGGTGGGAAAGGGGGAAGGTAGTTTAGCTCTGCTTTTTGTGGCTTTTTTACTGCAGCAGGTCTCTTGTGTTGTGAAGAGTTGATAGCCAATTCAGGGCATCCAAGCTGTTTTAGTTTCCGCCTATAATTGGCCATCTTATTCTTCAATCTGGATAACCAGCCATCATACCCAGACAATGATCCAGGCTCCCTCAGACACGGATACTTTTCAATTAGTGCCTGAGCAACAGCACATATCTGCTTGCTAGTGGGGTATGCACAGTGCTGGAACATTTTTTTGACTAGTGCATCAGAAACTTGAGATCTCACACTGTGATCATTCAAAAGAACTCCATTTTTAAGGAACTTTTCATTTCCTGCCAGCAGAATCAGCTCTGTGTCATATGGAAAATCAGGAATGTCAAATTGTGTTGGCCAATGTTGTGACCGCAACCCTTGAGTCTTCAGGGGGGACAGCAACACTGTGTCATCTGACGATCCATACTGAACAGATGAGGCATCTGATGAGTTGACAGAAGTCTCAGTTGATAAAGCATCCAATGAGGTTGATGAAGACAGTGTTGACAGGGCATCTTGAGATGGAGTGGACATATCCTGAGGGTTGTCAATTGCTGTTAAGGTGATCAGCAAAGGCTCCACAAAAACAACCTTAATGGTGTCTTTGTCTTTCAAAGTGGCTGTAGTTGTCAAAGAAAAAAAATCTCCAAAATCTGCATCCATGTAATGCAGAGCAAAGTTTGCAGGTAAATTAAATTTCTCTTTCACTACCCTCTCCAGTTCTTCAACTGCATCAGGAATCCCAGAAGGTAGGCTCAATTTATGTGCATCATGTTTGATCATCACTCGAAGCGTTGCTGGTGACATTTTGTGAGTCTGTTCCAAATAAGGGGAAAACTAAATTGTTAGACAGGCAGTACATGAACATATTTACAACCAAAAAAAAAAAAAAAA
>CM067475.1:42541281-42717230 GCA_034552555.1 Semaprochilodus insignis | reverse complement strand
TAACTACAATTACACCTGTGAGATTCTAAACTACTAAAATGGTATAACGAAAGTTAATACTAATGTTGATTAAAGAAGCTGGGCTGCAGTTTAAGAATCCTAACATACAAGGAGAGAGATGGAAGAAAACATCAACATACTCAAATTGACAGTTCAGAATGGATTGTGGCTGGATTTGGATTCCAGACCGATGCTTTAACAAAATCACCAAGACAATAGTTAACAGAATATAATCCTAGCACCATTAGACTACGGCAGGAGAATGCAGTTTCATGGCATTTCTTAAGAGTCTGTCTCTGGCGGCTTGTTGTGTTGAGAAACTTGCTGAGTTTGAAATTCACTAGAAGAATTTATGACTCCTCTAAAAGGGTCCCTTTGTTGCTGATTTCCCAAGTCGTAATTGGATGTCTTATCTCATAGCCCATTAGCGAGCAGGATGCTGGGAAAACGGTGTACCAGAGCCTTCAGCGTCACTGAGGGCACATGACCAGAGTTCAGGGGGGGATTATGCCCTGTCTTCAACAGAGGAATTAATTGTAAAAAACAAGATTGCATAAAGAACTGACCACAGGACCACCTCTTTTGCTGCAACGGTTTGAGGATCAAGCCTCCTGACCTTTAGGGGAGGGGACCAGTCCCAACTGATAGGAGAAAAACCAGATGCTACCAGATCCTCTTCTAATGGTGTCTTCATAGCCATATGAAAAGTCGATATTCAGTTTTATCAACCAAAAACGGCCAACACGCTACAACAATCAGTGTTTATTGTTGACACTGACAAATTGCTCTCGGTCAGCCAGGTATGATTTGAACCAGGACGAAGCCTGACCTTAAATAGCAACCCGATTTTCCAGCCTATCAAGGAGGGTCTTGTGGTCGGTAGTACCAAACGCCGTGGTGAAACAAAACCTACTGTTTTCAGCAGGACACTCACAGTGATGCTAGCAATGCTGTTGAGTGGGCTAGAGAGTTGGAGAGGCTTGCCATTTTAAGTCACAACACTTCTCTTAGCGGTGGTGTCACTTTTCTCTTCTCGTGGAGTTTTATTCCTCACTCCTGTACAGTGGAGTAGATGTTAAATATGAGGCTTTTTAAAGTGAGAGCTTGTTTTGAGAATTATGCCTTATTTTTATTTGTGTTTAGGCTCTGACTGGATCGGCTGAGAGGAGGACTCACTGTAGCTCCAGGGATTTGTTTAATACTGGGTGGGCAGATGGCATGGACAGAAACCATGTCGAACAACAAGCTGCTTCTCGTAAGCGCCTGGAGATGTTGGAGGCCCATGATCTGGTGGTATTTCAGACCACTGTATGGTCCAGTGCACAGTGACCAAGTGCCACAATGTGCATGCTAACATATTAACATTTTGCCAGTTTTATTATTTTTTTTATTATATCATCTACACTGGATACCACTAGGGGTTCTACATNCAAAGACTCCTCACTGGACTCGAGGGGCTGCTATGGAGGCCGGACCTCCTCTAAAAGCACGTATTTGTCGCCACTATAGAAACATGTAGAAAACATGACTTAAACAGATTTAGTGGGGCATTGACCCCCGACACTGGGCCTGGTGTGGTGGTTGTGAGTTTTTACTCTTTTACTCTTCAAGGCACACATATGTAATTCTGAATGATTCAGTCAGTTTGATTATGCAAATGAATATCTTTATTTCATTGTTAATGCAAGCAGAGTAATAACTTCAATAGAGTCAGCACAAATAGCAAAGGAAACTGAAAACAAAGGTGAAGCGTTTCTGTCTGGTTGCATATTTAGGTATTTAAGTAATAACATTTTTATTCATTATGTATATTTACTGAATGAAATGTAACTCATTTCTTCTACTTCTAAAGATAATGGTTTTACATGACAAAACTTTGATTTGACTTTAGTTGCTTGAAACCTACATGAGATTAAATTGCACTTGAGTTGCTTAATAAAAATGTCCTGCAACTCAAAAGATAAAAAATATTATAAAAGAGGAGACTGAGACTGAGACTGATGATGCTGTCACTGATAAGTTAAAGGTAAATTACACTTTGCAGATGACTTTATGGCAAGCACAGCTATTTACCTAGCGGAATAACTGAATGTGTTGAGTGCAACTTTTGTAATTGCTTTGTGTAACTCTAGTTGCATGTAAGATTCAGCCTAACTAATATCCTTCACAGAACTGAGCTGCACTGAACATTGTAAACACACTGGCAGCCAAAAAGAATTGCTCAGATACACGTCTGTCCTACAGGGATGGGTAATAATGTTTTGGATGTGTTTGTAGGGATCCGACTTGACCAAGGGATCATTTTTGGTGGATAGTCAAATCAGATCAAATGATGAAATTAATTAGCATTAATAACCTGTGTTGAGAAATAACATGATACAGATGTCAGGTCACATTGTTTTTTCTGGTATTGGGCTGCACTTATTTTGGGTGAAATGACATGGCATGTTATAAGAACGAATTAATGCTTAGTGTAAATCACAATGATATAAAAATGCTGTGTATTCCATATTACCAGCATTATGTCATTGTGACATACACAGAGCCACAAAGGCTACATTATTTCACCCCAGAAAGTGTTCAGAAGCAACCTAATGTCCCATAAATGTCACAAAACTGCAGCCTTTCTGACAGTCAGACACTCAACGCCAGAGGAAAACGTGAGCAATTCCTTTTGTCTTCCAGTATATTATACTTCCTCACATAGATGGGGAAAAGCAATCTGGTCATATGGTATTACAGTTTAAAGGCAGCAAAATTGGATTTTCAAAATCATAGTTCTTCCTCTATAAAAGAAGCTAAAAAGGGAAAATTAATGTAAATTACAGTAATGATCATTTTCTTTACTGTACTCGTGACTAATGATACTACATGTTGTGAATTCACTTAGTAGTAATCATCTTCCAATTCCGCATTAAATCCACCTTTGACAGCTGCTTTGATGCTCTTCATCTCTTCTGGAGCAGCAGAAGGAAGAATGTCCAGCAACTCTTTGTCAATCTTCTCCAGTCTCGAGTTACTCTTCTTTTCAAACTCGTCTTTGTTCTTGAGCACCAGGCGTAAAATGCCCTTCTGAGCTTCATCACAGGAGTTCTGTAACTGCTGACGCTCCTGTTCAAATTCTGGTTTTGTCTTGTCCATGGCCATAAGCTTCCCCAGTGAACTGACACGATCCATGAGGTACTTATCTGATACTTCAGTGTAGGTTGCTGAGATCATGTGGACGAGGCTGGCGATGTTAGTGGCCTGAAACGCTTGACTGTAGATCAGGTCCTTGGAGAAGAGCTTTGAGTTGTAGGACAGTGATTGAGTCTTCTCAGAGGTGGAAACAAAATCTTTGAGAGTTCTGCTCAGGCTGGTTTTCACAATGTTGGACACCATCTGGAAGAAGCGCACCATCTTCTCCCACTGCTCCTTCACTCTCCCCATGGCATCCATTCCTTTCACTAGCATTTGTATGGTGGTGTTAAAGTCTATCTCTTTCAGTTCACAGTTTCTCATGGTGATCAGGATGTCAGTCAGTTCCTTTTGGTTTCTCTCCATGTTCTCCACACTCTTCTCATAGATCTCTCTGGTCTTATCCAGTTGAGCTCGGCTCTGTTCAATGCGGAACCTGGCGTTCTCTGTTCCCCTTTGTGAAGCACTCATATCAGATATACTCTCTTCCTGATACATCATGGGTGGTCTTGGAATCAGGGAAGGAGACTTTGTGACAGCTTTGCTTGTGCAGTCAAATATACGAGCTGATTCAGTCAGTTTTCTGATCTGTCGGACCAGCTCCTCCGTCATGGCTCCTTCACATTTCCCATCTGATGCATATTTTGCCAGCTCTTTGCAGATGTTAACACCCTCTTTACATAATCTCTGTGCATCTTCTTTTGGGCTGCAGTCTGGGATTTTTTCTATGCTGCTAATGATTCTTTGAAACTGGCCCTTAAAAAAATCTGTTCTTGTTGCTTTGTTCTTCTGATCATACAAGTCTTTCCAGTCAATCTCATTCTCATGCACATACCTCTGAATACTCTCTGCACATGTCAGGATTTCTGCAGACTTGCTGTAGATGCTTATTTCATCCACTGGATCGCCAGCACTACAATATTTGGTCACTTTCTTTATTGTTCTCATAATGTCCGATACTATTTCACTGAATGTTATTCCATTTAGCATACTGTTAATGCCTCCAGTCAGTCCACCAACAAAATCCAAACCAATCATCTCCCAACCACTAGGCAGGGAATCCATTGCTTTGGAGTAGCTTTCTTGAGCTTCCTGTAGTTCCCTCTCCAAGGCCTTCATTGCTTTCTCTGAAAGTTTGTTTAATTGTTTTGCTGACTGTTCTCTCAGTTTGGTCTCCTCCAGTTTCTTCTTGATTGCTTCCAGCTCCTCACCATAAAAGTGCTCTGCATTTATACATGCTTCCAGCAGCTCCTGGATAATATTAATGACATCACTGAACCGCTTTTCTGTTCCACTAGCCAGCGCCAGACAGTCATCTGCAATGACACGAATATTCTCCAGCTGGTCAGGAAGATGGGCTTTAACAACTTCATCATTACCTCGGAACAGAATCTTCACAGCTGTCTTCATGTAGTCCGGAACAGCCATGGTGTGGAGGCGAATCTGATCCATGTTCTTGTGGGCTTCATTGAATGCCCACCAGCCAGAGTTACACACTTGCATAAGACAGGCCCGAAATGAATCTGGGTATTTGATGTACTTGTAGCCGGCCTTGGGTGGGTTTTTGTTGATGGAGAAATCTGTTTTGGAGGAGATGAAGACCAGCTCTCCCATTATGGCTATGGAGAGAGGTGCAGGAGTCAGGTATTCCTCCCAGTTGGCATAAGGCTGCATCACAAGCTTGGTTTGGTTTCTCATCTCCTCAGCTTTGGTGAGGCTTTGAGTAATTTTGACAATTTGGGAATTCATCGTCTCTTTCTTCCTGCTAAAACAAATGGTGTGGAAACATGCTGTATGTAAGCAAAGGAATAGGTAGAAAAAAAAACTATTATTATAACCACTATTAGTATTATAAATTATTTTTATGATTTTTATTTGGAATTTTTCTGTCTAAATGCTCTAAACATTTTTTTCTGAAAACTTTTTCTGCTCACACTATCCTTGATGGTATAATAGATGGGGAGGGAGCCCCTTCCAATAGCTCATGGACTAAAAGGGGTCTGGAGGAGGGATGTTGGGTTCCCATCATGGCTGTGGTACTCAAGTCCAGACTCTATTATAGTCTCAATTTCAAGTCAGTAGTATATGTGGTCAGACTTGTCTTGCCAATTAACTTCGATTTATTTTCTGGTCTTGACCAAGTCCAGCTCCAAACTAAAAATTATTTTTTTTAGACCATCACCAGTATTTGCTAACTCCTGCTCAAGCTACTCTGTAGTTAAAATGGACAACAGCGAACCAGCGCTTCATCTCAGTGGCAAACAAATTATTATTATTATTATTATTATAATTTTGGTAAAACATCTTTGTGAAAGCCAACAAGCTGTCACACAAGACCAGGGGTTGATTCCAAATGCAGGTTTAATGACTAAACCGATCAAGGCAAACAAATCAGACCAGGGCTATCCAAAAAAACGAGAACCAAGCAGCAGAAACAGAGTCAAAAGCCAGGTAAAGAAATACACAGAAAACGCTACGAATTGCATGAAGGCCAAACAAGACGTCGCACCCGAGTACAGGTGAGGAGTCCTTAAATACTGTGTCAACAACCAAAACAGGAAACAGGAAACAAACCAAAACAAGTAAAACTGAGGTGAGAGCGACCTCCTGTGACGGGGAGGTGAATCACCAGGGTCATTGGTAACACAAGCTAGTATTACCTTCAAAATAATGAACTCCCCCCTAAATATTAGTCTCCGTTCGGCAAGAGTGACCACATCTCTTTGCTGATGAAGCCCACATACCGGCAGCTGCTGAAACGGGTCAAAGCAACAGTGAGAGCAGTGCGTGTGTGGCCTGAAGGAGCAGAGTCAGTACTACAGGACTGCTTTGAGTGTACTGACTGGGAGATGTTTAAATCTGCAGCCACCACAGACTCTCTGGTTGACATAAATGAATACGCAACATCAGTCACTGGATTCATCAGGAAGTGTGTGGATGATGTGACACAAACAAAGCAAATTCGCACACTTCCAAACCAAAAACCCTGGATGAACAGTGATGTCCGCAGCCTCCTCAAGGCACGTGATGCAGCCTTTAAATCTGGCAACAGCGAGGAATTCAAAGCTGCCAGACACAACCTGAAGGCTGGCATCAGGGCTGCAAAGCACAAGTACAGCTCACAGATAGCAGCTCACTTCAACTCCAATTCGGACCCCAGGCGCATGTGGCAAGGAATCCAAGTGATCACTGATTACAAGAGCAAAGTCAGTACCCCAGTGACCACAGACGCCTCCCTACCAGCTGAACTGAACAGCTTCTACGCCCGCTTTGAGACTTCTGCTCAGTCCTCCAACACTGCCTCGCTCCCCATCACAGAGGAGGAGCCACCACTCATACTGGCTACAGATGAGGTGAGAAGAGCACTGATGAGGGTCTCAACCCGGAAAGCTGCGGGCCCAGACGGCATCCCAGGGCGGGTACTGAAAGCTTGTGCCAGCCAGCTGGCCCCCACCTTCACAGACATCTTCAACCTTTCCCTGGCACAGTCTACTGTTCCTGTCTGCTTCAAAGCCACAACAATCATCCCGGTCCCAAAGAAGTCCACCATCACATGTGTGAACGACTACCGTCCCATCGCTCTCACACCCATAGTGATGAAGTGCTTCGAGAGACTAATCCTGTCTCATATAAAGAGGAGCCTTCCCAGCACCTTGGACCCACATCAGTTCGCCTACCGTGCGAACAGATCTACTGATGATGCGGTCTCCCTGGCAATCCACACTGCACTCAACCACCTGGACAGCAGCAACTCATATGTGAGGATGCTGTTTATCGACTTCAGCTCCGCCTTCAACACAATCATCCCTTCCAGACTCATCCACAAGCTAAACACACTGGGAATAAGCAACACATTGTGCAGCTGGATCATGGACTTCCTCACCTGCAGACCACAGTGTGTCAGGATGGGTGAACACACCTCACCCTCCCTCACACTCAGCACAGGATGTCCCCAAGGCATAGTTCTCTCCCCACTGTTGTACACTCTGTACACCCACGACTGCATCGCAACTCGCAGTTCCAACACCATCATCAAGTTTGCCGACGACACAACAATAATCGGGAACATCACCAAAGATGACGAGGGCCCATACAGAGAGGAGGTCAAGCTACTCACAGAGTGGTGTGCCGCCAACAACCTCTCCCTCAATGTCAGCAAAACCAAAGAGCTGATTATTGACTTCAGGAGGGGGGAAAGAACGCACACACCACTGTACATCGGAGGCACGCTGGTGGAAAGAGTGAGCAGCTTCAAGTTCCTTGGTGTCCACTTAGCCGAGGATCTTACTTGGACGCTTAACACCACTAACACTGTAAGGAAGGCCCAACAACGCCTCCACTTTCTACGAAGGCTGAGGAGAGTCAACCTGCCACAGCAGCTCCTCTGCAACTTCTACAGATCCACCGTGGAGAGCATCCTGACAAGCTGCATCACTGTGTGGTATGGCAGCGCCACCTCTGCCGAGCGCAAGGCCCTACAGAGGGTGGTAAAGACTGCACAGCACATCACCGCAACTGCCCTCCCACCCATACAGGACATCTATGACAAGAGGTGTCTGAGGAAAGCAGTCAACATCTCCTCAGACCCCACACACCCCAGTCATCCCCTGTTCCAACCTCTGCCATCTGGGAAGAGGTACCGGAACATCCGAGCCAGAACCTCCAGGTTCAGGAACAGCTTCTACCCGAGAGCTGTCAAACTGGTTACACCGGCAGCGCCTACCAGAACGTGACCACACCACTAAAAGACTGTACTGATTCTAGCAGCACACACTAGGCTCTGATACCTCAGGACTGTTTGCACCGCACTTTACACTTTCTACTTTATACTTGAACATCTCAGCTGCGTACTTATTTATCTATATTTATTATCCATACTGAACACCTGTACCAAGCATTCAGCTGTCTGAACATTAAGCTGCTTCTCCTACCTGCACTGTACACTTTATATATCTATACTGTTTACAACCACATACTTGACTGATACTGCTCTTACACTTTGCACGTCTTGCACACATACTGAACTGTTTGCACACGTTGTCTTTGTCTATTTGTCCTTATTTGTCTATTTGCACACATTGTCTTTGTCTATTTGTCCTTATTTGTCTATTTGCACTACACTCTATATATATATATATATATATATATATATATATATACAGTATTTATACACATATTCTTGTAACTGCACTGGAGAAGAAGCCTGACCGTGTTTCGTTATACTGTGCAACCCTGTACTGGTATAATGACAATAAAGTTGAATTGAATTGAATTGAATTGAAAACCTTTGCTTACTTAACTCATTTTAGGTGAAGAGACACCGAGTTGCACATAGGTGAAGCATTTTTCTTCATAAACTGTATTGTTCTTAATCTCTTAAAAACAAGAGTCAAATCTGTAGATGTCTTGAAATAATTTTGCTGCCAGAACTAACAAAAACAAGTAAATTAATGAACTTATTTAAGCCATCAAGACTTAAACACATCAAAACAAAGAAGCACTGATGGGTTTCATTTAGAGTATTAGGTTTTATTAATATCAATTAAAGCATTAGTTGCATTCATTCAAAGCAGGCGTTTGCTCGAATTGCTGTGAGCCAGCACTGGTTGGATTCATTCAGTGTGACCCCTTGTTGAATTTAGTGTGCGAAGGAAAGCAAGGAAACCCCCACTGGATTTGCATTTGTAACTACAAGAGAGGTATTTAATCAATATTTGAACTTGATTGAGGTTTTCTGTACATACAGTTTTATTTTGTAGTATTTTCTTTCATGTTGTTTATAGTACTTTGTACTGGTGGGACATAAAGACAGGTTAAGGCTCAGCCATGAAAAGGACATAAAGATGACTTGAGAATGTTTTTGGGTTTTGGTCTTGACCTGCTCTTGCTTCCATTTTGACTTGATTTTGGAATCCGCTGAGGATCTTCTGGATCATGAGCTTGTTAAGGTTTTTAACCAAAGGCAACATGACTGGGGATCTGCATCACTAGGGGCTATCCCACAAGTTGGACCCACCCTTTGGCTGGGAGGTGCTGTCACATCTTAAGCCCTGCCTTTTCCTGCTGTCAAGCACTGGGCAATGCCAACTTACTGATCACTGGATCCGGTGCTTCTCTCACAAACATCTGAAATATTTTTCATTTACCTCTTTTTGAACTGATTTCTAAGTCTTATGTAGATGTTTTGCCAGATGTTTGTATACCTAGTTTCTGAATCTATCTTATTTCCTCCTTATTTCCTCCTCCTACTTAACCCCTTTTGTCCCGTGTGCTGGCTGTTACTCTCAGCTTTCTTTCTTTAAGACTCCTTAATCATTAAAGCCTCTCTACAATGCATCCAGTCAGTGGTTCCTGACCGTTACAATAACTTATGTTAAGTAAAGAATTAACTAATATGTCAATTCTGAGTAATCATAATACACAATGTCCAAACATCGTAATGCATACTGAAAATGGATAGACAGATTTATTATTATTATTTATATAGAGTTATGTGTTATGTATCACAGTGTTATGTATCACAGTGAATTGAAACGGAAGTCAAGTGAGCTGAAGTCTGAATTTAAAAGAGGATCTTCTAAATTTCATATAAAGGTCATTCCTACGTAATACAGTATTTATTATTGCTTGTGTGCGCTTACAAATAACTACCTACATTAATAATGTTATTAATGAATTTACAAGACCATAAATAAAATGATTTAAACAAAAAAATGAACAAATCTTGAGTGAGTGCTTCCATATAATTGGTCCTGTTTATAAACTGTTATAAATGGACTATTTCAGCTCTCAGATTTCATAGCAAAATACATATCATTTTGGGACATACAGTAACCTACAGTAAAAACAATGTTAAGGTAAACTGCCTTGTTTTTTCTGACTATTTGCAGGCATTTACTAACACATGGCCAGTCATTGTGAATTCAGATAATTATTTCCTTTTTCTATTCCTTAATTAATACGTCACATAAAGACACTGTAAGTACACTTACTGAAAATCAACATAAAATTAATACCTACTTTAGAGAATATATTCATACCATATATCTAAGCTTTTATAAGTGATACATTTATATTTAACTGGTCATTTTTAGCCTGCTAATGATCTATTATTAGTTAAGTAACGGACCTTAAAAAAGGTGTTGCACTTGTTTGTTGTCAAAAGTCTTTACTTTCTACTAGTGGAATATGGTGCATTCTGGATATCTAAATCAGGCTGTTTACAATTAGAACTAGATGTTCCAGATGTTAAACAGCTTTCTCAAATGTCATGGAATCATCTAGCGCTCTGATCATCATTCTGCACACATCTGACATTTCACTTTTCACTACTTTTGGGTAATCATTTAAAACCTAGTAGTTGTATCATATTAGAACACACACAAGATTAATATAAATTAATAGTTTCTATTTTTTATATTTTCTGTCAGTACTTAGACGTTTGTCTATTTAACACCTACTTACTCCTAATAATAATGAGAGATTTTACCTTCATATCTGGTTTAATGATGAGAGATGATGTTCAGATGGTTTAGTTAAACCGTCTTGGAATTTACCATCATGCAATTTTATGGAAAGGTTTGGTTAAGCATTTAGCTAATAGCTTAGGTTAATGGATTATATCAGTTTACATGTTTTTATATAACACGTGACAAAATACCTACATGCATTACATACTGAATGCATAAATTCAATGTAAAAACAAATAAATCAAGTTGGATCAAATTCATTAGATTTCCTACCTTGTTATCTAGACAATTTGCAGTCAAGGTTTCGATTTTTTGAATCTGTTGAAATAAAAACTATTATAAAAACTGAATCATTTTTAAAAAGGAAAGGCAATGTGTACAAGTTTGGAAATGTCAAAAAGTGTTGTTTTTTTTTTTAAGAGGATTGTAACATTGTAAGAGGATAATGAATGAACTTCCAGAATATAATTGGTTTAAATCTACAGATAAAGATACAGTTGAACAGTGAACAGGTGCAATAACAAACACAGACTCTGCAGTTTAGGCAAATATATCTTTAAAAAGGTTTTATGTACAACAGTCTGCTTTTCAAGCAGAGCTTGACTATGCCCCAAAAATATAAGGTTTTGGACCATTTCTGTTGGTCCATTCATCATGTAATTTTCACACAATGTAATGCTGCATAAAAGTAACAATCAACATAAATAAAGATATTTTTCTTTTGACAGCAACAATAACTTGCAACAAACACACCACAATACATAATTATATAGTGTTTAATACTAATAAATGCTGCTGTAAATATCTGGTAGTGTTCCCTTTAGATAGTTCGTACAATCAAACTACATGCCAGAAAAAACTTTCAATTAATACATATTTACCTATTAAATACCAAATACTGTATACTAGGTAACTATTCATTCATTATATGTCCTACCTGTATGACAAGACTATTTTCAGCCAAGGTTTAGAAGTGGATCTCACAGCTTCACTGAACCAGACTCTGAAAGCCCTATTTATACTAGTGTGAAAGGCATCCGGGGGAGGGGTCTGTAAAAGGGGGAGGGGTCTTTAAAAGGGGGAGGGGGATGTTAAAAGAAGCACTGTGCAAAGTCTCATGTACCCATATTTGATGCTGAAGAGGATAAAACGTTCAAGTGAGTATGATGAGATTAAGCTACTGAAGTCTTTTAGCATGACCAGTAAACATACACACGTTTTACAGTATATGTACTACTGATGATATTAAAACAGCGGTAAATCTGTGTGTACAGTGACTACATTTTCACATGTAGAATTTTGGTCAAAATCATAAATCAAAACTATTGTAAAAGTATTGTATTAGTCAGGGGGCTAATTTTTACATTTGTCAGAAAAGGCTGGAAAGTTGATGCAATCTTGATTCATTATTGGAAAGTTGATGTAATCGTGATTCATTAAACACAAAGTTATTCCAACTGAATGACCCTCACAGACTAGGTTTGTTTTGTTTCATTTTAATAATTTTAATATTTAATTTTACCGTATGTAGTATATCCCCTGCACATGCGACACATACGTATCTACATGATTAATATGAATTTTGGGGGGATTTTTTGGTCATGCTAACTTAACTTACCTATGGGTTAACACCAGGCTTTTTGTCCAATGGACAATGTTGATGAATGTACCATCTCCCAATACTTCGAGCTCTATCTTTATTAAGCATCAGATCAGTTTAGAAAGTTTACATTCAGTTTGTTCCCTCTCTAATACATCTATGACCCGACCCACATCTTAGCACAAGTGTCTCATGGTTGTTTCCCAGATTTTATTTTGCTGTCATAACTATTTTACTTCACATTTCTACTTTAAAGAGATTGTGAGAAGTTTACAATGAGCCAAATCTACTCGTCTGAGTAAGTACTCAAATACCCATTCTCATATTTCCAAGACATTATGGTCAATAGTTTGGAAATGTGGTTTATAATAGCAGTAATCATCCGTCTGCTTTTCCACAGTCTTTTGGTGAAGAACTCAATTGCTGCAGCTATTGTGCCCCTGGAAGATGGTTTCTGCTCCATCAACAGAGTATATGAGGCCCTCATTAATGGAGATGTGGACCCCATTAGTGGGCAGTGCTCCAACTACAACTACATCAGAGAGCAGATTGTGGAGGCCCAGCAGAGCCTGAAGAAGTCAGAACACATGGCTGCTACAGAGCTAACGAGTCTGGACGAACACATTGAGATCCTTACACGAGATGAGGGAAAACTTGAACAAGAGATGAGTGATACAAGACGTAGCTTAGAGAACTTGAGAAAAGAGCAGACATCTAATCGAAATTTATTGAGAGAGTCTGAGGATGCGGTGGAGCAGGCCAGAAGAAATCTGGATTTAATACGAGAAGTTCTTCGGAGCCAGGAGGAGAGGAAATATAATGCTGAGGTTGTGAAAGGTGTAGGTGCAGGATTGTTAGTTATACCAATTCTCGGATGGATTGCTGGTGAGAATCATGTATTATATCTTAACCTTAAACTTCATGTGTGAGAGTTAATGTAAAACACATAATTGAATCTGTTCCTGTGCAGGTCCCATCATGATAGCTTCTGGTGCAGCAGAACTGGATCAAGCTTCACATGCTATAAGAACAGCTGAGGAGGAGGTGAGAAGCTCTGAGTCTCAGATGAAAACGTTCAAAAGTAAAGTGTATAAATATCAGTCCAAGATTTACCAGATTAAGCAAGACATCAATCAGAAACATGATAAGGTGGAGAGGATCCATGAAGAGATCCAGAGGGTGAAGGAGAAGAGAGAGACGGTAGCCGAGTTCCAAAACAAAGTGAGAAGAACCGTCCACATCCTGAGTCTCCTGAGTGGAAAGATCAGCGTGGCTGAAAGTCAGACTCGCAGATTCATCCTCCAGAAACCAGTGATGAAGGTGATGGAGGATCTGATGAAGTCAGCAGAAGATATCGCAGGGAATCAGCTCCTCTGTAATGAAGGCATGCTAAGGCTCACTGATGCAATGAAGGAGAACAATGGAAAACTGGCAGCCATCTGTGATTTCCCCAGCGATGCAGATGATGACGCTTACTAACTGCATGACACATTATCATTAAAGCAATTATGATGAAATGAACTCCATCTGTGTTTATTACAAAATTACACACTGTATTATTATAGTTCAGTTCACAGATCAAATACCGTTCAAATATACTAGTATAACTATGACTTTAGCTTAAAATATTGATTGATAAGTTTATTCTTTAATTACAAACTGTAATGAATAAAGTTTCTAATGTCATTTTTGCTGTTGAAAAGAATACACATACAACATTGAACAGCGCAGCATGAACATTCAATTAAATTGTGAAAGCACTTATAATCAGAGAAAACACGATGTGTAAAATTGCATAGTAGAGAATCATGGTGAATTCCAATGTAGATATATTGCATGTAATGTAGTGTAGCTGTAGTGTATCCTAATTACACAAAATGCCAAACAGGTTCTTTTTTTAAGGTACTAGATAAGGAGCATCATATAACCCAAAATAAGGATCTAGTTTGTACCCACACCTACCTGGTAAATGCCAAAGTAGGGGGACTTACCTTAAAAGGTTAATGAACCAGTATTTCTGAGAAAATGCATCCCCAGAGGACAAGATGGCTGCTCTGACCAACGAGGTGCAAAAACAAATCAGTCAGCAAACTTACACCTTTCCAGCACACAGATAGAACACAGATAGACATGATAACACCATCACACAGATCTTAACTGGAAAACAAAACAAAAATATTAACATGTGTGCAAAAGGTCAGTTGTGCACACATTATCTGTCATGCTTTTAATTATGAGAGCATAACATTAAATTAATGAGTGAAGGGAAAACTTTGGCTCAGCTAGGGTCGCGCCCAGTTCTTTGTATCTAACACACTGGTGCCTGCCAGATACTGGCAGAGCAGATTTGGTAACACTTTCTAAAAATACTGTGTTTATCAATACTGCAGTTATGAAGGTACTTAAGGACAGTACTTACAGTCTATAGTGGCAGAACTACAAATTGGACACCTTTAGGTGGATCTGAGAAAATGGACACTGAGCGCAGGTGGTTTTGTTCTAACTACTTCATAGTTACAGCATCCTGTTCACTCATATGGTAGAAATATATATGCCTTATCACCACAAACCTACCAAATATCCTTGAAATTCCCTATAGACACATATCCAGGCAAAACTACATTCTGTACTATATTCTATTTGCGATGTGATACATGAAAAGTCACTTTATACAAGTCATCCATAGCCTTATGTTTACCCTCACCCAAGTCCATCATATGGACCAGAAAAAATTTGCCCAATTTGTCTGCTCCTGTAACTTCTTTTGCAGCTTCATCAGACGCTTTATTCCCTTGCGTCACCTTCAACACATCCATTTTATGTGCTGCACATTTAGCTATCAATATTTCTTTAGGCTTCATCATAGCGTACAATCGTTTCATTACTTGAGTGTGATGCTGTATTGGAGAACCATTCGTTTTCTTAAACCCTCGGTTAATCCGCACTGATCCAAACAAGTGACACATAATGTGTGCATAGGCGAGGTCTGCCCATATTGTCACTCGCTTACCTTCCGCCAACAAACACGCTTCAGTTAGCCCCACAAGTTCAGCAAGCTGTGCAGATGCAAGCTGTGGTACAACTTCAGCCTCCTCAACAACAAATCCAGTTCCTTTTTACTTTTACTACTGCATAGCCAGCACTCAATTTAGCTCCCACACGATAACAGGACCCATCAGTCCAGTACTCCAGGTCTGCCTCACGCAGTGGGAGGGCTTGCAAATCTGATCTAAGCTTCTAGTGTTTCTCTGGTTCCTGAACACAATCATGTGGTTCACCATTTTTCAAGATTCAAGATTCAAGCGTTTATTGTCATTGGCAATGTATATTTATCATAGTTCAAGAGATTTCTGAGACTATGCTGGGTAAGAATTGTCACAGGATAACCCATTGTGACAGGTGATGCTTTATCGTTCATTGAATAAACTCCCACCACTGCTCTGTAGCACAGTGGTAGCCTCAGTTCTACTTCTGAATAAGCCGTGGAAAAATAAGAAATAGGTTGAGGATTTGTTCCCCGTACCTGTTGGCTGACAAAGAACTGCACATGCATATTTACCCCCAGTAGAAGTGGACACATATAACAAGAAATTCTTAGAGTAGTCTGGAAGCACTAGAGCCGGAGCCTCTTGTAACCTCTGTTTGATCGTCTCAAATGCCAAAAGGCCATCCTGTGTCCAGGAAAGATTACTGTAGAGTTGGGCATTCCCAGTATCTTTAATCATAGCTCTCAAAGGTCCCGTTAAACTAGCATAATCCTCTACCTGTGCTGAGGAATAGTCAGCAATACCAAGAAATGTCATCGTCTCTCTGACTGTTCTGGGCTTTGGAGCCGTCCGAATAGCTTCTAACTGACTATCAGAAATACTTCTGTGTCCCTGCTTTATTGTCTGACCCAAATAAACTACAGTACCTTCTCCTGACAATACTGCAGCTTTTTCAGAGAGGCCTTATGCCCCTTTTCTGTCAGTATCTGTAGTAAGTTAGTTGAGTCCTTATGACATGTTTCCTCATCTGGTGAACAAATAATAATGTCATCCACATATTGAACAACAGTGCTTTTTAATACCTGATCTATCCCTGCCAAATCATCCTTTAATTCTTTATTGAGAATGTGAGGACTATGTTTAAATCCTTGTGGTAATCTCTTATACTCAGAGAACTGAAAAATGCGCCACACAAATCTAACACTGTGAAATGTGTCGCATCTGGAGGAATTTGGGCTAACAAAGTATGCGGATCCAGCACTTCTACTGGAAAATCAGCTACTACTGCTCTATGCTCGGATGACCACTGAACACATCTTCTTCGAGTGTCTTCCCTTTTCTTGAGCGCAATGCATATTTCACGTCCGATTTTTGGGAGCCTTCGCAACTCTTTCTTCTGTATCTGTAGCTCCTTTAATTGGTTCTCCAGTGCTGTTCGGCTTTCTGAACTAGTAGACTTATCCAAGTACAAAAGGCATTGGTCTATACTTCTTTCGACCTCTCTAGAAGCCCTCCGTCCATCCTCTTCAATTCTGGTACTGGTGTCACAGGAAAAAAACCCTCTCAAAGACATAGGACCCTTACTCTCTGAATCTCCATTGCTGTCTCACTTCTCACTTTCGTTAGAGCTGTCATCTCCTGAGCCCTCTTTCCTCCTTGTTTTATCTCCTCTCTTTTCCGCTTTAGCCAACATCCGNAGACTTATGTACAGTTTTAAAGGGTTCTACTTTTTAATAAGTTATTATGTTTTTGTAGTTGTAAGCCAGTAATTACTAAAAAATTACCTCCATATCCGGCCTTACTACGCCTAATGGTTGTTCCGATTATTTAATCTTTATTTATTACTTAATGCCAATCCTACTGTGAATGCAATGCTTTGCTGCTGCTGTGGCTTTAAAGTTAATTTCACAAGTCATGGTAAAGACATGGTAACGTAAATGATCCTTTGTAGATGATTAATAAACTCGTAACAGAGTTTCAGTAACATCATCAACAACATCAGTGAAGTAGCAGTAGTAAAGCTTTTGAATGTATTTAAGTACAAGTCTTGAAGATGTATTAATGCATTACTTACATTAAATAAATGTCTTGTTAATATGTTACATGAAGTAGACTTAATCTGTGACTACCACTGACCTAACCATAATTCTAACCCTATTCAAAACCTAGTCCTAATCTTAATCCTGGCCTTAAACCTATCCCTAAAACCAACCTAATCCTATCCCTAACCTCAACCTCAACCCAAACCCTAAACCTAGCCCTAAACCTGGTCCTAATCCTAAATTTAACTTCAATCCAAAACCTTAGAATAATCCTGGCTGTAATCCTAACTCTACCTGCAATAAAAATCTAGTCATGACCATAATCCTGGCCCTAATCTTAACCTAACCCAGAACCTAATCCTTTTCCTAACCCTATCCTTAACCCAAAACCTAAATCTAACCCCAATATCAATCAAAAACCTGACCCTAACATTAACCTCAGCCCAAAGTCGATTCCTTACCCTCACTGTCCCCATTCCTGACCCTAACCTAAACCAAATCCTGGTCCAGTTAAACTCCAGTTTACACACTTCATTAAAACTCTCTTGTCACAGTCACATTCTGACAAATGATTTATACATAGAACTCTCATCTGATCCTACCAGAACACTAGCTACAGGCTATGTACAACATCATGACCTGAAACACCCACTATTAATAAATGATGGCAAAATAATCGTCCACATACATCATTTGTCACTAATACTTGATTGGGCATCCAGTTACCTTAAAGATAGTACAGTACCAGTCTCATTTAAGCCCAGCTCTCCAAAACTTTGTCCTTCATTTGCAAGCAAAACGCAACACTGACATTCCCAGATTACAGAATGACAACTGTGGAGTGTCTGTATAAGACAGGCTTAACCAAGGGCGGCCTTTGGTAGGCAGCCTACTAGGACCCCAACAGGCCTAGGACCCCATGAAAATATGTTACAGTCAACATAAAGAAAATTCAGAGATCAGTATCAGTGATTCTCATGTTTGAATGAGAGCTAGTATACCTTTTAATGAGAGTTTGCTAGCTAGCTATGCATTTAAGATAGCTCAGAGCCCAGTAGCTACACTTCACACTGCCGGCCCTGTTCCTAATACAGCTGGTTGACTATTCTCAGACATTTAGACTGATATGAACAATATTTATTGAGCTGGACATACAGAAGCACTGTCTGTCAGTTTGGTGTCCGTTCTCCCTCTACATGGTTCGTGTAGGTCTCCCAAATCCTTCATGTCGCTGGTGTGCCTGCTTCTATCCACTGCAGCCAACAGTGTGCTGTGGTGCACAATATGTTGATAAGACCATCCCGCTTACCAGAGCCCTACAATGCGACTCCTTTCCTCTCCTCTCCTCTCCTCACACTGCTCGTTTGCTTTCGAACTATTCTCCAAGGCACGCTTCACCTGTAAAGGATGCTGCCAACACTACAACACGAGCCCTAATGGAAAGCATGCGCAACAGGACGACTTTATATAGGCAGTCAGGTACTAGGTACTAGTCAAGGCCCGTTCTTGCTTATGTCACATGTGTGGTGTAAAACTTAAATCATTAGCATGTCTCATGATGTCAAACCTACCCATCAAGTTTCACTCCTGTCGGTTGATTCTTTCTGGGTGCAGCTTCTTTTTTTGATGATTTTTTAAAAATATATTTATTAAACAAGCAACATTATCTGCCAATATAGTGATAATTTCACTAAATTATTTAATTTAAAAAATGGTCAAAAAAATGATTGTTTCAAGGAAGACAATCAGTGCATATGGTTTCATCAATATCTACAATATCTACGATTTATTACCTTGGTGCTTTAGACAAAACCTAATTTCATTTAGCAAAGAAATATTTGATTTAAGTTTTACAGCACACTTGAGTTCTCTCCGGAGCATCCCATCCTGCACCTGTTCTACAAACTGATCTCCACCAAAAGATCACCATTCTGAACTACACATGGATTTTTTGCAAATATTCTTATAGGGTAATTTCTATCGGGCTGGACAAAATTTAATTTCCATTTCAGCTTCCCATTCTAAGCGCTCATTAATAAACAGGGCCTGCTCTACACTGGACATGCAGTGAACTTCCAACAACCTACGGGCCTCCTCTAGCCACTCTTCTACTGAGAATGGGTCAGTGGAATCCCCACAAAATCTAGAACATTCCTTTTTTCATGTAACATATGAAAAACACTGACCAACAATTTTCTATGAGTACAGTACATCTCATAGAACTGGCTACAAGCCTTAATAAAGAAGAAATATTAACACCTGCACACAAGTGTTAAGATGACCTTAAACTCAGTGACAAACCAGGTGCAAGAACTAAATGAGTAAGCCTTCGCACGTCTTCCACAAAGAACAAAATATTAGCAACCACAAACAAGTGTTGACCTGAGACCTCATGGAAAGTTCACAGGCACATGTATGGTTCCAGATTACACATTAGAAGTAGACAACCAACACACAGACTTATGGACAGTTTTAAAGGGTTCTACTTTTTAATAAGTTATTATGTTTTTGTAGTTGTAAGCCAGTAATTACAAAAAAGTCACCTCCATATCCGGCCTTACTACGCCTAATGGTGTTCTGATTATTTAATCTTTATTTATTACTTAATGCCAATCCTACAGTGAAATGCAAAGCTTTGCTGCTGCTATGCCTTTAAAGTTAATTTCACAAGTCATGGTAAAGACATGGTAACGTAATGATTGTAGATGATTAATAAACTCTTAACAGAGTTTCAGTAACATCATCAACAACATATCAGTGAAGTATCAGTAGTAAAGCTTTTGAATGTATTTAAGTACAAGTCTTGAAGATGTATTAATGCATTACTTACATTAAATATATGTCTTGTTAATATGTTACATGAAGTAGACTTAATCTGTGACTACCACTGACCTAACCATAATTCTAACCCTATTCAAAACCTAAATCCTATCCCTAACCTCAACCTCAATCCAAAACGTAAACCTAACCATAAACCTGGCCCTAATCCTAATTTTAACTTCAACCCAAAACCTTAGAATAACCCTGGCTCTAATCCTAACTGTAACTGCAATTTAATCAGTGCAGATGGTTTCATCAATATCTACAATATCTACGACTTATGACCTTGATGCTTTAGACAAAACCTAAATTCCATTTAGCAAAGAAATACCTGAATTAAGTTCACTCGAGTTCTCTCCGGAGCATCCCATCCCGCACCTGTTCTACAAACTGATCATTCTGAACTACACATGGATTTTTTTGCTTAATCACTTTTATGAGGGATAAAAGGGCATGGGAATACTCACAGAGAGACTCCCCTTCTAGCTGCCATCTCTGGAAGAACTGATTCTGTAAATCACTGTGTGACTGAGAATAACTGTAAACCTCTTTCAACATTGCAAATATTCTTATAGGGTAATTTCTATCGGGCTGGATTAAATTTAATTTCTATTTTATCCTATTTAGACATTCCCTTTTTTATAGCCATCAGCAGCCCTTAGCCTTTCATTATAGGCCTACCATTACTGTAACTGCTCCACTAACTCCCTAAGCTGTTGTTCCATATTAGTATCTACAGACGTACCCAACATTAAATTAAAATATTACAAAATAACAAAAACAAGAAACAAACCAGAGTCAATAACAACAATGATACCACTGGCTTTGCATTCTCCTTACTCCAGCTCCTCTTCTTGAGTCAAATACTGTTTTTCTCCCTTCCTCAACACTGACTACTGAAAAATCACTCCACATAAACATAAACAATCTATACACCAACTTTAAACAGAATCTAATAAATGGGGAAGGATAAAATTCCCCATTCACACAGGCACTCTGCCAGTATATTAGAGGGTTGAAAATTGATGTACAAATTGTTTATTACACATCCTATATTGCAATAACACACACACACAACAAAATGACTAAACCCCTATGGAAAGGAAAAAAACAGTGATTGTTCATGCCGGATTATGGCACATTAGTATCTGCCAAACAAGACAAAACATGCTAATAAAACCATTCCATGTGCAAGGCCTACCTGTTTGTTAGTGCCAGGTACTTTGAAGTATTGACTAATCCAAAAGCATTTCTCCTCCAGCCCACACTAAAATAAAGCATAAGCAGGTGAGTATTTACTGTTTAACACCCACTAGGCTACATTACATTCACAAAGTACAAAAAGAAGCACAACAGTCTTATACTAGCTGGGAAACATTATCCAACGGAACACTAAGCACGGTTGTAAGTCGTAAATGCCGTAAATGTAAATGTAGTCACCTAAACTGGCTGCTAACAGCAATATTCACAACTGTCTTAGTAAACTAGCTGCATGCCCACCCTACAAAAAGCGCAGTGTCTCTTACTCGATACTTCACAACAGCTTAAAATAGCATGTTGCTAAAAAGACTCAAGCAAGCTTTACATTAACGTGCTGGACTGTTTACCTACACCACCATCTCCCAAATAACCAGAGCAATTCAGACAATAAATCAGAGGAATTCCACATATTAAAACCTGTTGAACCCAGCCACTCATATGAGCGTGCTCCTCTTGAAAGAGACCTGCTTTCTTAAAGGGGCAACACACTTTTAAAAAGGACTTTAATGTTAAGTATACACAAAGTAACTGGGTCCCTCCTATTACACCTAGAGCTACTCTTGGAAGGGTGTGGTTCTTTTAAATGGGCCACAAGTTAGTAAACAGGTCCTCCCTGTTATAACACTGTTACTATCTTTTGCCTGCCCCTGCGGTTATCAGTCATCATGGAACACTGTGACAGTTTGACTGACAAATCAGTCCCTGACCTCAGACTGACCTCAGTCCCTGTTCTCAGATTGGAAGGTGAAATGCTGCAGTTTCTCCTGAGAGAGAATTTCTTTAATCCCTGGACATCTTCTGTGGATTTTCCTTTGCTTTCCGCATCATGGGGGAGGAAATATGACCGCATTCTAGGATGGGCTACAGATCACTACGCAAATATAAAGTAATGTCAAAATGTCACATTGTCTCATTTAAATGCATATATTGTTTATGCTACCCTCCATACCTCATTTGGGACTACATGCTCTCGCTCTTCATCTCCGTCATCCTTCACCTTAAAAGAAAGTGGAATGTATTTCAATAATTTGTCAATATACTCCAAAATGAACAGGACTATATTGGATCGTACTGTCAGTATTATATCTAAGTTAGGATGCAGCATAAAATAAAGACATCTGCACGCTCCCAGTTCCCCAGTTTACAATAACATTAACAGGTTTTCAAGAGTTCAAGTAGTACAAGTCTTTAGAAAAGGGGAATAAATGGCCATTTATAAACATTAGGGGAGGAAAAGAGAAAAGAACAAATAATAATAATTAAGAAAAGCCAATAAACTGACTAGCTTCCTAACACAAGCCAGATGAGAACAAAGGCAAATATAAATAACCCTCTCTCCTCAATAAGACAGATTACATACAAGGGTTATGTCTCTGTGCAGCCACATTAGCTCAGTGTGTACAGTATACTCCCAGTATATTCAGTGAAGTGCTTTATCAACACCCTGCAAGCCACCTCATAATGAAACTTTCAACAAACAAGCAACAAAGTTCTTAAACAGACACACATCTATGACTGTATCTCTCTAAACAACTGCTCAGGGAACCAGGAACACAATGGAAACGATGTCAGAAGCAAAGCCCCAGCTCTTCCTTCAGGACCTGTCCTTTGAAGCGACTCCCCCTGGTGGTGACCACTCTCAAAGTTCTCCAACTCAATATGGAAGAAAGACACGCGAAGAAGTGTGCCTATGCTGCAGCTTCCAGCTTTCCCTTCTGCATCAGGAAGTGCACACCCGAAAGTCACCATTAAGTAATTAAACATTAAGTAATGAAGTAATGACCTAGTACAGAGAAACATACACAGTCGAGTCACATTATTATGACCACTTCCTACTTTCAATGGCAGCAGTGTGACATGAAGGAAGTCATGTTTTCTGGGCATTCTCTGGGCCCACTCATCCATGTGGAAGGCACTCTAAATACATCCATGCAGACTGTCTTCCCTGGGGCAGACGGATCCTCCCCCACACACCCTCCAGCAGCTGTGGGATGCACTGCAGTCAGCATGGCTCCAGATACCTGTGACAACTTACCAGGACCTTATTGAGTCACTCCCAGCCCGTCTAGCTGCTGTTCGTGCAGCACACGGCGGTTACTCTGGATATTAGCTGGTGGTCTATTTGAAGTACTTGGAATGTCGTGACGTGCTAATGACGGAAAATGATCAGAGAAGAATTATTGGAATTCACAATGACCAGACATGCTTGTACAACCTGCTTTGTTTGGTATGTCTCAGCTGCAAGCACAGTCATACATTTGATGTGATATGAATATGTCTGCCAGAGGGGTGTTAGAGGTTGCTGAAGCAGTGTCTGTAAATCGTTCCATTTGCCTCCATCTCATAATCTATCTATTTATATCTTCACTGCCCAACTGAGAAGCTTGCTCAAAACACAACAAACAACCCCCATGATCCTTCATTCTCTTTATGCTTGATGGGTTTAATATAACTATTCTATTGAGTATATACATCTCTAATTTACACACATAATATTGTTTGTATTTGTAAAATGTTGTTAAATTATGAAGTGCTTCTTCTATGTTTACTGGAGGAATACTTTACCTTGGGTATCTTTACTTTCTCTCAAGTGCATTATATGTGTACTTTGTCCACCACTGGTTCTGAAGCAGGTTTTAGTCACTCCTCATCAACATGAAATGAAAATATCTCAAACTGCAGAATGTCTCATAAACTGAAAGTCAGCAGAGAAGAACTCAATTTGCTTAGTTGACCTGTATTGTCCTCTGGTGGATCAAGTGAACATCCTGAAAACTGAAACAGGTGTTGATGAAATCACAAAAAGTCTGTTGTTTTCTGTGTACATAAACTAGTAGGATAATTTAATAAGTGATTTAGTGCAATTGTCAATTCATAATTGTATATAATTGTTTATATAATTATACATTTTCTGTATTTGACCAACAGTGTCTTACTAATTTAAAACACAGTAAGGGACCACGTTATATCTGCAACCAAATGGGTTTTATTTTGTTGAAATCACTGACTCCAAACTGTTAAATCTGAAACTTTTAAATTCATCTTCCAGTATAAGGTTTTCATTGGCAGTGTCTGCCTGCTGCTAAATTACACACTACTATAACCTGCTAAATGCTTTTCTGTTACCAGTTACCAAATAAATAAAATGGCAGAAATCTATATTTATAATTGCTTCTTTTTTTAGATGGCAATTAAAAAAAGACCATAAAAACCTGTGAGGTTATGAATATAATATTCCTGAGAAGTACATTAACACACCATCATTTTTAAAAAAAAAAAAAATGTGTCAGTTGGTGAAAATGATCATATAATGAAAAACATCTAAAACCTTTAAACACACTCAGTGATTTATTTGATATTTTAGGATTTCATCATGAGCAGGTTAAAATACACATCCTTTCTGTTTTTAGAGAGCAGATACAAAGCTTTCTCACATCTTTGAATGCACTGATAATTTTATTCCACTTAATTAGATTAATACATTTCCATCTGAAGAGAAGAAACTGAAAATAAAAAAGACTAGTGCATAAAAGCCCCTTAAAAGATGCTAAGAGCATAAAAAGCCCTCATTCAAATGTATAGCTGTAGAACAAATCAGAGTCATTAAGGTCGATTCAATATGTACTTTCTGTTTCAGATTCCTTCAAGTGCACTGTTTCTCTACTCCTCATTTCTTATCTAAACTGGAAGGGGGTCTGACTGGAGGCACGTATGCATTCTCTCTAAAAACCCCCCGTCAGCTCCTGTGAGTGGTGAGGTAAACATTGGACTCTGGGAGAACATTGCCTCTGACCTTTGGTATGATTCCCTTTTTAATCAATTCTCATAAAACCCCTTGACTCTGTACAGAGTTAATCATCATGTGCAGTAACATTTGTTAAGATGAAACTAGTGGAGAAACTTCTCCACATCTGATATGTTTAAAACACTTCAGACACTTCAGACACTTGATCATAAGAAAGTATTTGGGGTTCTTTGCAGGGATTTTTTTTTCAAACAATCATGGACAGGTGGCAACCCTAGACATATTCCTTACAGCGTTGTGATTTCAAGCTAAGTGTTTATATTCTACTTTCACTGTGGCATCTTAATATTTGAACATATACTGAAATTGTTAATGTAACAAACATTGCATATGCAAATTATCAGTTAATTAGTTAAATTGAGGTTCAGTTAAAAAAATTATACTACTGCTAACTTTCCAGCCAAATTTAAGAGAAAGCTGAGGCTAATACGAGGAGCTCACTTTGAGAAGTAACACTTTGAGCAGACCCTCCTTCACTGCCAGTCTGAGTTATTGAGTAACATGACAATGTACATTTGGCTTTGTGGAATATATGTAGAGTCTCCTGACCCTCACAGTTTGACAAGAGTTTACAACAGGTTTACAACAGCTTCCATCCCATAGTATCAGCAGGTATCAGATGTTGGTATCTGTGAATGTTTATATGGCTCAGTACGATATCAGGTCATTCGGAAACACGCCTAAAAGGACTACCACCTATGGACTAAAACAATTTGTGTTTTGATGGTGGCATGAAAATGTAGGTCGGCATGTTTTGAATAAAGTGTTTTTATTTGAAGAATGAAAAATCCACATCTTTCAATTTTAAAATATCAAACAGTATTAAAAAGATTAAAAACAACACAAAAAAATGTGTAAGTATTATTTTCATAAGAACTTCAAAGTTCAGGATTTGGGCTTTGGGACAGCCTCCCAATAGAAAATACCCTATAAAAAAATATACATATTTGGTTTATTAATATCTCAGTGAATGCATTGAGACTGAAGGTTGTTTTGTTTTCAACAGTGATCAGCGTACCTGACGTCTGCATACATTTGTCAATATAAACATCTTTTACATTGTTCAGCATACGGAAAATGAGGGCATATTCTGATCAAAACACCCGAAAGAAAATAACTCATAAAGCAAAAAATGGTTGGTAAAAACATTATTTGTAACTATTAACTTTGAAAGACTATATATGTTAATGAACATTTTCTGATCTGGAAATGTTGGAATCCATCATAATTCATTTTAATAATACCAAAAAATATATGTATTAATTATTATATATCTTAACAGTGGTCCCACCCTGGCCTACTGCCGGCTACTGCATTTCATCATACAGAGCACATCTTTAGTTATATACAATAAGGAGAGAGAACTAAACAGAGAATGACATGAAGAGAAAATCCAACGAGATCTAACACAAAGAAAACCCATTAGCATTAGAAAACATATTAGCATGTTAGGGAACCTAAATCAGAGTTTTCCTTCTAATTAGGTTAATGTTCTTCCTCAGGGGGAAAATACACGTGTGCCATGTATGTGTTATACATACTTTCCCACAGGCTAATAAAGGTCTACTGTGTTTCACCATATGTTCAGTGTAAACTGGGGGTCCTTATCTTGGGTAACACTCACATAGGCATTTCCTAACCACTCACTCAGCTGATGTTTCTTGACCCACCCACAAAAAACAGTCTCAGAGTCAGAAAAACTTAGCAAGCTAAAGCTGACCAGCTGAGGTGTGCTGCACCACTTTTTGTGAACTGAGATCAAGAATAGGTCTGTGTACACTTACTGGAGGTAAGACCATTCACTGTCTGCAATCACAAAAATGTTATTCTAAAGATAACAGTAGCTTTATTCATAATGTTAAAGTCTCTGGGAACACAGAGTAAAATATTAATCACATTATTAATTAAATGTTTGTATGATACTAAGCTTGTTGTGAAATATTAAATAACCAGCAGAGCTTGAATATTAAAATTTAAAACACAAATATGATAAACTGCAGCTGATCAGACCTCTCGGAGAACTGTATGGGCGTGGCTAATGACCAGCTTGATTGACAGGTCTCTTTTTTTTGTGACAACTGGATGAAATCACAGATAAATAAATGTGCACACATGAAGGAGCAGGTGAACGAACAACGTTTGTCTATGGAAATGGAATGAATGGGTGACAGGCCGTTATGAACAGGCTGGAAAACTTGCTAGCGTTTGGTTCTGCTGGTCAGCTTGACCTTGCTAAGTTTTTCTGACTCTGAGACTGTTTTTTGTGGGTGGGTCAAGAAACATTAGCTGTGTGAGTGGCTAGGAAACGCCTATGTGAGTGTTACCCAAAAATGAATGTTGAAATGAGAGTGACTGGTTTAATGAATGTTTATTAATCTCAGTGTTGAATATCTGATTATCCACAGGTACACACAGTAGGATAAACAGCAGGCAGAGAGAGGTAAGCACAATAGTTGAGTGGCAGTTGATCTCGTAGCTTAACACAGGAGTACACGCCTACACAAGACTGATTAAGCCCCTCCTTAAAGTGCGGTGTCATAGGTCAGAGGGAGGACAGGGATGTTAGATCCCAGGGACTATAAATTCTGACTTTCACTTTTTCTCTTTCATACCAGTCTGCAGAGCTAAGATTCAAACCCCTTCAGTTCAAGCTACTTTACTGTTATCAAGGTAAGGTAGCTGTATATTTCTATTAGCACTTTATTGCATAATATCTGTTTAAATTCAAATGTAAAATATGTATTGCATTTGCATTTCTGTACATGATGGCGATTAAGGTTAAAGAGCAAAAGCAAAGTGATTTTAACATTTCATTTTCATTGTCTTGACTGGAAAAACACTCATCCGTTTCCTCAATAAGACAGCTTCAGCTCTGTCAAAATGAAATTGCAATCCCAGTTTCACTTTCATCTAGGCTGTATTACATTCAAACACTGTGGCAGTACGTTGAGAGGGACTTTTTTAGTGTGAACCATGTTATAAGAGCCTAAATGCTGGTGGTACTGAGGCATTAGTGACCACTCCTAGTGACATTTAACACTCCCCTATCTGGCTGAGGATTACTTTCTTGACTGACTAAGAGAGGCAGAGGCTCACAGGACTGCAGGAGAAGCTGTATGAGCAATGATGTTTATTATTATTAAGGAGAACATTGCAAGACCATGCAAATGAAATGTCAAAAGTACATTTTGCATTTGAATTATGTCCTTAATAATACACACTTACACTGGAAATGCAATTGTAGATACACACTATGCATCTGAATAAAGTCCAGAATATGTTGCCATGCCATACACCTTGTTTTTACACCAAGCTTTTTATTTTAGTTTATATTATTTCTATTTGCTTTCCATCACTGGGTATTAATATTTACATGAATAATCACCATTTTTCCTGAACATCTATCTAGTATTGACAAATTAAAGTTTTTGGAAAAGCACAAAAAGGTTCTTTAAATAGGCAGTTACTGTAGATTGTGGTCATACAGATGAGTTTAGTATAAGTCTTGTCTTTGGCTTCAAGTGGAGACAGGAGAAGTGGGCTAATGCATATGTGTGTCCTGAACTCCAAGGTTTCCATTTTCATTTTTTTAGTACTGATGTCAAATTTAGTGGTTGGAGCCGCCTGGCAAAAATGAATTGCTATAGCAATTATGAAGAGGCAAAAAAGTTACTTTCGGCTTAACCTGGATTTGTCAGTTATAAGTTTACCAGTGTTTTCCTACTTGAGGTTCTCAGGTAAGAACAGAATCTACACGCATCTAAGAGCATAAAGTTCAGAGCAATTCTGCATTTTAAGAAAATGTTACAAATCTGATGCATCTCAAGAACAGCTTTAGCTAGTTTCATCTTTCCTATGTTTTTTTTAACTAACTGTCTGTTTTAGCAGGAGAAAACAGACAATGGAGTCACAGATTGCCAAGACCTGTCAAAGCCTCACTTCAGCTGAGGAGATGAGAAACCAAACCAAACTTGTGATGCAGCCTTATGCCAACTGGGAGGAATACCTGACTCCTGCACCTCTCTCCATAGCCATAATGGGAGAGCTGGTCTTCATCTCCTCCAGTACAGATTTCTCCATCAACAAAAACCCACCCAAGGACGGCTACAAGTACATCAAATACCCAGATTCATTTCGGGCCTGTCTTATGCAAGTGTGTAACTCTGGCTGGTGGGCATTCAATGAAGCCCACAAGAACATGGATCAGATTCGCCTCCACACCATGGCTGTTCCAGACTACATGAAGACAGCTGTGAAGATTCTGTTCCAAGGTAATGATGAACTTGTTGAAGCCCACCTTCCTGACCAGCTGGAGAATATTCGTGTCATTGCAGATGACTGTCTGGCGCTGGCTGATGCAACAGAAAAGCGGTTCACTGATGTCATTAATGTTATCCAGGAGCTGCTGGAAGCATGTGTAAATGCAGAGCACTGTTATGGAGAGGAACTGGAGGAAGTCAAGAAGAAACTGGAGGAGAGTAAAATTAGGAAACAGACAGCAGAAGAAGCTGTTAAACGCTCTGAGAAGGCAGTTAAAACCATGGAAGAGGAACTAGAGGAAGCACGTGAAACCTACAAGAAAGCAATGGATTCAATTCCCAGTGGATGGAACATGGTGGCCATGGATCTTGTTGGAGCTGTGACCGAGTGTGTCACAAGTCTAGTCAGTGGACTGACAGCTGCTGTGACTCAGCCAGTGTCTCAACTGTGTAATGCTTCAAAAACAATTGCAGAGACTGTGAGAGATGTAAAAGGCATAAAGGCAGATGGAGTTGATGAAATTAATATCTACAGCAAAGCTGCAGAAATCCTAAAGTGGACAGAATATATTCAGCAGTGTGTGCAAAGTAACAACATTAACTGGAAGGACTTGTATGATCAGAAGAGCAAATCTACAAAAACAGATTTCTTCAAACAACAATTCCAAAGAATCAATAGCAGCTTAGAAAAATTCCCAGAATGCAAACCAAAGAAGCATGCTCGTAAGTTATGTAACGAGGCAATTAACATCTGTGAAGAGCTGGCAAAATATGCACCAGATGGTACATGTGAGGAAGCGAAAACAAACAAGATAATCAAGAGAATCAGGAAACTGACTGAATCAGCTCGCACTTTTGACTGCAAGAGCAAAGACGTCACAAAAACTCCCTCCCTGACTCCCAAGCCCCCTATGCTGTATAAAGAAGAAAGTAAATGCGGGAAGAAGAGTGCTTCAGAAAAGGCAACAGAGAACGCCAGGTTCCGTGTAGAGCAGAGCCGAGCCCAAATGAAGCAAACCAGAGATGTCTATGAGAAGAGTGTGGAGAACATGGAGAAAAACCAAAAGGAACTGACTGACATCCTGGTCACCATGAGAAACTGTGAACTCAAAGAGATAGACTTTAACACCACCATTCAAATGCTAGTGAAAGGAATGGATGCCATGGGGAGAGTGAAGGAGCAGTGGGAGAAGATGGTGCGCTTCTTCCAGATGGTGTCCAACATTGTGAAAACCAGCCTGAGCAGAACTCTCAAAGATTTTGTTTCCACGTCTGAGAAGACTCAATCACTGTCCTACAACTCAAAGCTCTTCTCCAAGGACCTGCTCTACAGTCAAGCGTTTCAGGCCACTAACATCGCCAGCCTGGTCCACATGATCTCAGCAACCTACACTGAAGTATCAGATAAGTATCTCATGGATCGTGTCAGTTCACTGGGGAAGCTTATGGCCATGGACAAGACAAAACCAGAATTTGAAAAGGAGCGTCTGCAGTTACAGAACTCCTGTGATGAAGCTCAGAAAGGCATTTTACGCCTAGTGCTCAAGAACAAAGACGAGTTTGAAAGGAAGACTGATTCAAGACTGGAGAAGATTGACAAGGAGTTGCTGGCCATTCTTCCCTCTGCTGCTCCAGAAGAGATGAAGAGCATCCAAGCAGCTGTCAAAGGTGGATTCACAGAAGATGAGGAAGCAGGATACTACTGAGCGTATATACAAGTTATATAAGTCATATAAGTCATTGTGTGACTAATGGCAAATTTCTATTGATGTTGACAATGTTTTTCCGAATATCAAATCTGAATTTTATAATAAAAAATAAATAAAAACGTCAAATGTGTGAAATGATTCAGTGAAACCAGGTTTTTTTTTTTTTTTTCAGCTTGCCAATGCCCTGTAGCTAAAAGAAGATTTTCCCAGTTCAGTAAAAACTGAAGGTACCTGACAGGTGATCAACAATTTTGTCCATGTGTGTATATGAACACAGCAGTCACTGAGGGAGCAACCAGAACCACATTAATTGAATACAATATTTGTTTGATACAGTTAAGTGAAGTATCTTGGTGTGTGATGCAAATACAGTATAATATAGTTGAGTGTTGCAAGTGTTGTAAACTTAAAGAAGAGATGCAATAGCGTGTAGGTGTTGAAGAGACTCTCCGCCGATGCTATCTTGCTTGAATAAATTCACTCGAGCTGCTTGTGAGAGGTCCTCTTCCAATTTGGCCTCTCCTGTCCAGCTCAAGAATTCAACATTATATAGGGTGTTTTTCAACGTATAGAAAACATCTGGACTTCATCTCAACAGTTGGGGGTTTAGAATCACATACTTAATCAAGACTCACTCTTCTGGGTTTCTTCAGCTCCAGTTACAAGGCCCCTCAAACATTAACATTCCACTCAATGTATGTCATATGGAAAGGCTCAGATACCTCACAAGAAGACTTTGCCTTTCACTTTGCACCAGACTGAACCAATCGATAAGACCAATACAGTTGACCACCAAACATCACTCCATGAGTAAGGCGTGTAATAGCCAATGAGGTTACAAAGGAACCTAAAATAACTAATTAGCAACTAAAGACCTCTCACACAGTTGCTAATGTTAATGTCCATGAGTCATCCTTCCAAAGGCCAGTCTGTCTAGCCGTTTGTGTTCATAGAAATGGAGGTCTGAAGTAGCTTATGTTTGGGAGAAAAACGGGACATGAAACCCCCCTTACCTTCCCCCTGTTTCCTGTTATATGTTTTGAAATTATACACTGGTACTGGACATTTTAGCTTTTCATTTGAATAGTGAAGACAAAGTACACATTGTCACAAAGCAGCTCAACTGAAGACCCTTACAGGCAGGCAAACTGAGGACAAAGTCAAAAGAAAAGTACAATTTATAGGTGAATATATGACCTCAAATCAGAAAGTTGGGACAGTATGGAAAAGGCACATTTTTAAAAATGCAGGGCTTTGTGCATTTACATCATATTTCAGTGCAAACTAATGAACCTAAGATGTTTCATGTTCTGTCTGGTCAAGTTCATTTCATTTCTTAATATCCAACATCCATTGCTGCATTTCAGGCCTACAACACAATAATTGTCACAACACTTAAAGGACATTTTGGTACCGAGGATAACAAGTGATAAAGTGTTTCAGGTGTTCTTTGTCCCATTCGTCCTGCAAACCTGTCTTAAGGTGTGCAATGGTACGGGGTTGACGTGGTCATAATTCATAATTCATAATTCATTTCATAATTCTCCACACATTTTCTATTGGCCATGGTCAGGACTGCAGGCAGGCCAGTCCTCTCTACACGCTCTCTATTAAGGACAGATCAGGACTGCAGGCAGGCCAGTCCTCTCTACACACTCTCTATTAAGGACAGATCAGGACTGCAGGCAGGCCAGTCCTCTCTACACACTCTCTATTAAGGACAGGTCAGGACTGCAGGCAGTCCAGTCCTCTCTACACACTCTCTATTGGGGACAGGTCAGTACTGCAGGCAGGCCAGTCCTCTCTACACACTCTCCATTGAGGACAGGTCACTACTGCAGGCAGTCCAGTCCTCTCTACACACTCTCCATTGAGGACAGGTCACTACTGCAGGCAGGCCAGTCCTCTCTACACACTCTCCATTGAGGACAGGTCAGGACTGCAGGCAGGCCAGTCCTCTCTACACACTCTCCATTGAGGACAGGTCAGGACTGCAGGCAGGCCAGTCCTCTCTACACACTCTCCATTGAGGACAGGTCAGGACTGCAGGCAGGCCAGTCCTCTCTACACACTCTCTGTTGAGGACAGGTCACTACTGCAGGCAGGCCAGTCCTCTCTACACACTCTCTATTGCTCTACAGAAGCTGTTATTCAATTGCTCACTAGCATAAAAAAAGATCTTGGTGGCATATCTGTATTCGTCAGTGTCATTTTATTGTCCACAGTTTATTGTCCAAAGTCTGTTAGACTAGAATTTGACAGGTTTCCATGGTTTTCTCTTTCACTTACGATTTTTTTCTACAGCATTTCTATATAGAAGATCCAGTCAAAATCAGCTACACAATCAAAACACTTTAAAGTGCTGTAAAACGTCAGTTAATAAATGGTTTGCTGAGGTTAAATGCATGTAAATAATAGTTAAATATCAGATGCAGAACAGATTAGATTAGTCATTAGGGCCACTTCAATATGTACTTTCTGTTTCAGATTCCTTGACTTTAAGGTTTCTCTAGTCCTCATTTCTTATCCCCTTCCAGTTTTATGAGGAGATAAGACATGAGGAGTAGCTGAGGGACAGAGTGGTGAAATAAACACTGAACTATGTCAGACTCTTGTCTGTGACCTTTATTATAATTCTCTTTATGATTTCTCCTGATTAAACTCTCCTTATATAAACTTTGCTTATTGCAGAGTTAATATTGTGCAGTGAAACTTAAACATGGAAGATAAATAAATAAATAAAACTAAAAATGAATCTAGTGGAAGGAATTATCAACGTCCACCATGAATACATACATACAGAGCCTTGATTTTTTACTAAAGCTTCATATTTGTATATGTATTTACATTTTTTCAAATACTGCACCTGGGTAGATAATTCTTTAGAATGAGGATCCATTGAAAAAAACACTTTAAGTTTGGAAGCTGAAAGAGGCAAGCAGGTGGAATACTCATTTCTAACTGTGTTCACCGGGAGTATTATCACATATAACCAGGGGTGCAAAGTTGTGAACCAGTGTCAGATGATTCAATGATGTAATAATTTTAAGATGTAATAATGTTTGTGTTAATACATTGTACACAGTTAGTATGTTATGACTTGCTACAAAGCTGTTGTTTCACCATCACTAACAAAAAAAGGGTTGTGGCCTAAATACACCTATCCACTAAACTTCTTTGTGTTGTGGTATTGACATGAAAACATGGGGCAGCATTTTTTTAAAGTTATTTTTATTTGAAAATTTAAACTCAGTGATAAAATCTTTGAAATTCACATTAAATATTTTAAAAAATATTGAGCAATTTAGCGGTCATGGTTTGGGACAAACACTTAATAGAAAATACCCTAAAAAGTACGACTTTAATTTTATAAACACTCGTTAAAAAAAGAAAGAAAAAAAGCACAAATTCTTGTACCCAGAACGAATCAATTGATAGAAATACAACCTGGTGGGCAGGTTTGCCATGGTGAGACTTGTGAATTGATTCGAGTTTCACGCACGTGATGTAAGCAAGGACGGGCATCATTGCAACAGCAAGATAAACTGTTTGTGGTCATGCGTCACACATCCAGAAGGCCTGGTGTCACTCCACCTCCACCCCTACAGCAAAATCTGCTGGAACTATGTGAGAATATTCAAGCTGCATGGGATGGATTATCACAGGACACCATTAGGAACCTCTACAGCTCCATGCCGAGACGTATGTGTGTTGCCTTAGCAAACATGGCAGTCTGACGCCATACTGAGAGACACTACTTCTGTATGTGTAGCTCAATAAATATTGCCCACATTAGTCTAAATGTATCATCATTTATTGTTCCTGGGAACTTTTATCTATGCCTCCAAATAGCATTGCAGCCTGACTCTTCCTTCTGGGTGCTTTTGATGACGAGTGTATATTGGAGTTATTTCTATATTAGTGAATGCTTCAGGTTTGAATAGATCATAACTCACCATGTTACATGTAAATCTATGAAGGTCATCATTACTGTAAGACAGCAGTGCACCATGTACTCAAGGTCTGCATACATTTATCAATGTAAACATCTTTTAGACCAAACTTAAGACTATCAGTAGTAGCTCTCATCTTCAGCACTGCTGGATGAGGCGCAGATGGCTGCCAGTTTTCTGCTGTTCTCCTTAATTTCACTGAGGAGTTTTGGTATCTCTTCATTAGAGAGGAGCTGATTCCCTGCAATGCCTCCTGCTGCTTTCATCAGATCCTCCATCACCTTCATCACTGGCTTCTGGAGAATGAATCTCCGAGTCTGACTTTCAGCCACTCTGGCTTTCCCACTGAGACCGCCCAGGATGCGGACGACTTTTCTCACATTCTTCTGAAAGTCAGCTACAGCCTCTCGCTTATCCTTCACCTTCTGGATCTCCTTATGGATCTGCTCCACCGTATCACGCTTCTGCTTCATGTCACGCTCGGTCTGGGAAATCTTTGACTCGTAATCAGACACTTTACGTCTGTATTTTTCCATTTGAGACTCAGAACTTTCTACCTCCTCTTCAGCTTCTTTTGCTGCAGCTTCAGCTTCATCGATTTCTATTGCACCACCAATTGCCATGGCAGGACCTGCAGAGCAAAGGAACAATTTACATACTTGAAATGAATCCTGAGATACAGTTACAGATTCATAATCCTTGGTAACGGTAAAGAGATGATCTTCTCTACTGATAATGTAAAGGTTTTTAATTACTAGAAGTTTCAGTTACACAGTCCTGGTCCTGCAATCCCCTAAGCTCCTCTAATTCGAGCATCACTGGCTGTAGTACACTAGAAGTGTGGTTCTCACCAGCGATCCATCCGACGAATGGTATCAACGTCACTCCCAGTCCTACACCTGTAACAATCTCAGCTTTACGTTTCCTCTCTTTCTGCCTCTGAAGTGTGCTTCTTGCTGAATCCAGACTTCTTCTGGCCTGCTCCAGAGCTCCTTCAGACTGTTTCAGTAAGTCTTCATTAGACGTCTGCTCTATTCTCAATCTGTCTAAGGTTTGTTTTGTATCTCTCATCTCTTGTTCGCGTTTTCCCTCATCTTGCGTGAGGATCTCAATGTTTTGATCCAGACACTTCAGCCCTTTACTGGCTGCCTGTTCTGACTGCTCCAGGCTCTTCTTGGCCTGCACAATCTGCTCTCTGCTCTGTTTGTAGTTGGTGCACTGCCCAGTAATGGGATCTACATCTCCATCAATAAGAGCCTCATAGACTTTATTGATGGAGCAGAGGCCATCTTTCAGAGGGGCCATAACTGCTGCGATTGAGTCCTTCACCAAAACTCTGTGAAGACAAACATTAAAAAAAAAGTTTCCAAAACATATGAATTATTATTATGTTTTCTTAATTAATTTTCTTTTTTTAAAAAGTGAAATTATTAACTATGGAACACAATCATTCCACGTCAGTAAGCAATTTGTCATTTTTCTTCTTCGTGTGTACAGAAGACTTTATTCCACTTACTTAGATGAATTGATCTGGCTCATTTTGATCTAAGACAAAAAGAGAAACTGAAGTAAGTAAATGAGCTTTCAAACCACATACCATGAGATCATCATAAACCCTAAAAACCCGTAGCTGTAGGACAAATTATTATTATTAAGATCATTAAACATCATCATGAATGAATGAGTATTTGGTTGTATTTCTGTGATTCATTTGCTGTAAGATATTAGAACTGCAAGAATGTTCAAATACATCTTAGCTTTTACAGCATTTCAACACATTGCAAACCATTTTTAAGTAAACAGAGGACATATTTCTTGCAAAAAGCAATAAGGAGAGAGAACCTAACAGAGGATCTTAAACAAGAAACAAGACATTTCTTAAACAAGAGATCTAATGTAGATCAAGTATTATTGCTTCACTAGTCACAAACACGTTGACATTATGGGTAGAGCTATTGTGGCTTTTGTGCAACATTTTGTGAATACAGATAACCAGTTTAAAGACCTACCTCCTGTTAGTCCTATCAGACCTGTTGTTCTCAGCTCAGCAGAGAGAGTTAGCCTACATGAAACTGAAAGTTCCTCCTTTTAAAGTGCAGCAGCACAGTCCTGCTGGTGGGTTGGGCTTTTTGATCCCATGGGTTACACGATATGCTGTGAGGATTGTTCACTCTGTTCTTCTTTCTCTTATATTGAGGTCAGTTCATCTTGACTGAAAACTACTGAGATATCGAGATTGGGCAGGTTCTGCTCACTGATATACATTATATGGCCAAAAGCATGTGGACACCTCATAATTACTGAGTTCAGGTTTTTCTTTCAAGATGCTGTTGCTAATGTGGCAGGGTGGTCCTGTTGGCCCATCTAGTTGTTTGCCAGATGGTGCTGACTGGCGCATTGTCTGTTCTGGTAGGCGAGGTGGTTTTAGTCTGAGCTATATGTGGTCCAGGTGGCTGCTACCTGCTGGCGCGTTTCCTGTTGTCCCCACCCCTATGTGGTGTGTTTTCATGCTGCCAGTGTGGTAGGTAGTGTGGCATGATCGGACTGAGCTTTCGTTTGAGTCTGTGTTCCTAACTGTGGTTTACTTTAGGGAGTTGGATATTGAATGCAGAGGCTCGCATTGGATGGTGGGCCACGCTGTTGCGGCTTCTGTCTTTCTGCTTTTGAACGCTGGATGGTGATGCTGTGAAAGGTGGAGCAGTGAATGACAAAGACACGTTTCTTTTCTTATTGTTTGTTGCTTCTTTTGGTGTAGCTTAAACAATATTTGTCATATATCAAACTACTTTTAATATTAGACAAAGAAAGTAAACACAGAATGCTGTTTTAATTAATGATTTCATTTATTGAGGGAAAAATGCTGTTCGGCCCTACCTGGATCTGTATGAAAAGTAATTGCCCCCTTAGCTACTAAATTAACCAGTTAAGCAAATTTAGTTGATTATTGTGTTCAATAGAAACACCCAGGCATGATTACTGCCAGATCTGTTGAACCTAAACACCAGTTAAATAGACCCTGTCTGGCAATATGTGTCACGATGCCCGTCTCCGCTGGTGAGTCTGCCCCGCCTGGGAACTACGTTCCGCAGAATCCTTTAGCGGATGACGTCACCACGTGTCCTCCGGCAGCCTATCGATCTCCGTCACCTGAATATTGACTACACCTGTTTGCAATTTACCCCTGTATTTATACTGCTCTGTTTGCCTTACCTCCTTGCGAGGTTTTGTGATTTTCTCCATTGCATTTCTGAGCCATTCTTCTATTTTTTTATAAAAAAATAGTTTTTGCCCTTTGACCTTGATCTTGCTTAGCCCTTCTGCCTTGTCGTTTGCTTTTCGTTATTGACCCTGCCTGTTCCTTCGACTACTCTTCCGGCAATTCCCTAATAAACCTTTCTTCTAATTTAAACTCCACGTGTGTCGGTTCTGTCATCCGGGCCTGACAATATGAAGCTGCTAAAAGGTCAATCAATCAATATTTATTTGTATAGGGCTTATTGTTGTCTCAATGTTGTCTCAAAGCAGCTTCACAGAAAAGCAGTTTATATAAAGGAAAAGAAAAGCACGGAGTCCATGTACAGACATAGGAAAGTAAATCCGAGTCCAAGCCCCCCGTGAGCAAGCCAGAGGCAACAATGGCGAGGAAAAACTCACTTACAGTAAGGAAGAAACCTCGAGAGGAATCAGGCTCGAGGGGGGAACCCATCCTCCTCAGGTCGACTCCGGTTGAGGAGAGAAAGACAGAGCTAACCGGAAAAAGAGCTTAGAACATCTATTAGATACAGACTGATTAATCCAGGAGGTAGTAATAGCAAAGGTAGAGCCAACCAATAGGATCTCTGTTTAAGTGAGAGATAGAGTTCATGATCAGAGCCAGAAGCTGGCGGCTTGATTGCGGTCATTGTAGTCGTTGTAGTCATGTCGTGTGATGAACTGGAGAAACCAGGGCAGGAGACCCACGGTGGAGATGATGCTCTGGTGACTCTAGTAGTTCGGGGGGCTCCCATGAGAAATGTCGTTCCTGGGCTCAACAAACAAGAAAAAGGGAAAGAGAGAGGGAGAGAGAGAGGGAGAATGAGAGAGACTGATTAGGAGGACTGAGAGGTAGGCATTGCAAATTGTTGTATGATTGCGTGCGTGTAATCCTGAGAATCCTGGGGAAAATTCCTCTGCGCTGGTAGCTCCTCAGTGTTATCCATCAGGATCAATCAGCTCACAGAGAAGGTCTCAAAAAGCAGCACATGATGACAGAGCTAGGACTCTGGGAGTCAAGCAAACCACAGTGAGAGCCATTATTCACAAATGGAGAAAACTTGGAACAGTGGAAAACCTTCCCAGGGGAGTCCAGCCTACCAAAATTTCACCAAGAGTGCACTAACAACTCATCTAGGAGTTCACTAAAAGCCCACAGATGATCATCCAAAGAACTGTAGAGCTCACGTGCCTCAGTTAAGGTCCATGTACACGATTCCACAGTAAGAAAGACACAATAAGAAAGCAAACATGGGAGAGTTGCAAGGTGCAAACTCTTGCCCACAAAGGACACAAAGGCTCGTCTCGCATTTGCTAAAAAACAGTCTAAAGGACCTTAAGATTTCTGGGATAATATTCTGTGGACTGAACATTATGGAAGACATGGGTCCCTTTACATCTGATGTTAAGCTAACACTGCATTCCACCAAAAGAACATCATCCCAGCACTCAAACATGGTGGTGGTAGTGTGATGGCCTGGGGCCGGTTTGCTTCTGCAGGACCTGGACGACTTGTCATAATTGGTGGCACCAGGAACTCTATCAGAAAGTCCTGACAGAGAATGCCTGTCTATCAATTTGTGACCTAAAGCTCAAGCACTTGTGGGTTATGCAGTGGGACAATAATCTGAAGCACACAAACTGGTCTGCCTCTGGATGGCTCAAAAGAAGGACAGTTCATGGGTAAAAACCATAACCAAAAACTGTTCTGCATAGAAGAATGGACCAAAATTACTCATTGCCAGATACTACAAACGTTTCATCTGAGTTGTTACTGCCAAGGTTCGCACAACCAGTTATTAGGGTTTGGGCCATTATTTCTGATGTGGGTGATATGGGTTTAGAATAAATGATTATCTTCAATAAATAGAATCATTTAAAGGCTGCAGTTCGTGTTTACTCATGTTGTCTTTATCTTATATTCATAATAATTGGATAATCTGGGACATTTAAAAGTGTCAAATTAGCTAAACCAGAAAAAATCAGGTGAGGGGCAAATACTTTTTTCCCAGTGCTGTAGGAAATGTATTTGCCGACTAATCCTCCCCATATCTAAAATGCAGCCGTTCTGTGTGTCCATGGAATCTTTTATACCAGGTATGTAACAAGCAGTGGCAGCTTTTTGTTTCTTTTTATTTCTTGTCAATTCCCACTTATAAAAGTGTGTATCAAACATGGTTAAAAAAAGATTTAATGGGGCAATGTCCCACTAAATTGACCCACTGACTCTGGGCCTGGTGTGTGGTGATTGTAACTCGTCTCCTAAAGTAAATAAATGTTCATGCTGAACAATGGTTCTAAATTCTTTTTTAAAAATCTTTAAAAATAATAGATTATTTTATATACAAGAATATTTCATGTCAGATAAGCATGTTGGTTGCTGATGTTTTGCTTTTTTTGAAGTTTATTCATAAATCTCTACTAAATAGATCTGTAAATATTTTAGTCTTGAATTAAAACACTTATTAAAAATCTTATGAACTATCTTTCAACAGCATATAGCCCCATATTCTAGTTCACAGGCTGTCTGAAATATAAGAAATTGATTTTGGCACTATTTGTTGGCTGGTCACCTTTCTAACAAACAAGCCACAGAGAACTTGAGTTTATGAAACTTTAAGGCATGTCACAAAGCGCACAACTGTGTTATCTGTACCTTGTTATCTGTTAACTGTATTGGTATGACATGTATGACAACTGGCATTATGGCAAACTGATGCAGTGGGCTTGAGACAGGTCCTCCTTATTGCAAGCAATGTTATAATAATAGCGATAATATATTATATAATATTATATGAAAAAATATTATATCATGTATCATATAATGTCATATCGAAATCATATATGTACTATCTATATCTATTTATACATATATAATATGTGTAAAAATATGCTAAAACTATTCTTTAAATTTTAACAATATCCAAATGCCTCCTCATAGTTCATATGTTCAAGATATTAAATTGGATCTGGGAGGAAAGAAAATCATCCCATGGTTTTCCTTGGTCCTTACTATGTATTTTCAAACACTGTCTTTGTATTTTGTGTCTCTTTATGCTATACAATTTAGCCGGTACATGGAGATCTTAACCCCTTCGTACTCCTTATGATTATGAGATATTTGACCTTCATGTCCTTCATTAACTTAATAACTAGAAACTGTTCATAAATTCAGTGCAATTTAGTGAAATGGTCTCAGAATATCTCATCTTGTTATCCAAATAATTATCTAATACTTTGGAGTTTGTGCCTCGCAGTTACCTGGTTAATACTTGCTTAGAGAACTAAAATAGAAAGTGTGAACATGATCGGTTTCCTTAAACTAAAGAGGTGTTTCTCAGTTTCAACACAAGGTGGCATCACATTTACATGCATTAATTACCTGTTGGACAAATTCACACAGCAAAAACAAATAAATAACGACAATATCTAGACAAAAATCTAGATATCTAGATAAATATCTAGACAACTTGCTATCAGGGTTTCAGTAAAGATATAGATTATTTGAATCTGTTGATACAAAAACGGTATGTTGGACATGCTGTGGAGAATGTAAAACACTATAAAAGTTACATTTAAAAAACATTTTTAAAACAGAAAGATAAAGGTGATGAATGGATCACCAAGATGTCAGTGGTTCAAATCAACAAACAAATACTGCTAACATTGCATTACAGTTAGAACGTACTATGCATGGTTCTACATACTTTGATTTTTGTTGATCAAACTAGCCATGCTGAAATAGAACACAGACATGTACAGTAACATACATACATGTTTAGGCAGTGATATCTTAATAAAAGGTTTGAAGAGAAAACAGAGCAATTACATAAAACCGTAGCACTTCATGACAATGTAAGTATTCAATAGGTAAATACAGAGTAGCTGGGGATAACCTTAGGTACAAACTTTGCACATACATATGTGAAAGCCAGATATATACAGCACAACCTACAAGAGGTTTATTATCCAATCTGAACCTGACATGGCCTCACTAAGTATTGGGTTTCAGGCCATGATGGGGATGTTTTTTTACCTGCTACTTGAAGCATAGGCTTGTGTTTACTTAAAGGGATATACCTATATATACCTAATGTGCTCTCTTTCTCTCTGTCTCTCTGACTACATCTAGTATATTCTATAGATGTTTTAGCAATATTATTCCCAAGAAATGATGTACAAAATGTGGTATATAATAATAGCAGTAATCATCTGTCTGCTTTTCCAGTTTTTTGGTGAAGAACTCGACTGTAGTGTAGGTTTGTGTTTATTAAAGCCACATACCTATTGTGCTCTCTTTCTGTCTGTCTGTCTCTCTGTCTACCTCTAGTATTCTCTAAAGGTGAATAGTAATAGGCTGATGGGTGAAAATTATAGTCAATAGTTTGGAAATGTGGTTTATAATGATAGCAGTAATCATCCACCTGCTTTTCCACAGTAGAGATGTAGACCCCATTAGTGGGCAGTGCTCCAAATACAACTACATCAGAGAGCAGATTGTGGAGGCCCAGCAGAGCCTGAAGAAGTCAGAACACATTGCTGCTACAGAGCTAATGAGTCTGGATGAACACATTGAGATCCTTACACAAGATGAGGGAAAACTTGAACAAGAGATGAATGATACAAGACGTAGCTTAGAAAAGAGCAGACAACTAATAAAAGATTATTGAGAGAGTCTGAAGATGCGGTGGAGCAGTCCAGATTAATTTGGAATTTAATAAGAGCAGTACTTTGGAGAGGAAACATAATGCTGAAATTGTGACAAGTGTAGGTGCAGGATTGTTAGTTGTACCACTTTGTGGATGGATTGCTGGTGAGAATCATGTATTTTGTCTTAATCTTAGACTTTATATGTGGGAGTTAATGTAAAAGACATGACTGAATCCATTTCTGTGCAGGTCCCATCATGTTAGCTGCTGGTGCAGCAGAACTGGATCAAGCTTCACATGCTGTAAGAGCAGCTGAAGAGGAGGTGAGAAAATCTCAGTCTCAGATGGAAACGTTCAAAGGTAAGTGTCTAAATGTGAGTCAGAGATTTACCAGGTTAAGCGAGACATCAGGCAGAAACATGATGAGGTGGAGAGGATCCATGAAGAGATCGAGAAAGTGAAGGACCAGAGAGAGACAGTAGCTGAGTTCCAGGAGAAAGTGAGAAGAACCGTCCACATCCTGAGTGTCCTGAGTGGAAAGATCAGCGTGGCTGATTCATCGCAGATTCATCCTCCAGAAACCAGTGATGAAGGTGATGGAGGATCTGATGAAGTCAGCAGAAGATATCACAGGGAATCAGCTCCTCTCTAATGAAGGCATGCTAAGACACATTAACGCAATGAAGGAGAACAATGGAAAACTGGCAGCCATCTGTGATTTCCCCAGCGATACAGAAAATGACACTTACTGACTGAAAAGTGCAAACTCAAAGTAATCTGAAAAGGGTAGATGATTATAACATAACTATAACCCAGGGATCTTCACTCCCAGTCATGGAGGGCTGCAGTCTAGTTCCCAGGTCTTTTAAATCTGGACCTGAAACAATCCAGTTTCCAGTCCTCCTTTTTGTTTTTGCTGGATTTAAGGTCCGGATTTGAAGACCCCTGATCTAATCCTTTAGGCCAGAAGAAATCTGTTATTAGACCTGTGAAAACTTAACCCTCCTTTTGTCTTTGGGGTCAATTTGACCTCATTCAATGTTTAACATTGTTAAATAAATGACTGACATCATTATTTTGCTTCATATATAATGACATTTCCTAGTTTAATAGGAACAACTGGGTAAACATAACATTAACATCATCATAAGTTTTCAATGTCCTGTACACATGTTGTACGCATCGGTGTTCTTTGGGGTGAATTTTGGGGTCAACATTTTACATTTAGTTTTGGTTGTTTTGGATGATATTGAGGCTACTATGACCTGCAATTTTATAATCTTTAATGAATCTTAGGGCCCTAACCTAACATAACCATAACTGTAGTAGTACGAGAACCTGATACGAGAACGGACAGGGCGGGAAAATATGGTTCCCGCAAACAGATTGATAGTTCACACAACACAGGGGTGGAGCATATAAAGGGGTCTGCGCAGCAGCCTTCTACACCATTTCTCTTGGTGCTCTGTGTGGTCTCTCTGTCTGCTCTCTCTTAGTGCTGCTAAAACCATCAAAATGGTTCCAGGCCCCACCCGATACACTGTCAACCATGTCCAAGCCATAAAATCAGCATTTGATCTCTTCATAACCATCAGTCGAAAAGGATATGCTTGATGTGACAAATCTAGAGAGGGTGGGGGGGTGTGTATGTTGGAAAGACTTGAATGTGACCTGATTGCAAGCCTACATTTGGTTGCTCATTTTGGCAGGAGTGTACAAGTCAACAGGCGAAGCAACAGCAAGGCTTTGGGCTGCTGATACTGGAAGGGCAATATTTACAGCCACCATGTCTCTAAACACATTCCATGTTTTCTCCCATGTCACACGATTTTGAGGAGGATTTTTGCGTGGTGAAACCTCATATCGAGAGAAGACGGTATCCTCCAAGAGCATCAACAGCAGCTGCTGTTTTTTTTAAAGGCTATTTAAGTAGTAAACAAACAAACAAAGTATGTGACAATTTTAATTATAATCTTTTTCTGGAGGTTTAAATTGCTGGGTCAAATTGACCCCAAGGATAAAAGATGTTAGTACATTTGAAGGTATCTGGAGGGTTAATACTGAAATCAGATTGCACATTATGGCAGGCATAAACAAGGTTATTGACCATTTATGAAAAACATGACTTTTACTGGGATAGGATCTCACTTTCACAGGTCCTTCTCTTCAAAGGGAATCCCCTTAATGGAGACTAGGGGTTGCACTTATAGGTGGTGAAACTATTTAGGGAGAAAGACACCAGAGCTTCCGTATATATAGAGGGCGCACTGCCCTCTCTTCAACTCATTGACGGACAGTGTCACACTTGTTCACCAGTCCCCTAATAGCGGGAAGAGGAAGATCCAGTGAAGAGGAGGATCCAGTGCGCTAGAGCCTCATGCTGTCTCTATGACTCTAAGTGGTGTGTGTTTGAGTCCTGGTGTGAGTGTAAAAGTATTATTTTCTTGTTTGTGCTTGATATCAGGCATTCCTTGCTTTTTGCATGATCTTTTAGATTGAGGCAGCGCCTTCAACATATTACAACATATTATTTGTTGCTGTACAGTTTATTCTGAGAGCCTAATGATAAAGACACTAATACTAATATACTAATGATACTTATGATAATGTAGTATGCTGAATGCAAATACTGAGGGGCCGCTAGCTATTGGCAGAAAACTATGGAGCCTGTCTCTATAAATAATTATAAACATGCTCTATAGAGCTCTTTGTTACACTCTCTAATAATGCATCATAAGACTGTAATAACATATTATAATAAATTCTTTAATGACGTACAAACATGTTGTAATGCAAGTATCACTATCCATCATAATGCATTTTAAACAGATATGCATAATCACAAAGCACCTATAAAACTTATTAACAATAAACATTATGAACATTAAAACACTGAGAACTTCAGGTGAATTGGCTGATATTTTAGGCTATTGTAACTAAATGTTAAATATTGTACAATATTGTCGAGCTGGAAGAGCTTAGAGGAGAGGATTTCTGGGATGATCATGTTGAACAGCTGACGTCCACAAACAGGATCCTAGCGTATGTTCCAGGGTAGTCAAGATGTTGGAGGATGCAGTGCAGTCCCATGTTGACTGCATCCTCTACTGACCTGTTTGCTCAGTAGGCAAACTGTAGGGGGTCCAGAAGGTGTCCTGTGATGTTCTTTAGGGGGGCCAACACCAGTCCTTGTAGTCATGCAGTTCTGTGACTGGTTTTCTTGGGAACCAGGATGATGGTGGAGCGTTTGAAGCAGGAGAGAACCTCAAACATTCCCCTAACAAACAGAATAGTTTCTTAGAATTTTACATAGACTGTAACTGTATTCAACAGACTGAGGCCAACCAAATAATAATAACCAAATAATTGTTGCTGCAGACCCAGCACTGAACCAAAAAAAATAAACTGGGCTAAGGCTCACTGGGTAAAGCAGGTTACCTGGTCCAGTTTACACTCACGGCAGACCACCCGTGCACAAGACTAGGAAAACCTGATCACCAACCCAAACAGAAAAAGTGAATAAGCTGATACACAGGACCAGCCTCCTCACCCAGAGCCCTCAGCGCCTATAATACACAAAAAAGGAAAGCACAAAATCCAAAATACACAGAGAAACAACAAAAAAATACAGAAATAATAATAATAATAATAATTATACACACCAACATATACATGTAACGTTAGTAACACCACAAACAGAAACCCTAATCTCAACAGGAAGAAACAGTGCCATCTCATGGATTAAGACAGACGTGTGTTTTGATCATCTATTCCTCTAACAAAAGCTAAAATGTTCTTACAATTTCTTACACACGTTTTTCAGCACAGATTACATATTTTCTAAATGTTTTCTTTACCAGCATGGAGTTGAGCACAACAGTTCACAGACAGTCTGCTAAAACAGCTTTTACATGCTTGAAAATCCCTTTTTACATAGCACCCTTTATACTGTGTATAGAACCCTCAACTCATCCTACTAGAACTTTTAGCTGCAGTTCTCTTTCAAAAAGAACAATGTAAAACATAATGACCTATCACCTACTATAAAACACAAACACAAATTAATAAATGATGAAGATATACTGCAGATAAGCTCCTTGGACAAAACAAGCATCCACATACTCACGTGTTGGTTAAGCATCCAATTACCGAAATGACAACAGGCTCCAGCTGGCTCACTTAAGCCAATCAGTCCACTGAGTTTGTGATGTGTGAGAACTGTGTGAGAATATTCAGGTTGCATGGGATGGATTATCGCAGGACACCATTATCTTGTCTTGTTATCTGGTGTTGACCCGAGGAGCATGGGTTCCCCTTTTGAGTCTTGGTTCCTCTCGAGGTTTGTTCCTTTGAACTGAGGGAGTTTCTCCTTGCCTCTGTTGCCCTTGGCTTGCTCACTGGGGGCTCGGACACCAGATTCTTTGTAAAGCTGCTTTGTGACAACATCTGTTGTAAAAGGCGCTATATAAATAAAGGTTGACTTGACTTTAGGAACCTCTACAACTCCGTGCTGAGACGTCCGGCACGTTGCGTTAGCAAACATGGCGGACTAACACCATACAGAGAGACACTACTCCTGTATGTGTAACTCAATAAATATTGCCCATATCAGTCTAAATTTAGCATCATTTATCATCTCACCCAATAGCATTGCAATCTGATACTTCCTTCCGGCTGCAACTATTTGTTTTGAAGATGAGTGTATCTATAACTGATATTTTATAACTGGGATGCACATAACATTATTGGTCTGTTAATCAAAGGAGCACCTGAAGCTTGGTGCTCACCTTTCAGTGCACCAATATCCTACAAGCACTCATCATCACTATCCTCCGGACTGCTCTCCTCACTCTCGTCCTTTCTTGAGGCCTAATTAATGGAACTAACACTCTGCTGATATATTAAGGTCTCTTTCATCACTTGAATCTGAATGGCAGGTAATAGCCTCCATGCAGACCATCTAACACTGTGAAATTACCCTAGCTTGAGGAAGACAATGTCATTCTCCGCCCGTATCTTCTTCAGTTGCTCTGTTCTGTTTTTAAATCTCTTTCTGCAAACAGAAGCTTAGCAACTTTACAATAGAGCAAATAAATATATCAGTATGGAACCATATGATCAGCTGATTTAGAACAGTTTTCAAGCATGTGAGTGGTACACAGAACAAAAGCAACAACTTTCATATGAAGCACTCCTGTCAATCCTGCCTTGACAACTCGGTTTGCAACAGAACACCAGGCCACACTTAACCATATCTGTGTGAGATGTTCGGTTTTATTTACTCTAATTCAAAACCACTGTAACAGTCACCCTTTAGGTGTCCTGTTAAACTCAAAAAAGCGGGGATACCATCCACTAGGTGCTTCAAACTCTGTTTTACTAGTAAACCAACATTCAACAGTCACAACACAGTCCACGACGACCCCCCTGTACAAATATTACCATATCCATCACATACAAATCACATTGACAAACCCTATTTATAGATTTAAGAGTCTATATGCCCAGAGAGAGGAAGAAATGGAGCCTTAAGAGTCTGTACGTCCCAAAGAGAGGCTAAAATGGAGAGACCTCACCCTGAATGGACGACTTTCGAGTCCTTTAACAGTTCATGTTTCCTGGACGTGGCCTTGTAGAGGAAAGTGGTGATCCTTGGGGGATGGAATGCTGACTTTGCTGTCCCAGAGAGTAGTTTAAGTCCGCTTAGTTGACTTAAGAAGCTGAAGTATCCATCCAAGCTGTATTATTTCCTTCCCATGAATGCAAGAGGCTAAGACAACCAACAAGTGCCAGCAGGACAATGGGAAATAAACATCACACAAAAAACCCTTCTGCAAAGAAACAAACAGAAATGCACTGAAAATACATTCAATGCCGTTCCAATAGATGTTCTCCCACTCATCATTTAATTATCTAACTATCTACCACTTACGTGAGTATTAGAACAATTAAGTTCCTCAAACAAGGGTCATGATTCTCCAGAGCCATGAAGCTAGCTTTAGCTCCACTCCATGCTGTCAATGACCTTCCTTTTTTGGCTTTTAAACTGTGCACCATAACCGCTACTGCCACCCTGTGGCCGGCGTCAGAATAGCAACTTAAAATTGATGTGCCAAACTGTCACACCACTACAAACAAAACATTGAACAAATGATGCCAGACAAAGGCAAACAGACACGTGAGAGCTTCTTATACCATGTACAATAACACACATCTATTAAGGGCAAATCAAAATCGTTTTTATTACCTATCCATTTAATGATAAAAATGGATGTTTGTTTTTTATTGCCATAATTTGCTACAACGTGAAGTTAGAATAAATAATACAAAGAAATCACAATGAATAATCTTTCATTTTTTGTATTCTGAAAGAAGCTTAATCTGGTTTTGGGCTTTCGGTCTTCAACCACTAAAAAGTCTTGGCCTTGACTTGGACTCCGTATTCAGGTTTTAGTCTTGAGTCCAATTCGCCTCTAATTGTCTTGACCAGGCACTAGTTGTTGGACTACTTTACATGTTCAAAAATGACCAGAAATGTGTGACATGATTTTGATTGACAGTACAGATAATACTGACATAATAAAGTGGCAATCCAATGTTTATATCTCAGGGAATTTTGTGTATATTTCATCCTATGTATTGTCTTCTCACAGCCCTTCAGCAGGGGGAGCCCAAGCCTGTCTATAATGTGCAGAGAGCTTAAAGATAAGATTCATGGTACAGAGGCATTGGAGAGAAAGTAATGCCCAAAAAACTGTTTTCTGATTTAGCACTATTTCACCCCCATCAACATCAGTCAAAAGAGCAGCTTTAGGTACCTTTAGGTTCACTTGAGGTTTTGGAATATGAATAAAGCAGCTAGGCCACTGTGCCACCGTGTGCTACCTACTGCCTTGCAGCAAGAAGGGCCTGGGTTTGATTCCAGAAACCATTTGCATGTTCTTCATGGGCTTCCTTCTACAGTCTCTAGATATGCAGCCGTGCAAACTGAAGATGCAAAATTTTCCCCTAGGTATGAGTTTGTGTGTGTGTGTGTGTGTGTGTGTGTGTGCCTGTGTATGTCTGTGTGTCTGCCCTGTGATGGACAAGTGGCCTTTCCAGGGCGTTCCCTCCTTCCCTCCAAAGTATGCTTGGGTAGCCTTCAGCTCCCCCATAACCCAGAAGGATAAGCGGTTTAGAAGACGAATGAATAAATAAAACAGCTGCATTCGTCTTGTAAACATCAAAACCCCTCATTCTTACCACCTGCACTGAAAAGTAATCCAAATCATTCAGTTTCTTTAATGAACTCTCAAACATCACATCAAACCACTCTGTGTGACTTCACAACTTAGCCACTGGATTATGTCGAAACACAGTGGACGTACCATTTTAGGTGTGACATATTAACACAACTGAAACACTGTTAGTGCAGTGCAGCAATGCTCAGTATGTCATTTAACACCAGAACCACAAAGATCCAAAGTATTTCATTTTAAAGAAGCTATTTAATTTGACACATAAAAAGTACCACAACAACTTCATGAAGGTGGATCATAACTGTGCCTCAAGTCTGACCCATAGAGGATTTTATTTCCATTTACTATAAAAGAAACACGATTCATTTTTTCACAACTGTTAAACAGGCTTGTTTGTTGTTGCTGTGTCTTTAAGCCTGATACATGTAAATTGGCTGGCCCGCATTGCACACAAAACACTCCAGAAATATATCGTAATGTAAATGGCTGGGGCTAAACCGCTGTAGGCTGTACGCATGATCATATGTAAATGTACTGGTGGCTGTGAGAACACAACCACAATGTATTCAAAACAGGCAGTTTTCACTATTTTGTTTCCACTTAAAAACTAAATGTGTTGGGGAGTAAAAAGTACAGTAAGAAACATTATCAGGATTTACATACAGCATTAAAACCAAAAAGTTTTTTAAATAAAATCTCTTTATGCCATGATGGGAGTAATTTTTCATTAGGTATTCCTAAAGAAGATTATACAGAAAGGCAAAGACAAATAGGAGTTTCCAATAGAGGAGTTCAGTATACAGCAGAAATGGGACTCCTAACTGTGAAGGACTTACCCTAGCCCTAACCTTACCCTAGTTAGTTCAACCTAATTTACACTCTACCCATAAAAACTGAATGAATTAAAGAGTTCAACACCACTCGTCCTGCTCGGTATCAGTTTACCTCAGCATCGAGATATGGGCTGAGAAACGCTAGGCTAGTACCTTTACCCTAAGCTTACCTTTACTCAGATCTTAACCTTATCCTCACCTTAAAATTCAACGATTTACATTATGGGGACCAGCTTGCGGTCTGCACGAGGATGAAAGGTCCCGACAACATGAGAATATGAAAGGTTTCGTGGGGCACAAACCTGACCCCCACACACACACCAACTCAGTCCCTGTTTACATACAATACAATATTTTCTCTGACACGTGCCTGATTTATCAGACATGTGATCTTATCCCCACGTGCACTTTCACTCTTACTATCTCTCACATTCTCCACCTTCTGTGCTCAGGGAACCCACAGTGCATGTGCGGTGACATTAATACCACAGCGCTGATGCTTTCTGTGGTACATATGGAGAAGAAATGTTTATGACTTTTGTTGAGTGCCTTGTGCCTTTGTTTAAACTGATAGACTAAACAGGAGGCTATGAATGCATGATCATATAAAGCTGTATGCACCTTCTTTTGGACATAACCTATTTGCCTCAATGGTATGAACAGCAACCTGAACAACAGTTTGCTACTGGCTTATATGCGTACAAGCTGTTACTGTTGAAATATCACTTTTCCTGCAATGAATTTCACAGATTCTTTTATTTTCTATGACAGATTGCCTTCAGAGTATTAGCTCTATTGTCAGTAGATCACAAATATGTTCGCCTGTGATGCCACAACCATCTGTGACCAGGAGTTCAAGGTTACAAAATTGTCCTGGGTGGCCAGGATGGCCCTCCATCTTCATTCATCACTCTGAGTAATGCTACCCAGTGTGGGCATCTTTCAAAGGCAGTGTAAAAAAGCTAGCCTTCACCCTCCCAGCTTTGTGGCATCAGGAGACCTAGGAGGGGAAAATTCATTTCAACACAGCATCTGTTTTTTATGACTGAGTTCTACTACGAATGTAACTGAAAGCTTCAGTGCACAGTTCTAGTGAACATCAGCTGTTCATAACTATTTTGTACACATGCTAATTTCCATTAATTTTTTTTATTCATTTATATTTAGGTTTGGCATTTTCCTCAACATATTTTAAGGCAGCTTTAAACTTTGAAATAATAATAATGATGATAAAAAGATAGATGTTTATGCAGTAACTGAAAACATCTTGTGGCTAAATTTTGGGACTGGTTAATGAAACATGTTCGACCTACAGGCATTCGCTCTAAACCCTGCCCTGAACCTCCGCCAGCTTTCCACCAAGATCCAGAGTCAAAATAACCCAAGCTAGGCAACATATTCGCAGCACAACAAGTATTGTAGTAATGTTCAATTTTCATGAATGGCCATTTCAGAACTACCGTTGTGTTTAGTTTTGAATGCACAACATTATTGACATGAAATGTTTTCATGAATTCAGTTAATACATGTTCTCTGTACATGCAACATGCATCGACATGCTTAACAGGAGTTTCTGTGATGGCTTCAGCTATGCTAGTTTACTTCTGTGCCATACTTTCAGCACTGGATTGGTTTAGAAATTTCAAACCCTGTTTCTGTGATCAGCATCATTTGCTTTCTTTGTATTGCATAAGTGGCAAAGCGACTTCTAAAACTGTTTGAGGGAAAGAAAGTGTGTGTGTGTGTGTATGAGTGAGTGAGAAAGAGAGAGAGAGGAAGAGCAATTGGGTCAGAGATGATGCAAGCAAGCTTTTTAATCTTCTGCCAGGTTTCCTCACCCTTCATCAGATTCACTTATTAATACAGCGTAAGTGACTTACAGAGAGTAAAACAGCTGAAACGACTCTGTAATCTGTGGAAATTTCTGTGATTGAAGTCTTTTCACTGTAAGATGTGGTAATTTCGTACCGTAAGGCTGAAAGCATGACTGACGTGGTTTGATCTTAAAAACCACCGAAACTTTTTTCTTGTTCTCTCTCTCTCTTTCTGTGCCTCTCTTGTTTCCCGGAGATTTACCCTCCTGAAGAATTCAGTGCCAGCTAAAGGTGTAAAACGATGCTAACACATTAAAGAAATGCACTGATGTGGCGGTTGCCATTAAACTACATTGATTTTAGAGTGTTACAACCCCTGATACCAAATGACGGAGGTATAGTTGTGATTCTGGCCCACATGCCACCATTGCATGATGGAGATGGCTTCGCCTGATCCCGGTGCCAGAAAGGGAACCTACTATTCAGTGTTCTGTCTAGTGATCTTTTGAATTAACAATATTAACGTACACTGCACAATATATTTAGCAGTGCTCTTATTGAGAGGTAAGTTGTGTTGGACGACCCAGTTTTTTTCTTATCAGTTAACAAGATCAGGATACATACATATACCCACATATTATCATTACGTATTTCTTTGTCAGAAGTGCCATTTATTCTGTATGCCATTAAATAAATCTCAAAACAAAACATCTGCATTGTAAAAGCCATGGAGTTTCACACTAAAACCAAAATAGGTTAAGAAGGTTTATCGACATGTATTTACATATCAGATATAATGTTTGTTTGAATACAGATGTGATTTTCACATGTGAAAATTATATCCAGAAAGATTACACATTTTAATAGGTTACATGCTGTAGCCAGTACAGTTGGTGTCTGAGTAGATGTTGGAGAAGCTTCCAGCCAGTGAGGAATAAAAGATGAATTTAGCATTTTTTTTTAAATGCATGATTAAATTATTAGAACTAAAACCATTCCAAAAATAATTAAAAAAGTAAGTCAGACGTGTTCATGGTGTTGGTAAGAGGAATTAAATGTCTGCCTCTAAAAGCCACCTCACTGAAATATATTACATGAAATCCCAGCTAGAAATGATGTGTTCTATGAACGCTCTGAGAATATGCAGTGCATTGTTCCATTAATGTTTTCAATGGGAAGTTTTCTTTTGGTTCCCAGAGGGTTCTTTCTAAAGGTTGGAGAACATTCTCTAAAACATTCTGTCATCTCAGGTCTCAGCAACATCCCAGGTCTCAGAACGTTTGTCATCACTTTGTCTATAAAGGTTTTTTTTTCGTATAGGATCTTCCAAAAGTTCTCCCTCGCCAAATTCTGTGCACACCACTGTTGTGCGACATCCCGCTCTATGAGGTAACGCTAGCTTTATAACATTTTGAAAGCTGAATAATTCAAAAGCAAATAGTGTTACAAAAATGTCCATTACTGAAATGCAGTTGGAATACTGAAATACTATCTGGAGGTACGAACCACAGCAGCCATTTCCGCTTCAGTGTTTGTTTCACAGTGTGAACGCAACACTAGCACCAAAAATACCTGGTAAACTAAGGAAGTACTTGATTTAAGACACTGGTCTTCACACCTTGTACCTACTTCAACCTAAAACACTTGATCCAGATAAACTTGTAGCTCTGGAGCATCTTGACGGGGGAAGAGATGTGAAGTTTTGTCACCAGAAGCTGACAGGAAAGGGGAGAATGTAAAGTATGTGCGAAGGAAGAGGAAGAGTTTTATGTCTGCTTCCTCTCCCAAACTTATTTCATGGCTTCATTTATTTATTTTCAGTGACACACAAAAAAACAGCTAAACTAAACTTGTAATGTCACATTACACGGTAACACTTCACATTACGTACATGTAGTAATACACTAACAATGGTAAAATAATGTTAAGTAAATATGAAACAGCTACATATTTACATATTAAGTAAGTATGTAGCAGTTGTTACATGTTTACTTAACATTAGTTAAACATTGTTAGTGTATTTTAATTAATGCAATACATCATGTTAGTTAATCAACGCTTAATGTAAATTGTTACTCATTATTTTTAATGTGGTAAAGAAAAAAACAAATAATTTTAGAATGAAACAAAGTGTTAATTTGTGGCTTTAAGAGCAGTCTTTGCCTAAACAATGATTTGACCGTTTCTTTTTCCAGTCTTGTTAAAGAGGAATCCAACTGAAATTTCTTTAAATTAAAAATCAGATGTAAGCAAACTCATTCCGAGTGTTTTGAAATGTGTTATTGTAGATAAACGTGTTGATGTGTATTTCTTAAAGTAGTGTTAATAATAGGAAAATAATAGTATATTTGATAAACTATGTTACGTTAGGTTCTATTTTGCCTCACAACGTCCTGCATGAAGCTCTCTAATATTAATTTATTGACCTGTATAATGAATTAAGCAGGGGCATGTCATGAGACATGTTTTTCTCTTCATGAGAGTTTATTAGTCAACACCCGAGTTTTTGGAGTGCTGGAGACCGGGAGGCTGAAAGACTGTATGATCAACGTTCATGCTTTTACTCTCAGATGTTTGAGACGTTTGAAACACACCTTCGTCCAGACATAAAGCAGAACCCGTCTGTTTTTCTGCTATGTTTTCTTCCTCCCTGTTAACCACAGCCTCCGGTGACCTCTTGTTCCGATGCTGCTTAGAACGACAACTTGTCGAACTGCCTTCTTTTGAAGCATATGCATGTTGGGAGGGGGTTGGGGGGAAACTCAACATAAGGCACTGGGAGTGCAAACCCAACGTCAAAGCCGAGCTACACGAAACATCTTTGTTTGCAGTTGTGTAAACTGTGCCACTGCCGTGCCTGATACACTCATACCAGCAGCAGGCATACTACTATGCCACTGTCATTTTGGTGTCTGCTGTGCTGAGAATGGACCACCACACATCTGGATAGTGATGGTCCCTTTTCAGTGAGTAATCACAGGGGGGGATGGGGGGCGGAGGGGTGGTAGGAGGTGGGCAAAGAAGCTTTAAAAAAATAAACATAATACAAACATTTCCGAACGCTGTGTGCCCACCCTTTGCTTTTGCCGCAGCTTTCATTCTTTCCTGGAGAGTTGCTTCCAGTTATTCTCAGGAATCCGGAGGGGTTTTTTCCAAAGTCTCTAATGTTCGTTTTTAGAAGTCGGTTGTATTTCTGCAAACACATTCAATGTAGTTGAGCACTGTGGTTACCGTGTGTCCATTTTTCTGAGAACACCAGCAGCGTCTTTCTTCTTTTTTATCTGTTTCCTTTTTCTCAGCTACACATCCGTTCAGAACCACTGACCTGAAGGAAGGAAGTGCAAAAAACACCTCTGGATTTCTTTAGATCTAAAGAAAGAGTAGATCTCGAGTTTCTCCTGTCTCTAAAAACAATCGATTAAAGTACTGATGCTAAGGGTCTTTGCTTGAAACTCTTTTCACTTATTTTCATTTGAAGTTCCCCTTTTTAAGCACATGTATTATCTCGTATCTATTAACTGCACAGATGTTTCCTAAAAATGAATAACTTCATGACTGATTTGATTTTGTGGCATCTAAAACACATGAGTGGGGTATTTTGGTTGGGGAGGGGGGGGTTGATTCCTACTATTTAAATCATGCTGAATATCGTTTTATTGTTTTTTTTCTTTTTGTCTTTTTTCAAATTACTCTTAATTCAGATCCAAATTGGGCAGTAGTGGATCACATGTAACCATAATTACATAATAAGGATACTAAAAAGGTAACTGTATTCCATTACATATACTATAAAAAAGACAGTGGTCAGATTACAGGTACCTAGATGGAATACCCTAATTTGTTGCCTTTCACCTAAATTTGCCATTTTGAATGATCAGCATGTGGCATGAACCTCGTAGAGTTTCTTTTTTGGAGGCAGGGAGGGGGTCCTGCTGCCAGTAATGATTTTTTGAAGAATGCCCCTAACTCAAATTTGGGGTCTTCTATCCAGCCAGTCTATAGACCTTTGATAGGTGTGGACTGTTGGAACCACTTAAGTGTTTAGACAGCATCTATAAAGCACAAATTCTGGGCAGCATGGTAGTGCAGTGGGTAGTGCTGTTGCCTCACAACAAGAAGGGGCTGGGTTTATTCGCCAGTTGGAGTGTCCGGGGTCCTTTCTGTGTGGAGCTTGCATGTTCTCCCTGCATGGTGTCTGTGTGGGTTTCCTCCCACAGTTTAAACACATGCAGTCAGGTGAACTGAAGATGCTGAATTGCTCCTACTTGTAAGTGTCTATGTCTGTGTGTCTGTCCTGCGCTGGACTGGCGGCCTGTCCAGGGTGCCTCCTGCCTTGCACCCAGTGAGTGCTGGGATGGGCTCCAACATCCCCTATGACCCAGAAGGATAAACAGCAGAAGATGAACGAATAAATGAATGAATACAAATGCTGATCAGTTGAGAGATTTTAGAACAATGTGTGATTTTTAGACAAGTCATGTTCTAATGAGGAATTCTATCATTATTACTTAATAACAACAGTTTATATATGTTAATATATGTCTACTTTATTAGAAGTAGATATATGTTAACATTTTAATGCTAGGCCAATTGTGTATAATTATTTTGGTTTTTGGTCAATTATAATTATAAAGCATGCTAATTGGCAAAAAACAAACAAACAAAAAAAAAAAACAACAACAACAACCAAGAAGTAGTTTTTGGAATTGAATGAAACTTTGTATGTGTGAATGTAATGATGATATATGTAAGTGACTACAGTATTAGAGCAATAGGAAAAGTTTAATGTACAACTTAAAGTAGGCTCGAGTACCCTGTTGGGCCGCCTCAAGCCTGGATACAAGATGAGACACGGTTGGGCATGGAGACATACAGGTTCCACATGGCATGCTAAGGCACATTTGCTCACAAATGTTGCAGCTGGGCCTGTAGACTGCACAATCTAAGGTTGCCGAGGCTGCCTATAGTCACATAAATGCTCAATTGATGACCAGGCAGGCCTGTTCCAGTCCCTAGCAGTCCAGGTCTCTCATTTACTACACTACCGCAAACAGAGGTGAGGTTGGCTGGCTGTCAATGGCAGGACCATAATGGATGCCGTGACATCAAATTTCCTTCTGCTAAGTGCCTGGAAATGGTCCAGGCAGAAACAAGGGTGTGTAGTGAAGGTGCCACCTTCATATCTGGATGGTGGACAGAAACTGTGAGCTGCTCATGCTTTGGCAACGGATCAAACGATCCTCTCTGCTGGTGGTCTATCTGGGCCATTCATAGCCTGTTTGCTGTGTGTGCGAGCCCTCACGTGACCAGACCACACCTGAAATCCTTTACATATTTGTGTTCTGCAGCAAACCGACATTTCTCTCTGGGTGTGCTATGTTTTATTTGCCAATGAGTATGTTTACATGAGACAGTCACACATATGATGTGGTTTTCAGGAGACCCTGGGCAGCTCTGATATACCATTATTTGACATTTTGATATCTTCATCAATTTGGCAAATGTTACACAACAGTTAACAAGTTTTGCTTATACAGATCTTAACTCCTTTACCTTTTTACTGAAAACGGTTTGTATGGAGTGTCTGTGAGCTAAAAAAGCAATAATCTTGATGATAATTTATTCTTTTTCTTATTATTAAGGGAATTAAGGGAAAATAAATGATTAGTAAGATGCAGGCTTGTTTTTTCAATTGATTTTCTGTCATTTTGAAGTGCTAAATCTCTGATACACAGCAAGACAGGCTTTATTTTGACTTTAAATTAAGATATATGCTTACTACCAGCTGTTTCTAATACTCAAAATCAGTATTAATCATACTTATAAATCATATTTATTGTCTGTTTGTTACCAGCTTTGTTTCATTTTATGTTAAAGATTGATGTGCACTCAGCCTGCACCCACCACCACGAGGGGGCAAAGGGGGCTTTGCTCACTGAGATGTCTTTCTGCCCCCGCAGTTTACATTTTAGGGATGACGTTAATGACACACCTTCTTTTCCCCCATCAAACACTGAAACACGGTTCTGAAACATAGTGCTGTGAAGGTGCCAGAAGATTTATTTATTAGATTTGATCCTCCCAGCATACTGTATGTGATATGATTTTAAAAAGTTAACTGTCAGTAACACTCAGTAATGGTTAGCCATCACATACGCAGCTTGTTTACTTGGTTACTAAGCTGGTTAGCTGGTTTATTGCTTGATGTTTAACATCAGTCCCTTACCTCACCAATGTTCCAAATGGTCACAGATTCCTGCAGACACACTCCAAAGTTTTGTGGAAGCCACAAAAAGGATTTATCAGTGCCAATGCTACTGAACGGGTAGACTAGCTGCTTTCAACCACACAACTTTACTTGATGATAGATCCCATGAGGGTATAAGCCAGTAGCTTAAAACTACAATATACTGAATTAACAGTGATGAATATAGAATGACGAATGAAACACAGATTAAACATCATTATTGTGGTGCAGCCTAGTGAGGGGCCAATGCACACTGACTGAGAAACCCAATGAGTGCTCGGACACACATACACACATATACAAACACCAGCCTGTGTCAAAACAAGATGCTTTATTTTTTTGCATTCATATGCATACATATTGTCGCTGTCCAATGAACAACATGTATCTCCATTTTTGACGATTTTTACTTTTATGTATCATTTGATCACATAAGCTGCTGTTTACACTGTGTGTGAATTTCATGATGAATGGATCAACAGAAAAGGTCCAAAGGTCACTTGGAAAAGGTCTGGTTCCATTGACTTACATTAGAATTAAATTGGCGTTTGGTCTCTCCTGTAAAGTTGCTATTTTGGATTCTTGCTTTTCTTTGGACAGCGACGATATACAACCCCAATTCCGAAAAAGCTGGGATGCTGTGTAAATAAAATAAAAATGCTGATTTTAGATGTTGAAAGTGAGACATTTTACCATCATGGAAAATATGAACTCATTTAGAACATGATGGCAGCAACGCATCTCAAAAAAGTTGGGACAGGGCCATGTCTACCATTGTGTAACTCTTGTCTACATTGTGTAACTCTCTTCTTTTGACAACAGTCTTGAAAGTGAGGAGACCATCTACTGGAGTTTGGGAGAGGAATGTTGTCCCATTCTTGTCTAATGCAGGATTCTAGCTGCTCAACAGCGCTGGGTCTTTGCAGGATTTTTCATTTCATGATGTGCCAAATGCTTTCTATTGGTGAAAGGTCTGGACTGCAGGCAGGTCAGCATCCAGACTCTTCTTTAGCGAGGCCATGCTGTTGTGATGAATGCAGTATGTGCTTTAACACTGTCTTACTGAAATATGCAAGGGAGCACATGTTGCTCTAAAACCTCTATATACTGTTCAGCATTGATAGAGCCTTTCCAAATGTGTAAGCTGCCCAGGCCATAGTCACTAATGCAGCCCCATACCATCAGAGATGCAGGCTTTTGAATTGTGTGCTGACAACCAGCTGAATGGTTCTTCTTCAGTTCAATTCAACTTTATTGGTGTTATACCAGTACAGGGTTGTGCAGATAACGAAACACAGTCAGGCTCCTTCTCCAGTGCAGTTATTAAGAATGTTATATATTCTTAATAACTATATATATAAACAGTAAACAGTAAGATGTGCAAAATGTGTAAGAGCCATATCTGTATGTCAGAATGTGAATACTAGAACTGAGGTGCAAACAGCAGCTAGCATATCGTTGCTGTCCATAGAAAAACAAGCATCTCCAAAATAGCAACTTTACAGGAGAGGCCAAACCCCAATTTAATTCTAAAGTAAGTCAATGGAACAAGACCTTTCCAAGCGATCTTTGGGCCTTTTCTGTTGATCCATTCATCATGAAATTCACACACAGTGTAAACAGCAGCTCATGTGATCAAATGATACATAAAAGTAAAAATCGTCAAAAATGGAGATACATGTTCTTCATTGGACAGCGACGATATGCAGGAGGCAAAAACAGCTTGGTCTAAGTGTATATGTAGGAGAGTACGGTATGTTGAGGTAGCAAAGTGTGGAGCTAAGTATGTGGTTGCAAACAGTATAAGATATATAAAGTGTACAGTGCAGGTAGGAGAATAGCAGCTCAATGTTCAGATGAACAGCTAAACAGCTTACAGTACAACGTATAGATAAATAAATATAGGTAAATAAAATACACAGCTCAGATGTTCAAGTATACAGGTTTAGTTAAAGTGCAGTGCAAACAGTCCTGTGGGCTAGAGGAGACCAGTGTGTGGGCTGGGGTGATCTGAGCTAGATCAGTAACAGTCTATAGTGTTGTAGCCGTGTTGTGGTAGGAGCTACCGATGTGACCAGTTTGACAGCTCTAGGGTAAAACCTGGTGGTTCTGGCTCAGATGTTCTGGTACCTCTTTCCAGATGGCAGCGGTTGGAACAGGGGGTAGCTCAGACATCTCTTTTTGTAAATGTCCTGTATGGGTGGGCTGTGCAGTCTTTACCACCCTCTGCAGGGCCTTGTGCTCGGAAGCAGTGGCGCTGCCATACCACACAGTGATGCAACTTGTCAGGATGCTCTCCACAACGGATCTATAGCAGTTGCAGAGGAGCTGCTGTGGCAGGTTGACTCTCCTCAGCCTTTGTAGAACGTGGGGGCATTGTTGGGCCTTCCTGGCAATGTGTGAGGTGTTTAGCGTCCAAGTATGTTTCTCGGCAAAGTGGACACCGAGGAACTTGAAGCTGCTCACTCTTTCCACCAACGTGCCCCCAATGTTCAGTGGTTTGTGCGTTCTTTCCCCCTCCTGAAGTCAGTAATCAGCTCTTTGGTTTTGCTGACATTGAGGGAGAGGTTGTTGGCGGCACACCACTCTGTGAGGAGCTTGGCCTCCCCTCTGTATGGGCCCTCATCATTGTTGGTGATGTCTCTGATTATTGTTGTGTCATCAGCAAACTGGATGATGGTGTTGGGTTCGGATGCAGTCATGGTTGTATATTGTGTAGAGCATAGGTGAGAGGAGACAGCTTGAGGACATCCTGTGTTGAGTGTGAGGGAGGGTGAGGTGCGTTCACCCATCTTAACACACTGTGGTCTGCAGGCGAGGAAGTCCATGATCCAGTTGCACAATGTGTTGCTTATTCCAAGTGTGTTTAGCTTGTGGACGAGCTGAAGTCGATAAACAGCATCCTTACATTTGAGATTGTGCATTCCGGGTGGTTGAGTCATCAATAGATCTGTTCACACGGTAGGTGAACTGATGTGGGTCCAGGGTACTGGGAAGGCTCCCTTTATATAAGACAGGATTAGTCCCTTGAAGCACTTCATCACTACAGGTGTGAGAGCGATGGGACGGCGCCTGTGGTCACTGGGGTATTGACTTTGCTCTTGTAATCAGTGATCACTTGGATCTCAATGCCGCATGCACCTGGGGTGCGAGTTGGTGTTGAAGTGAGCTGCTGTCTGTGAGCTGCACTAGTGCTTTGCAGCCCTGATGCCAGCCTTTAGTTGGCTCTGGCAGTTTTGAGTTCCTCACTGTTGCCAGATTTAAAGGCTGCATTACACACCATGAGCAGGCTGCGGACATGACTGTTCATTCATGGTTTTTGGGTTGGAAGTGTGCGAATTTGCTTTGTTTGTGTCACATCATCCGCATACTTCATGATGAATCCAGTGACTGACATTGCAGATTCATTTATGTCAACCAGAGAGTCTGTGGTGGCTGTAGATTTAAACATTTCAGTACACTAAAAGCAGTTCTGTAGCACTTTGTATTGTATTTAAGGCAGATTCCACTGATTTTTGCTGCAGTTTATTTTTTACTGCGTTTTAATATAAATGTGTATATTTAATAGAACAATATCTCTCCTATCCATACTCCAGTCACTCCTTCTCCCTCTTCACGTTAGCAAATGTTATGCTAATTGATTAAATTTTCAATTGATTAAATTGAAATTTAGTCATGCTTTCATCAGCTACAGTTATGCGAAGAAACTGTAGATGAAGTAAGCTACCAAGATTGATCTTTACCGCCATTTGCCATCCTGTTTTAGCTGTGTTGTTTGCAGCTCAGAGATGCCAGACAGGATGAGTAATGGCACACACAAGTGAGGGCTGAAATCTCCACACCACCTCAACGACATACACCTTACATTTGGGAATGCTAATGCACCAAAAATTCCTGGAAGCACATCATTTTCCAAAAGAGCTTTGGATTAGGCAGCTCAAGAAGTTGAAAACAACCTTCAAAAAGGTATGGGCCACGATCAGACCATCTGTAAGGCCAATCGTTTCTCATTGCCGTCCGCCAGTAGCCACTGATAAGAGAGTTGCCATTGCGCTATGCAAGCTGGACGCTTGTGGGGAGTATAGCATTGTGGGTGAAACATTTGTTGGAAACTTAAATCTAACCCAGGGACTTGAGATAGGACAGATAAAAGGGAAAACACAGAGCTAAACTAAATAATTTAACAGGGAACCGGAACGGTGGCCAGACAGGGAACTGGAAAGGTTGGGTGGTTGGCACTTGAATGCAGTGTGAAGCCAAAACAGGAGTGGGTCACTGGGAGGACGGCACTGGAGCGGGTTGCTAAAAGGCTTGCAATGAACAGATCGCTTGGAGGCCAGCACTGCAGGATGCTGCGAGGCTGGCACTGGAGCGTAAAGCTTGGAAATGGGCCTCGGTCTGCATGAGGCATTTGGGCCTGCTGGCTGAAAAGAGGACTTAGGAAGCTTGAAGAAACCCTGTACAATTCAAGTCTTTTTGGGTCTGTTTTCTAGAATTAATTCTGCCCACAGCAAAGGGAAAACTCTTTGGACAAAGCTCAGAAAAACAACTTTTGACTATTTTCTGAGGGGCAAGTACTGAAAATGCAGTTCACTTTGCAATCAAGGTCCATTAAATAAATATAATTTAATGAGCAAAGTTTGGCTCCAGATGTCTCCTGACCTGGATGGCCCCGCTGAATGATTAGATGAACACGCTGACGTATGTAAAATCACTATTTGTATTTAAGTCAAATTTCACTGATTTTTGCTGCAATTTTTATTGCATTTTGAGGTGTATATTTAAACAAGTAATATGTAAAATGATACAATCTCTCCTATCCATACTTCAAACAGTCCTTCCTTCTCCCTCTTCACTTTAGCAAATGTTATGCACATTGATTAAATTTCAGCAGAAAAAAATGAAAATTTAGTCATGCTTCCATCAGCTAGAGTTATGCGAAGAAACTGTCGATGAAGTGAGCGAACGAGCAAGATTGATCTTTACAGCCATTTGCCATCCTGTTTTGGCTCTGTTGTTTGCAGCTCAGAGATGCCAGGCAGGATGAGTAATGGCACACACAAGTGAGGGCTCCGCACTACCCCGATGACATCCACCTTACATTTGGGGATGCTAATGCACCAAAAAGTCCTAGAAGCACATTATGCAGAGGCATTTTTAAAAAGAGCTTCGAATTAGGCAGCTCAGGAAGTTGAAAACAACCTTCAAAAAGCTATGCGCTACGATCGGACCATCTGTAAGGCCAATGGTTTCTCATTGCCGCCCACCAGTAGCCGCTGATAAGAGAGCTGCCATTGCGTTAAGCATCATTTTTAAGCTCCATAACTATATAAGCCATGTTAAAGGAGCTCACAGCCTCATTATGCTAATATATCTGTGCTGAGACACAAGAAACATATTAGAAGGCTATTTAAATGTTTGGCCAAGTGATAATGTGCTACAAACTTCAATCAAGTTGTAGTTTTGGTCAGTGTTGGCCTATTTAAGGTCACATTAAGGTTCCTGCAGACTTAATTAGACCAGTTGAATCTTCATCTCTCATCTCCATTTTCACACACACACACAGGCAAACACACACCCACACCCACACCCACACACATGCACGCACACGTACATGCACACACACACACAAACACGCACACACAAACACAACACGCCAAAGCCCCCTTACACACCTCAGTATGCTGCTGCTGACTTGTTTTGTGTCAGTACAAAAGCCGCATTCTCGTTTCCGTCGCAGCAATGACTGACCTTTACAGGAACACAGCCACACACATCAGAAAAAAACCCAGCGCTACACTGAAAGCAGCAGTTGTGCCATCAAAAGGCTGATTTTTATGTTAGAGTGCGTGTTGCGAAATGTTCCTCGCCTTTAAGCGCCGTATGTGTCTTTGCCCTTTATATGCACACTCTACATGCTCCTACACTCCCCAGAAACAAAGAGCAGGCGTGTAGATGTCAGCACTGAAAAATGACCCGCTGCCCTGCACAGTCGGTGTGTGTGTTAGCAAGAATGACACAGTGTTGTACTTGTGAAGTGAATAGAACTGAAACCTATTTAAGACCTGTGAGGTCAGACAGGACTGATAATAAGCTACCAATGGAAAAAATGGAAGAAATTAAATAATTAATATTGAAAGAGTGCATGTGTCCCCTACACCCACAAACTCTGAACGCTGGAGTGTGTGTTGGGGGGGGGGGGGGGGTATAAATGTTTGTCTGAAACAGGATGTGGTCCTCATCAATCTTTTTTTTTTTCCTTTCTCTTCGTCTATGCTGAGCTCTATTGTAAGGTTAACATGAGTCCCAGTGGCTAACAGGAAAACACACACACACACACACACACACACACACCCCGATGGCTATTCCTTCCAGCTCACCAGCTCAACCTACTACAATAGCTTTTCTACATCTACGCAATATTGCGAAACTAAGAAATGCACTGTCCCTACAGGATGCAGAAAAGCTAGTTCACACCTTTATTACTCCAAGGCTGGATTACTGTAATGCCCTGCTTTCTGGTTCTAACTTCAGTTAGTCCAAAACGCTGCAGCCAGAGTCCTTAAAAGAACTAGAAAGTTTGACCTTATCAGCCCAGTCTTATCTAACTTACATTGGTTACCAGTTAAATTCCACATTGAGTATAAAATTATTCTTCTAACATATAAAGGTTTAAACGGCCTCGCTCCTCTGTACCTCTCTGAACTTGGCCTCACTGAACTGTCACGTGACCTTAGGTCTCAAAGTGCAGGCTCTCTATTAGTTCCTAGAATTAACAAAGTTACATCAGGGGCGGAGCCTTTTCATACAAGGCCCCCCAGCTTTGGAATAACCTACCAGTCAGTGTTCGGGACTCAGACACAGCCTCAATCTTTAAGTCCAGGTTTAAAACCTACCTGTTTAGTCGAGCGTTTGGTAAGTAGTTTATCTGCTGGTTAAAAGGTGCAAGTCCAGGGGTCCACTGACAGAGAGTGTTTGGTAAGCTGGGAATGTCGGTGCTGTCGTCCCGCTGTTCTTCATGTTCACTCAGGTTTGTTGACGGTGGAGCGGAGGGGCGCTGACTTCTCAGGGAGCCCTCATGTCATAATAGCCAGGCCTGCCGGAGTCACTGCTGCACTGTTAACACCATATAGTGTGTTCAGATCTTCTGTCAGAGCTAACAGGCTGTCTCTTCTCTTTGCCTGAGCAGAACTGCTACCCATCCTGTGCGGTCTGATGCTGTTGCTACATCTGCTTTGACTGGGCACCACAGCTTGCCTTTAATCACCACGGCGCTCCAGGCTGTCCTGCACTGTGGAAGCTTGGCCTGCGTCCTGCGGACCCATCCGATGACCCAGCTATTTAATTAAAGACCAATCAGACAATCAGACAATAAAGGTGGATCAAATCTACCAACTGGTTCTACCTGACTTTCAGGATCCGACTCTGTCTTCAACTGATACACCCGACCAATTACCATTTAAAAATAGTGGGGAAGAAGATGTGTTTTGGTTGACCACATTGTGTTGGTTGACCACAGCACAGAGTGACCGCTGACTAATCTGAAGCTCTAACAGGAGCTCTAACTGAGCTCTAACTGGGTGAATACAGAGGCACAGTATAAGAAACATAATGTGTTTTAGGAAAATTGGCACATGTACCTCTGTTCTAGGAGTTGAGCATCATAGGTTCACTTGTTATTTAATAATCTATCTGTTATATTTACATTTATATTTACGTTTATCTACATTTTGATTGGAAACAACTGGGTTAAAATGGTAAAATGGCCAATGGCATATTATCCAATCAGTTGCAGAACGGAAAGTCTTTGATGTTAAAAAACACTACCATAATTAAGATGTAAAAGAGGAATCAGCCAATCACATTTTCCAATTCATCACTTTTGGTCTTCTGGAAGTCCTAGATATATTATTTACTGAAAGATAAATATTAATTTACTGACTATATCCAATCCAGGATATTGCTTTCTGCAAGGTTTGCTTGGAAATAGTCACCATGACTAAGTGAGTAGTTTACTTTAATGTAGAAATAAGCTCACCGGACAAAAACGTTAGTCACCGGTGACTGAAATGTACCTAACAGTGTGTAATACCTCCACACGCACTCTGGCATTAAAGAATTGTGCAGTTGGGCCAGATTTGGTGGATGCCTTCCCTGGCACAATTCTGAGGAGAGTTTCCTGTAGACCGTGAGTTTCGCCAACTTTTCTTTAAACATGACACAGTGTGTATATGCTGAAACCTTTTTGTCTACTTCACATAGTTAGGAAGGTTCCACTTAAGGGATGTGTAGATTCAACAGTGCTGGAAGTATTCAAGCCTGGGTGTGGCTAGTTTCATAACACTCCTGTTATGCTGTAGGTTAAACTGACCTGTTTAAACAAAAATTACAGGAAAAATATTAAAATACAACTTTATTGGGAGCCTGAATCCTTGCCTGCTGTGTTTAGTTAGTGTAATGGGATGTAAGTGTAAGTGGATACATCCTTGCAACCCCTCTGCACACATAAGGTTCAGGTCAGTTTGACCAAGCAGTAAGAATAAAGGCCACATAAGGTCAAAATATCATTTTTAGACCAAAACTGATTTGTTTTCTTTTCAAACGTGAGACACATTGGGATTGCCTAACCTCTCCCAACCACACACACATATACACACACACAATTTTCAGTGTATAGAAACTATATGTAAAAGGGTTGGCTAAATTTTGTTTGAAGAACTGAGACAATTAAGTGAGACAAATAAACCAGAAATAGAAGAATCTGCAGCAGGCAGAGACTTTTCACAGAATTATATATATATATATATATATATATATATATATATATATATATATATATCAAAACACACACATAGAGAGAGAGAGAGAGAGAGAGAGAGAGAAAACCTGAAAGGGAGGGGCTGAGCAACAAAGACAGAGAGAGTAGGAGAGGAAGAGAGAGCGAGAGAGGTACAGAAACAGAAAAAGGGTGAGTAAGTGAGAGAGAGAGATATGAGGGGTTAGTAAATGTGTGAAAAGGTCACATGGATGGATATATTTTCTTCTCTCCTGACTAACTGCTGCATCCCTCTGCAGCTACGAGCAACTGGTGAGTCTGCTTTACACACACACATAAACGCACACACACATACACACAATTATACACACACACATACACAAGGTTGAAACTGATGTCATCAGCTCTCCACTACTCATCAGTAGACTGTCTAGAGATGATTATCTACGAGACCTAGGGGTAAGTGAGTAAACCACAGCTGTAGTGACCATATATATCTTATCATACGTCAAATGGTGTTATCACAATACGCTCTACCACTAGCGGTGTCAGAGATACATATAACACTCATTCGGGAAGCGATCAGAAAAGCTTTGCCCCAGATGACTGTGTGAGAGTGCAAGTGTATTCAAGGCTTACTGGGGACCTAACATCAACATGTAGTGTTTGTAGGGACATTTGGCTCATGAGCTTTTGTTACTAAAAGAAGTCAACAATGATCTTTTGGCTGCTGAGGTTAAGGTTAAGGTCTTGTTAGTGGCTCACAGCAGCATTACCGATCACATTCATATGTGCTTTTACACATTTGGGGTTCTATGCAAATTCTCGCTCGTTTGAAATTCTACAGAAGGTATAAAATGTCACAGACTCCCCACCTACACGCACTGACACTCACAGCTACCAGGCGAATGAGGAGCAGCTACGAAATAGCAAAAGTCTCCTTCAAAGCAGCAAAGATGTATGACATCATGCGGGCAAGCTAGAGATTGAAACAGTCATTTTAATAGTGTGTTGCTTCTGCTGACTGTGTAGTGTGTGTGCGTATGCATGTGTTAGTGTGTGTCTTCTGACATTTTCAGAGTGCTGTGACTTCTGCAACTACTGGCTGCAGCTCTATTACAGTTCAACTGTTGAACTGTATGCTATGCGCATAAACCCATACCTATATGTAATAATACCAAGTCCCATTTGATTAGCTACCCTATGATATTATATACTTTGGTACTTTGATATATATATATGTATATATAATTATGAAAGTACCTATATGTGATATGACAATATGTTTTATTATCTATGTATATATGTGTAATAACAATATGTCCTGCATACAACAAGTGACTGAACATTTCATTCTGACTCTATACAGGGAAACAGATGGACTACAGTCTGTAACTGCAGAACTACACAGTGCACCTATATGGTAAGTGGACCAGATAAATGCTGATAAAGTGAACAATGACTGTTTACAAGGTAAGTATAATAAAATGGCTCTATTAGATTTGTTATATTATGTAGGGCTTTAGTATTCTCAGATTCTGGACTTTTTTATTGGACTCTGTAGTATTAATACTCTGACTTGGTCACCAAATTTACTGTCTGGTCTCAGCCGAATACAGATTATGTTCCTTCTTGACTCGCTGACTGTCACTAATCAGCTTATAGGTAAACTGGACTAGAGTAAACCCAAGTGAACCTAAGATTTTGCTTCTTTGGATTATCTAAACAGCGAACAGAGCTGAGCTCCAGTGCTGTAATTTGCTGGAAAAGTAAATAATTTTATTATAAAATCTCTGTGAAACCCTTTTAACGGTTCAGATGGTAAGACACAACCTCTGTTCTGGCTAATTTAAGTTCATTTTGTGTTTTGTCACCACACATTCAAACAGTCCACAATATTATCAGCTGGTTCATTTTATTGTATTCCATTATACCTCAACAGGTAGCTCAGGTCATGTGTTGTTATTCATTCTGAAAGCCTTCAGTCTCAGATGTGTCTATTTGAGTTTGTGTAGCCAGATAAGGCTGCAGCTGGAAGCTAACTAATGGGTTTCACTGGGTTTCACAGCCTGGCATGATGATTAGTTACTGTGTCAGTAACTGACTTCTGCTAAATGTACTCTGTGGTACACACTTGCACATAGCTAACGATGTGTTCACATGATTATGCTGAAAACCATGTCATTCTGCACATGGCAGTAGATGGCAGATGGTAACATGAAGACATGCAAAGGTTGCCATGTTGACAGGGTTACCAACAGAAATGGATGGTTATCGGGAGAGAGCTTTAACAGTCTAGACTGTTTATTTAAGGTGGAATAAGGCAGGAGGAGCTCTGTACTCTTTTATTTTTTGTTGTATACTACTGGGTTTTGAATTTAACGTCGAGGTGTTTGGCGTCCGTGGCTCCAACCAAAAATCTTCACCCGGTTTAATCCACCACTGTGTTCGCCGGTAGAGTTTGGGAAAAGTCTTGACGGAGTGCGTCAGTCAGCATGGTGCTCTGTGAAACATTGTCGTTTGTGGTTCTCCATTTTAGCTCCATTAAAAGAGTTGGATTATGTGTCCGGCTACCACACGCGTGCGAATGCAGCATAACAATGCCTGTAGTTTAGTGCTAATCAGAGTAAACCAGAGTATTTGGTTAGTGGTGTTCGGTGGGAAGGATGGTTTGCAGTGTCTGATTGGATGGGGTTCAACCTGACAGTAACCACTTCCACACAAGTGTATGATCTCGATTGTACTGTATTTTATTGTGCATATTGGGTATATGATATAAGCAGCTTTTTCCGGTCATTTATTGACCTGGTCTTGCTGTCATATGGACTCGGTCCTAATTCGCTCTCGCTTTTATGTGGACTCGAACGTGACTTGGATTTAGCTTATTTTAGACTCAGTCTTGAGAAGTCATAATCTTATACTTGTCCTGGACTCCACAAAGGAGGTCTTGACTACAGCCCTGCACATGTGTATCTATATGCTCATTGTGTTTCAGTCTTCTTCAGCTTGTATGTATGATGTCAAGCATCTTGATTGCTTTGAGGGAGACTTTAGCTGTTTCGTAACTGGTCTACACTCTGCTGGCAGCCATATGTAGGTGTGTAGGGGAGTATGTGAATTTTGTTCGCTCAGTGGAATCTGCCTCATAATCTGACTAAACCAGTGTTCAAACAAGCATCAACTGCCTACAAATGCAACACATTGCGCAAAAGCACTCAAACACACACGTGCAAACATATATATACACTCTAACATGACGGATGTTTTATTGTTCTTCTATATGAATGCATGTAAAAGCTGCAATTTTGGAGGAAAAATATTTTCCGTGTGGAACATAGCCAAACGTCCCCACAAGTGCTGAATGTTCATGTGTTATCTTAGTGGGGGGGGTTCGTAAAATTTAAAGCAGAATTTCAACTATTTCTCTAATATTTCAATATAATTATTTGAAATTCATTGAAATGTAGACAGTCATTTATGTTAGAGAAAATTACTGACTGATTTTTTTATAGCGCTCCTGCTCTGGATAGGAACCAGAGCTCATAATGTCTACAATGCAAATAAGACCATTTTATTTACTATCCAAAGCGACCAGTGATGATACATCTTATACGTTTTGGTAAAAGAGTGGTAAACCTGAAAAACGGGTTTGGGTGAATTATACCAATATTTTACCTGTTTTTCATGTAATACTTTTTTTGCGAAATAGATTTTAGAGCCACTGAATGCTTCATATGGTTGGCTCCTATCACCATAGCTGTGAACTAATCTCTAAAAGTTTCTCCTGCTCTTTAACATCAAACTACTCTAAATAACTTTGCATACATTTCAACATTGGGATTATGCGTTGGACACTTGCAAGCAGCCTATAGCATAATGGTCATACCATGTATTCAATGTGTAGAAATTTAAGACCTTTCATTTTGTCCATGTAGAAAATGTAATTTTATGATATTATATTTTTCACACATATATATTTTTATATCATCATCATCATAACATAACATGCCACATTTCAGAAATGATAAAATAATACAAAACATCTTAATTAACGTTGCCCTTTATTATAATGAGATCTATTTCCATGTACCTGTTTCAAATAAAGCATCTCGTATAGCCCTTAACTTTTAACCTAACACTCCCTCTAACCCAAACCTTAACCTCAACCCAAAGCCTAAACTTAACTTTAGCCTCATCTCCGATTATAACACATTAGAACTCTCACTCTGGTCCTGAGCCCTAACCATGGTGCTAATCGTAGTGCTGACACTTTTGAGAATAACTTTCATTAGAAAGATTGGTAATAATTTTAACACCTGTAGAGTGTTTGCGGTTGTATGTAAACTTTTAGACACTCCTGGCCAAATCACATATTTGCTTTACTGTATTTTACAAGTAAACAAAACGTTTGCAGCTTTAACTGTTTCTTAAAATGTCATTTATCAACAAATGACAAAGCACACTTACTTTATACTTACTTTACTAACCACAGAAATAAAATAGTAATTGAGACATGAGTAAAAGTTTGAGCATCCTTCCAGTTCTGGTAAATTAAGACTTTAATTGACTTGTTGTGACTGCTATAGCAGGTTAATAATTGTCATCAGGTTTTGACAACTGATGACAATTCTAAAATGTAATAAATTCACTCACCCTTGAAACGTTGTGCTAACACTGAACACAGCTGGCAGGAACAGAAAATAAAGCTAATAGATGCCTGTAAAGCAAAAGAAAAGGTAATTGAGGGGAATTGTGGAAGTCAAGGCAAGATGTCAAAAGATCAAGAAAATCTCAGTGGGAACTGCTTGTGTGCTGGCCAGCAAGGCAAAGTAAAACCCCCATATGAGAGCAAAGGTCCTATTCACACAGACATGATCTACTTGGAAGAGTTATCAGAAGGAAGCTTTCCCCTGCAACCTAATCACAAAAGCCAACGTGTCAAGTACGTAATGAAATGTACACCTTGCTAGCTGTTATGCCTGGGGGAATCTATGAAGCTTTAAGCACTGCACTAATACCCAGCATGCTGCTGTGATGGGCTCAGGAAAACGTTGACAAATCATTGTCGAGAAACGCTGTTCTACTCTCCACAGCAGAAGCACAGTGTTAATTACATGCATTAACACAGACAACTTCTTTTCCAATTGACAAGTTCATCCTAAATGGACTGAGGTACGGTAAAAACATGTGCTCTAAAGAGATAACTGTTCAGATTATTTATGGAAATAATGGACATTAGAGGACCCTCCAGAATGCCACCAGTGTAAAGTTCAAAGGCCAAGGTCTGTTATGGTTGGGGAGTATCAATGTCTATACACCGTGAAGATACCAATAACCCTGAAATATTCACATTAACACTTTGCATCTTTTTATGGGAAGTCCAAGCTTATTTTAATATGACAACACCAAGTTACATACGGCACGTGGTACAATAGCATGGTGCTGGACTGGCCTGCCTCCCACTGAAGATATGTGATGCCTTATAAAGTGCAATATACGCCAACGAAGGCTCCACACAGTAGCTTCAAAAACTACAATTTCAAATATTGCTCCAAATGCTTATTGCGTGATGGTAAAGGAGCAATTTGTATGATTTTTATTTTAAAACTTTCTAACATCTCATCAAACATGTTGAAGGTCCCACTCTCATCAAACAGCCATTACAATGACTGCCAGCACCGGCTCTTGGCAAGAAACCACATTTGGTAGCAAACCAAAGAAATGATATAAATAGAAGCAAAACAAAAGTTAGGCAACTTTGGCTTTGGCAACTTTGCTTTCCACCACTGGAGGCGCTCTTGTTTGAATCTGTACTCACATTGTTTCTTCTAGACTGGTAAGGATTGAAGAGGGAGAAGGTGAGAATGTGCATTATCTGGTGATATGTTGCCCACAATGGTTTGGAGTATGAATCTGACAGGTTGTGTCATCTTACAGATTGCACCTGTAAAAAGGTGATGTAGCAGAGTGGTATTCAAGTATCACATTTGGAACAAGCAAAACATATATATTTATAAAAAATACAATATTAAAAAGTTCATAATGTAATACGTAAAATATCATGATTTGTTGGATGTAATGTCTGCCTAATCACTGCCTTCTGTTTCTATTAGCACTTTACATGCTGTCCTGAATTTTTGGAACCTAAGTTTGAGACACACTGCATGGAAAAGTGACTGAGTTAAGACAGAAAGCAACAAACTAAGACAGAAGGATGACACTAATGTCACGGACTTGGGTGTTTTTGCCTAATCAGCGCTGTCCAGCAGAATATTCAGCTTCACGCTGAAAGTAAAGGGTGTGTATGTTACCAAATTAGATCTCCAACAGCCGTACGACGGAGCGTGTTTGCGCGTGTGTGTGTGAATGTGTGCGAGTCACACTTTCAGCCACAGTTAAAAACAGCAGTATTTGCGGTTTTTCTCTCCCTTTTGCATCTCCACAGCAACAGTCAGTGACCTCCCCTCTTACGGTGATAACGTGGGAGGTATGTGTGCCATGTGTGCGTATCTGTGTCAGCCTCCGCACATCTGAGCGTGCGTGCAGGCTGCTTGTGTCAGTTATAAACGTGGAATCCTATCTGTGTGCGGCTTTAATGTATTTTGGACCTTAGAAGTTTGTGTGGCATTTTCACTCACATGAATGCAAATCTGTGTGTTTGTGTGTAGCAGCAGTGATGTGGAGTGGTTGGCATATTGCTCTTCTTTTCCTTTTGGGAGCAACTTGGAAAAGTCACGCACTCACAGGTAAGTGTGGATACTCGAGTTTTCAATAGCCATGGGAGGTTCAGTTCCTCTTACTGAACCAGCTCTTTAAAACGGTTAGCTTAAAGCTGCTCTATGTCAGATTTTGGGAAAGAACATTTAATACTTCGGGTTGTGCCTCAGAACTCCTCCCTGAGGGGATGACTGTGATGATTGTGAGAATGTTGAAGGAGAATTCAAAGAGAACTCAGAACTCAGTCTAAGCTCAGCAAGGGGTGTATCTTTGGGGGATGTAAGCGAATGATGTACTATTGTAATCATATTTATGTAAGCGTAATTTTGTCAGTTTTTACATCCGAGAGCTGAACATCAAGCCAGATCTTCTTTGTGAGACTGTGTGTGCATTGATAATACATAAAGACGCATGGCATGGTTTGAAAAACTCCCATGAAATTTGACTAGACGGCTTTATTTTAGGTTTTACGGTGTGTCGGATGTCTTTATATGTCTTTATTTTATTTTTTTATATTTTTTTATATTTATTTTTATATCTTTTTTTTATATCTTTATTTGGTTAAAGTGTATATATATATAATATATATACATACTTTAACCAAAAACTCTTCTATAATGCAGCTTTAAAGAACAATAATACGTTTTGTTTGTATGGCTCTTTTAAGTTTGCTCTGGACTCTTTCAGGTTTGTCCTGTTCAAGTGACTACATCACCAGTGTGTCATGTGAATGGCACAATGCAACGCAACACGCTGGCCAAGTCTGCAAACTTCATGCAAGCAGAGAAACATTCAAAGGAACTCAGTGAGTCATATGTGTGTGTGTGTGTGTGTGCGCGCGCGCATGTGTGTGCGTGCATGTGAGACATGAATATTGAGCTGCCCATACCCATTATATACTCTCACTGGCCTGTATAGAACGTCTTGCATTTCCAGTTAAATTGCCCTTTAAGTACAAGTTATTGAGTTATCAGGAGAAGCTTCTGGGCAGAATAGATATAAGATAAGGCATTTGCATAAGTATGTGGAAAGACAAAGGTCCTGGTAGACCACCAAAAGTGTCACCATCAGATAAACAGCACTTAAAGCTTTCATCTTTGAGAGAGAGGAGAGAATCAAGCTTCACTATTGCTTCAGATCTGAATCCACAGGTGTTTCTGTCCATGCTTCCACTGCGAGAAAACACTTTGGATCTAAATGGTGTGTGGCGGTCAAGATGCCGTTGAGATGGGAAAAGGAAACAGAACACTAAAAGATGTGGAGTAAGGTCTCATGCACTGATAAGTCTAAATTTGTAATTGGAAGTCACTGGATCACAAGAAGCAGATAATTGAACCATCTTCTGAAACTGGAAGTGTAGAAAATTACTCCAGCAGATTTCATTGAAAAATTGAAAGCATGAAAGAATAGGACAAAAAGGGTGGACACAATAATTAATGACAATGCTGATGTAATATTTAGTTGTTGGATGTTTTATATGTGTTCTGATTCTTTTGTAAACGTAATAATAATTAAATTAAAAGTGTTTGATGGCTTGGGCACACAACTGTAGAACAGATGCTACTATCTATTGTGTAGATCCACTGTATACAACTCCAATTCCAAAAAACTGGGGCACTAAAATGTAAATGAATGTAAAGAAAAACAGAATGCAATGATTTGCAAATTTCGTAGATCCATGTTTTATTCACAATAGAACATAGAACACATATCGGATGTTGAAGGTGAGACATTTTACTATTTCATGAAAATTATTAACTCATTTAGAACTTGATGGCAGCAACGCATCTCAAAACAAAAGCCTGGAAATGTAAGTGGTACTACTTAAAAAAAAAAAAAAACAGCTGGAGGAGCAATTTTCAAAAGTCACATGACTTGATATAAAAAGAGCATTTTAGAGAGGCAGAATCTCTCAGAAGCAAAGACTGGTAGAGGTTTGCCAGTCTGTGAAAAACTGTGGAACTTGTGGATCAATTTCAGAAAAATGTTCCTTAATGTAAAACTAGGAAGACTTCGGATATCCCACCGGGTACATAATATCGTCAACAGATTCAGAGAATTTAGAGGAATCTCTGTGTGCAAGGGACAAGGCAGATAGTCAATATTGTGGACTCAAGTGGAGAGGGACCATCCAGCTTGTTATCAGTGCACAGTTCAAAAGCCTGCATCTCTGATGGTATGGGGCTGCATTAGTGCCTATGGTCTGGGCAGCTTACACATTTGGAAAGGCTCCATCAATGCTGAACAGTGTATAGAGGTTTTAGAACAACATATGCTCCCGTCCAGACCACGTCTCTTTCTGGGAAGGCCTTGTATACCCCAACAACACAATGTTAAACCACATGCTGCATCCCTCACAACAGCGTGGCTTCGCAGAAGAAGAGTCTGGGTGCTGAACTGGCCTGCCTGCAGTCTAGACCTTTTACCAACAGAAAACATTTGGCGCAGCATAAACGAAAAATCCTGCAAAGACCCAGCACTGTTGAACAGCTAGAATCCTACATCAGACAAGAATGGAATAACGTTCCTCTCCCAAAACTCCAGCAACTGGTCTCCTCACTTTCCAGACTGTTGTTAAGAGGGGATGCCACACAATGGTGCACATGGCCCTGTCCCAACTTTTTGAGATGCATTGATCAAGTTCTAAATGAGATTTTATGAAATGGCAAAATATGTGTTCTATCTCCTACTGTGAATAAAATATGGGCCTATGAGAGTCTGTTTTTATTTACATTTATATACATTTTACACAGGATCCCAGCTTTTTTTAAATTGGGGTTGTACAATTACAGATTGCAATGGACAGTTTCTGACCACAGGACTGCTGCTGACCAGAAATTGTTTGGGTGGTGAATCATTCTCAGCACAGACTGTCTCAGACACAGCAGTACTGATGGGGTTTTCACACACATGTTAATGCCATTACCAGGTCAAGAGTGGCCAGCCAAAAGCACCTCTGTGGTCGTAAGCTGACTCACCCTTTTCATGTATGTGTATATGTGGGATTGTTTGTTTGAAGAGCAGCACAACAACTCTTTGTTATGTTTGTTTCCCAGGTGATGTAGGGTTTTTGTACATGATTGTCCCATTATTCTTTATTACTTAGCATATATATATATATATATGTGTGTGTGTGTGTGTGTGTGTGTGTGTGCGTGTGTGTGTGTGTGTGTGTTTTACAGAAAGGAAAGTTGCCTTCTACAGCCATTAACATCTAATGCAAGAAGCTGTGGGATTGACTTTAAGACTCTGGTGAGATCTTGGCCAAAAATGAACGTTGAAACAATGCCATGGCAAATGTGCATCATAATCAAAGCTAAAGGCTGTCCAGCGAAATATCAGTGTGTGACTTTTTTAAGCCAGACAGTGTAAATATTATACATGTGAAAATGTATATGGATTGCACAATGGAGTATACGGCTCTGCTCCTTGATATGGCAACCTATTCCTGCCTTACAGTGCCTCCCACCTGATTTATCCTACTGTCAAATGGTTATACCTTTATTTTCTGTACTAGATGTGTTTGAACACACATACACATACTCACTCAGTATTTTATCAGAAACATCTATCCTATAGACGGAAGCCAGTGTAGGAAAACCAGACACCAGACTTGGGTGGTAGATTATTCCCAGCATTACCAGTGATGGACGGGAGAGAGGGAGGTTACGAGTGGTGTTTCCATTACTTTGTACAACCCTTGTGTAACTTTTATATTTTGATACACCAGTGCATGTGCCATTACATTTCTTAGATTACTGTTTCTGTTGTCTATGTACTTGCATCTATCTATTTATCTATCTATTTATCTATCTATCTATCTATCTATCTATCTATCTATCTATCTATCTATTAAGTGGTTGTGATTGTGATTCACTTTCCTTTTCTCAGAAATTTTGGTCTCCAGAAGAAATCAGTTTGGAGGTAATCTGTAATGACACTGCAGTCATCGGTATAAACAGATTTCAGCCTGCCCTGAACAGTGAGTTTCTTTTTTCAGCTGATTTATTAGCATTTCATGCAGTATTGCTGTGCTTTGCAGTGACTGATGATTAGCTTGCTTTTAGATGTGTTCTGTTAAAATATCTTCTTGTAATTTCATTTTCTGTTAAAATCCCACAGTTTGCATCAGTTTTATCAGTGTTACCAAAGTACTGAATAGTTTTATCGCTCCATTTACACCAATTTATTATGTCAGCGATTTGTTAGAAGTGCACAATTTGTCACTTCCCCAATTATTATCAACAGATCAACACTGACGTCAACTGTTTGTAAAGCACTTTAGGCTGCTTTATAGGCATGAAAAGTGCTCTACAAACAAAAATTCTTCTTCTTCTTGTTCTTGTTCTTCTTCTTATTATTATTATTGATCAGTTACCGACCAAAATATCATTTGTGGTCAATGTCACAATTAGTATCTGGGAAATAAACCATTCCCAGCACACCTGTGACACTGACTTTCCATGGTAGTGAGTGGGGTGCAGGAGCATTGGTACTGGGGGATTTATGCAGACATCAGTGCAACTATTCGATCGAGACACCAAAACATACAAACACCAATACCAAAACATATCCGGCTAAGAGTAACTCCATGGTCAGAGACTGACCACAGACGATGAACTAGATAACGACTAAAACAAATTGTTAATCAAAGTGGCCAATAAGTGTACACAACGTGTCCAATGCAATTCTACCACCACTGAACACTGCCATGCTACCACCATGTCCGTGCCACTGCTAATATCTGGTCAGTAGTGGTCCCCATGGTGGTTAATTTCCATTGATGAACGGGGTCTAGAGGGATTGATAAATTGATGATAGATTGACATACATATAATCACCACTTCCTGAACTTGTTTTAAATGACAGACCTACAGACCGACATAAACATTTATAAACCAAAAAGATCAGGGGGCATTGTTTGTTATTCTAGTTGCATTTAACAACATTTATGTCTATTGTCCCTTTTTTGACGTTGGACTGTTTTATGACACTTATTGGACAAAGTGACAGACCTTTTAGCTCAGTCACAGTAACATAAAGCTGAGAATATGAAAGCTTGCAAAGTCAGGCTGGTTGAACATTTTCTTTGGCATGTAGGTAAATCACATCATCAGCATTATGTCACTGTGATCTGCAATAAGCTACAAAGTCAGTTGGTATAATGTGATATATCAGTCTCACAGTGTAAATGGTATGCCAGCTTGATATTAAAATTGGTAAATGCACAAACAGTGATTAGAAAAGGCCTGTATAAAATGATTATTTAGGTTATAAAAATATTATATTAGTTTACAGGTGTCATATAGGCAAGTCAAGTGTGATCTAATATTATTTGTAATATTATATTATTTGTCCTGATATCAGTCCTTTTCTGAGAAACATATTTACTGCCCAATGTTTAATTCCAGTTGTCCCAGGTGCCTAAAGCTTTAGTATAACGTCATACATTTCTAGGTGTTTTAGACAAAATGGCCAGTGACCGTAGCAAAAAGTTAAGGGGACCTAATACAGTGACATGTCAGTCAATACAGGATGATTTGTTATGTGATGGAGGATGCAGTAATGGTGGAGATTAATGCTGTTGTCTGTTGGTTTGATTGACAGTTAAATTGCGTACGCTGGAGAGGCCGAGAGTTAAAAAGGGAAACATCACCTGGAGCAAAGGAACTGAATCTATCATGCAGTGTGAATATCAGCTACAATTCAAGTCTATTTCACAAATCTGGAAGGTCAGTGCCTGACTATGTGTATATATGTTAATTCTATACACTATTTCTAGCAGAATGCTTCTAATCATGCAATGTTCTTGCACGTATGGCATATTTAGTCAAGTCAAGTAGTTTTATTGTCAATACATCAATATGTACAAGACATACAGAGGATTGAAATTGCGTTACTCTCCGACTCAAGGTGCAGCACATAAACAAGAGTATACTGAATGTGATAAACACTAAACATAAAATAGACGAACGCAAGACATACGATAAAATAAGGGCCCTGAGATAAACATAGTGAGACAATAAGACACTGAAGACAATAAGGGTAATAAAGTGACATGTGCACTAGCAGAACTAAGATGTAGGATTAAAGTGGATATGACAGGACCAGTATAAACAGTGGTGCAGGGTGAATAACATTAAGGCTGTTTAAAGTGATGAGTGCAGAGCAGTTCTTGAAAGTCACAATTAATGGGGGGTGGGGCAGAAGTGGGAGGGGGGTAGAGCAGGGAGAGAGTAAGCATCCTGACAGCCTGGTGGATGGAGCTGTTCCTCAGTCTACTGGTCCTAGCCCTAGCCCTGAGACTCCGCAGTATCCTCCCTGATGGCAGCAGATTGAAAAAGCTGTGTAGTGGCTGGGCAGGATGTCCTACCAAGCAGAGGGCAGGCTCTATCACAAATTTATAGGGATGTTGGAGTCAACTTGTATTTGTTGGAGTACTTCATGTTCATGGTGGATTTTGAGATGTTTTGGATCACTGTCCTGTTGTAGAAGCCATCAGTTTCTTTACTGACTGTGTCACATTTGCTTCAATAATGTGCTCATATTCAGAGGAATACAGTCGTTAGTCTACCCATGCAATGTTTCTTTGGCCAAAGTTCCAAAGCATAGATCCAGCCCCAAGCTAAACAAGCAAGGTGTTCCTTTCATCAGTCCAAATTTCTAAACTTTTAAAATTCTGACTTTGGTGATGAGGTCCCAGGTAAGGTTTCCTTCCAACCAGATCATATGTGTGTGCACACAACATTGCATATCCGGAAATTGCTAGTCCTTTCATGTCCTATGGGGATTTTGCTTTGCATTTCTCACTAGCATATGAACAGTTCTGAGAGTTTTCTTGGTCTTCATAAATTTGATTTTTTGGCCTTCCCATGCTTTATCAGAATCAGAATCAGAATCAAGCTTTATTTGCCATGTATGTTCACACATACAAGGAATTTGTCTTTGGTTACATTAGCTCACAGTGCACAAAGAGTAACAACATTTCACACAGTACAAACACACACACACACACACACACACACACACAGTACCTTACATACCTGTAAACCTTACATTATGTGTAGCTGTATATGTATATTACAGTGCTGAGTGCAGCAGTCCGGATGTAGAGGCAGATTAAGGTTTATAAAGTGCAGTACAAGAGGAAACACCGGTCTGAGACAGTCAGTACAGAGGATGGAGTGATGTGTGAAACTGTTACTAAGATAAATAAGATAAATTAAAAGTGCAGTACAGCAGAACAGGAAGTGAGAAAAGTGTCCTGAATGTGGATTGTAATGTGCATTGCAATGTTCAGCTGTTCATGAGTGTGATGGGATGTGGGAAGAAGCTTCTCTGTAGCCTGGTTGTCTTGATCCTCATTTGGCTAAAGCGCCGGCCTGAGGGAAGACGCTGGAACAGGTGATGACCAGGGTGTGATGGGTCAGTGATGATCTTCTCTGCAGCTTTCTGGTTCTGGAAGTGTGCAGATCCAGCAGAGTGGGTAGTTTGACTCCAGTGGTCCTCTCTGCAGACGTGATTATGTGCTGCAGCCTGTGAGGGTCCTGTTTGGTGGCTGAGCTGCCCCACACTGTGATGGACGTGGTGATAACAGATTCTCTGGTGGCAGTGCAGAACTGTACTATCGGCTCCTGGGACAGGTTGAACTTCCTCAGCTGACGCAGGAAGTACATACTCTGTTGGGCTTTCTTAATGATGGAGCTGATTAGGGCTGCCCTCTAGAAGTCGACGAGTCGAATCGGCAGTTGGAGACCCTTTGAGTCGACTGAGAACCTTCAAGTCGACTGACAACAGTGACGAGGTTTTATTTATTTATTTATTTATTTTTGTTGTAAAACAAAAGCTTACAAAATGCACAAGAACTTTAAGAATTTAAAAGACTTTTTAATAATTATTAAAAGGGGAATAATATATATGTATTTAAGTTCTAACTGGGCTATGACGCATGCTTGCTAAAAAAATAAGTCCATGTGACAACGTGCGCTGGCGGTTCACAGTTGAAGGGAGCTAAAGCTCTGAAGCTGAGAAACACGGGTGGAACGATGTCTCAGAAAAAGTCTGGAGGAGCTTTTGAAGAAGAGAATCCGAACAGGTTAAAGCTAATTCTGCTCGTCATTTAGTCAGACATCGAATACTGCTTCAAACGAGTGAGTTGACTTTCGTTTTAGACATGTTTTAGACATTTTAGGCTGTTTGCGGTGAAGGAAAACGGACCGAAGACGAACCTGAATTACAGACATTTTTATTTATTCGTTTACAGCTAAGATTATTTTTATTTAAAGATAAGTACAGTCACTTAATATGCCTGCAGATAAATGAGAAATAATTATTTCAGCGCAGGTGATATAATAATTAAACGGTTTCAGGTCTACCATTCTCCTTTTAATCTAAAAATAATTTAAATATTGACTAATTTGGTTTTATTTAGGAGTTCATTGTTTATGAGAGATGAAAGACGAAGGGTCATCCAACTGAAGAAGCTGTTAAAAGTGAAATTAAAAAGACAGGCTAGAAGCGCTAATTTTTAGCATAAATACGTGCTTGCTGCCCGACGCTATATTCTGTAATTAAATCAGGCTCCAATTCAGATCGTTCATCATATGCCACGTTAATAATATGTTCCTGTGACTCTGCTGACTTTCTAAATGAGGAGGACATCAGATCTGATTTACTGATTACTAGATAATGAATATGGAGAAAAAACATGAACGAATAGTCGAATTGTCAGCCAGGACGGGCGAACCCGATTCCACTGACAAAATTCTGAGTCGGGTACAGCCCTAGAGCTGATGTTGCAGTCCCACTCCAGGCCCTTGGTGATTGTCGTACCCAGGAACTTGTGAGACTCCACAGCCGTCACAGTTCTGTCCAGGATGGTGAGTGCTGGAAGGGCTGGGGGGCACAATAGGACAATTCTAGGCACAATAGGATAATTATTTACATGCCCAACCAATTAATGAGTCAAGTAGGAGCTAACAGTTCTTCCACTTCATAAATGGAAGGATGTAAAAACATTTGTGCATGCCACAATTACTGTTTAGGTTAATCAAATATAAAGTTTCTGTGTGTGTGTGTGTGTGTGTGTGTGTGTGGGTGTGTGTGTATAGGATGTAAAACCGAGGAAGGTGGACTACACTGCTGTTGTACTAGACAGTGACTTGCTGATTTTGGGTGATCAGTATGAGGCTCGGGTCAGAGTAAAGCCTGTAGATCAAGGTACAGGCCATTTTCAAGGCCAGTGGAGTGATTGGAGCCCCTCCATCACCTGGACTTCTGAGATTGGAAGAAAGAGAAACTCAACGCAGAACACACCAGATACTGTTACACTTACAGCAGGTACATCCACTATCTGTCCACTCTCTCTCTTTCTCTCTCTCTCTCTCTCTCTCTCTCGTGCATGCTCTCTCTGTCTCTTCCAACTTTTCACCAGTTCACCTTTGTAGTGCTCAGTGGAGCTGAGGCATGCGGTTTCATTTTGTTGTGAAATGTACTAAAATATGCTGTTTACTCCTGGTCCTTTCATATGTCTTGATTATTAGGATCATATTTGGGAATAGATCATCTGCATAAAGAAGCAGGCATAAATCCAGTCAAGACATATGTATATCCGAACTCTCCAGCCGCTTCAGGAAATGCTCTGAGAGCCATTTTAGCCAGATGTTATACAAATGTAAATGCTTCTGCCTTTTCAAGCCACATCTGACAACTAAAGCCTAAACCAGTACTTGGAATCTCCACCTGTACAGCCCCATGTTATGCAAGTGGAGCTGCTCCACAGTTCAGTAGAATGAGCATCTCTGGTCAGTACTGGCCTGCATGGCAAGGTATTTAGCTCAGATTAAGTGCCAGCCTCTGTGTTACTCACTGTGCTGCTATTCGTTTCCTTATAACGAATGTGGTCCGTTACCATGTTCAGTTGTCGTCTTGCATAAGGAACAAAACTAGCATCTTTCCATTAGAGGAGGAAAAATGAACAACCCTTTATTATATATGGGGCTGATTTGCATATTACTTTGGATTTTAGAGGATCTCTCACCAGCCGGACTCGTTGGGCATTTTTTTTGCTTTGGAGCTTAACTAAAGCTAATAAGGGCAACGCTAAGTAGCTAAGCATGACACAAGTGGTTTACTGCCTCATATCAACAAATCAAATTGGTTGACACTCAGCTCGGTTGGTTCAGCAACTGATATCTTGTCTTTGCTCTTTGAACAATTCAAATGAATACAGAGACTAATGAACACATAGTACTTAGCCTGACATTGCAGCATTCCTCCCATATCTGCTCCTAAAAACAGTTTTCCAATCGCATTAGGTTGCAATCCATAAACTAGTAATGTGAGAAAACTAAATGTAAATGTAAATGTCAGAGTATAAATGCAGAAATGTGATGTAGGTTGTGTGTTTTGTTGTTGTGTTTGCTGTAAACAGGACTGCTGATGGGGTTTACACCAGCCATCGCTCTTTTGCTCATCTCAATCATTGTCTGCACAGTCTACAGACACTGCTGGTAGGTGTATGAATCAATGTGGTCATGTATGAAAGTGTTGTTTAACCATAGCTGACTGATAAAACTGAAATAATGATAATAGTACTCTTAGCAGCATGATTTCTTTCTATATACATGTTATAGGAGTAATCATATATAATCATACAGTATATTTTATCATCATTTCTATTTTCCACATCTTAGAATATCTGTGGAATCAAAATGGTAAAATGCAGCACTGTGCAAACATCAGAGACCATCCTTCATTTGTTCAATTTTTTGTTAAAAAGGTTTCATGAACCACAAAACAGCTTGTCAGATTTGGAATCTGGTTTTTACCCTCATTACAACTTTTTGGGAGACTTGCTTTCAATGTTTCAAAGAAATCCACAAAGATATTTTTCAGTTCAGTCTTACTTGGCTATTTTCTGCTCATCTCGATCCAAGCAATCCAAAACAACTTCACTTTCAATTATGCTGTATTCTAGGCTCTGGGGTGGCCAGATCATTGTTCTGAGAACACCAGCAAACTCTTCTTTATCCATTTCACATTGCATAGGTGTAACATACAGGGTCCCTGGGGTGCTGGACCATTTACTTATGGACACCTGAATGACTCAAAATGAAACATCTTGTCGGGGGTCTCTAAAAATAAACTAAGAATGTTAGGCTGACAGATGCTCAAACACAGGTTCAGGGAAAGGTCATTGCTTAGCTGCTTCACCCACAATAGGCAAGCCACACGTGTTTTGAAGGAAACTGTATTTGTTTGTCAATAATGCGTGTGTTGTGTTATAGTACATCAAAAGCAGGCCGTGAGCACGTTCCTGATCCGTCCAAATACTTTCAGCCCCTTCTGTCCGTCCATGGAGGAAACTTTCAGGTAAGCTAACCAGTGCTTACTGCTATAAGGAGACCTTTATTATTAACGGCACTGTGGTATTGTATGAAAAGCAATTGTCGGCCTGCAATCAGTGTGACAAATGAAATAGGAAGCTCTTCAGGCTGAGACATTTCTGTTGTTAGAATGGTTATAATGGCCATAACTAAATATTTATTTCCATTGCTGTGATGCTAATATGTATATATGTATAGTAATTTACTAGCAGAAGTTAAAATTGACATAATTACTGTTTATTAGCTCTAGCTAACATATTAGGGGGGACATACATAAATAAATGGGCTGTGTAAAAGTAATAATATTTTTTCCCAATATGTTAAACACAGCAAAATGTGCACAGAACTATCATATTTATTTATGTATCATATTTATGTGTAATGATCAGGCCTAGGTAAGACATGTGCAGATGAGGCTAAGGACAAAGCTCATTATCAATTCACCAGACAAGGCCAGAGTCAAAAAACAAAGGGTTGAAACACAAAGACACAAAAGGGAGATCCAGAATCAAAGTTAAAAAACAAACAAACAAACAAACAAACAAAACAAAACAAACAAAAAAAAAAAACAGAGATTACAACAAGAAGCAATTAGAACAGCTTGGTATGTACTGACTACACAGATACGATACTTTGAAAAGGGTTAGACAAACCACACACGTTAAATAGACCAAAAACAGGTCACACTAATCAGTTATCAGAAGAGGTTGATCTGGAATAGGTTGCTGGCTGTCTACTGGAGGTCACATGCTCACCCAGGCTATCCTGGGAAATGGAGTCCCCAGTGACTAAGCTCAGTACTGAGCCAGAGGGTGCATAACATTATGTTTGTTACTTGTAGAGAAAATTATTCTCATTTATACAGTCAACAAAACATGTCATTTGACTGTGGGTGTTTCAACTATTGCAACAGCCTGTACATCTCTCCTGTCAGAACAAAATCTCCTAGCCATTTTTATGCCTTTGACATCATTTAAAGGTGCCTATTGCCCTTTACATTGCCCCAAAAAGTCTGTTCCATTGACTTACATTAAAAGTAAAGTATGTTCTTTTTTCCTCTCCTGTAAAGTTATGGATCGGTTATTGATCGTTAAGCTGGTGGTGCGATCCAGATAAGTAACTGCTTTAAATTGAAAAAAATCTAAAAAAAAAAAAAAAAGTGATTTCCTCCAAATCAGCCCCAGCCGACATGTCCCTGTTTCCTTTCCTGAAGGTGAATGGTTTGAGGTTTTCTGCTTTTTTTCCTTTCTTTCTTTTCATCAGAAACTTTGTGCAGACATGCCGACCTCCAGTTGTGGTTTCTTTGCTCCGTAGTAACGGATGTATACACATACATGCATACAGCTACACACACGCACTTGTGCGCGCATACACACACACACACACACAACACTCGCAGCAGCGCACTTCTGTGATATTTTATTGTGGTTTCTGGAAAGAGCTGTTTCTTTCTTTTCACAGAAAGGTTCAGTGCTAACACACCAACATGCCACACACACACACACACACACACACACACACACACACACACACACACACACACACACATACATACACAAACATACATACACAAACAGCCAACAACTGGATAGATAAAACTGGTCATGAAGGAATGTTTTTGTTGTGAAGTAGCTCCCACCATCCACCTCATTGTGCAAGGGTACACATTGTACTAGTGTCCTCTTCCATGCACAGTCACTACAGCTCCTGTTATTTTGGTCTTTTGATTTGTCTTGCCTTAATAGTGTATATATGGGATATGTAAATATATAATGTAAGGAGCAGCTGCTGTGTTCGAATTATGTAGAGAAATGAACAAAAACATACATACATGTTTTCTTTGGACAGCAATGATATATGCCTTTTAGCTATTTTGTATAACTGTTGCCTGATTCAGACCGATCTCTCCCCGTCCACTCTTTCAGAAACCCCTTCCTTGTAGCTGCACCTTGCTGGTGTACAGTTAGATACTGTAGTTAATCCAACTACCTCCAAATGAAATGTAGCTAAACTCTGCTCTGTGTAACATATTTGTGACATCACCACACTGTTGATGACTGGTTTGAGTCATCCTTCCTCTGGCCCAGTTTCTGACCACAGAGTTGCTCTTTAGCTGAATATTTTAAATCCAGCAGTGACACTGATATGTGTAAAAACCCCAGAATTACCCCGAAGCATGCGTAACATTACCACGCACACTACCATGTCAGTGTACCTGCTGTGCTGAGGAAAGTCTACCACCCATACAGCATCTGGCCAGCTGTGGTCCCGAGGTGTTCTTTGGTCCAATATTTTGGCAAAGTAGGTCCTTCTGAGATACTAAGTCTACTTATTTGGAGAAAGTCATTATCTTGAGATACTGAATCAATTTTTTCAAGAAAGCAAGATATTAAGTCAACGTTTTGACACAATGCGGCCAGAAACAGAGCTTAGCTTTTCATAATAATAATAATAATAATAATAATAAGTGTAATTATTATTATTATTATACATTAACATAAACAGATAGACAGTCTGTGATGTAAGAAGGTGCTAGATTATTTAGAACTTTCTAGACTAGTAGCAGCACCCAAAACCGAATTCTAAAAGACTCAGGTATCCTGTTCTGCTCTTCTAAAACAGGAGTGAGGAAAATTCTGACATCTCTGTGGTCATTTTACTGTGCAGTAGACACCAGGTGGTCTGTGTAACTCTATGCTAATGGTTATTTTGTCACACATTTACCTCAGATATTTGTCTCTTTGCAGAAATGGCTGGGTCATCAGCATCCCACCCACTCCTTCCTCACTCCTCAGCCATGTGTCTGTGATATCTCACCTGTGGAGGTTTCAGACACTTGGGACAACATTTTGGTCAACGCAGTGACACAATTCCACAACGATCCCCTGCTCTCTCAACAAACAAGCGGTGTCAGCCAAACATCATCCGGCTTCTCCAACATGGGCTATCTCTACAGCGAAACCCAGCCAGGCTCTCTCTGCTTAGAGACCTGCTCAGTGTATTTCACCTACCAGCCTGACTGTACCAGCCAACCAGCCTGCGATGGCAATCTTCACTTCACGTCCTCCTACGAGCGTCTGCAGGGGCAAGATCAACATCAAGGGGTGCCCTTAAGCCCTGACTCTGGCTTTGGCATGGAAGGAGATGGAGAAGAAGAGGGAGATGATGAAGAAGGCGAAGGAGAAGAGAGAGCAGAAGAAGGGAGGAAAGAGGAGTGCAGTGGTGTCAACATCCAGCATTTGGTCTCGTTTGTTCTGTCCTTACCAGAAAGCTCTAAAATAATCCCTTCCACCGCTGCCAACCACATCCCAATGAGGTTTGACCAGCTGCCTGAGCTCTCACCCTGGCCTGAAGATGCTGAAGTAGCTGCTGTCGGCATTAGTAACTCTCACGAAACTTCAGAGGGTGCTGTGGTTAGACCCTCTTCTATGGTGGTACAGCCATGCAGCAGTGGCTACTTAACCCTGAAAGAGATGCAGAAGTACAGCAATAAATCCATCTGATCGAGTAATGATCCTTAAAGGGGAAATTCCACTGGAAATTTAGTGACACTTTATTTTAAGGTGGTCCTTTGTAGATGATTAATAACCTCTTGGCAGAGTATCAGGAACACATCGATGAAGTAGCAGAAGTGACTCTGAATACATTGGTTTGAAAATCTTGAAGATGTACTGTTGAAACGTTACTTACATCAAGTAACTTAACTTTGACCCAAAACCTCATCCTAACCCCTCAGTCCGGCCGTAATCTTAACCCTAACCCTAACATTTACCCAAAACCTAATCCTTACCCTCAGCCTGGTCCTAATCTTAATCCCAAATTTGACCTTAACCCAAACCTAATCCTGACACTACCCCTGGCCATAACTTTAACCTCAGCCTATCCCTAATCTTAACCCTAACCTTAACCTTGACTCAAAACCAAATCTTAACCCTCAGCCTGGCCCTAATCTTAACCCTAACCTTGACCCAAAACCTAATCCTTACCCTCAGCCTGGTCCTAATTTTAACCACAAACTTAACCTCAACCAAAACCAAATCCTAACCCTCAGCCTGGCAGTAATTTTAAGCCCACTTAACCTCAACCAAAACCTAATCCTGTCACTACCCCTGGCCATAACTATAACCTTGACCCAAAACCTAATCCCAATTCTCAACCTGGTCCTAACCCTAACCTTGTCCCTATTCTTGACCCTGACCTTAACCAAAATCAAATCTCAACTCCAGTTACAGGATGGTGTCAGCAGCATGTCTACAGAAGCTTGTTAAGGATGTTGAGATGGTCTGTATTATACCTGTATTATTAATAAATCTTGTTCAGGCAGTAATTATAAGTCTCTCAGTAAACTACTGAATGTATTCAGATGCTTCATTTTTGCTGAATCATTGGTATGTTTAATCTGTTTCATCTAAAATGGACCACTTCAAATAAAGTGTCACCAAAAATGTCTGCATATTTCAATCACTCAAATGTAAACAAAGTCATTTAGGGTAGGGTTATCATTCTAGAGAAGCGTATGGCGTCACAACTGCTCACTGTTCTGGTAGTAACGTCTGAAGCATTTAATGCCTCTAATAGCTACACACATCACAGCTATTACATGAAATAGTGGCATATACATGAGTGTTGTACGATAGTTCTGAAAGAGGGTTTTAGCCTTAAAATGCAAATATTGAGTTTAGCGTTTCATGGTGGTGAGGTATATGCAGAGCATTGAGATGCATGATAGTAGCTAATATCTATAGAAAACAGATTTTGGATTTACCAGTATTTCACCATTCTCCAACATTACATATAAAAGGTCAGACAAGTGCTGGCGGTATTGCACACAGCAGGATTTCTCAGTAAACCAGATGAGGACTGTCCAATAGGAAAGTAATTTAGCTCTTTACCTATTGGACAGGCATGACTTTGGGATGGGGATTAAGTTATCTGGCTAGATCCTGCTTTGTGGAATACCCTCCTGGTCACTGGTCGTTTTGGATAGTAAATAAAATGGCTGTATTTGTTTTATAGATATTGAAACTGCTGGTTACTGTCACCACCATGAATCCAAGATGTATTTCACACCAGATGACTCTGAATTACTTTTTTACATCTCAAGAATAGAGAAATCAAAACCAGTGGAAGACTCCTACAAGGACTCATACCAAGAAATATGGAAATTTGTCATGGAACTTTTTCTGAATTTCAGGAAAAATGGAGTCGATCAGGCAAGACATGTTTGGTGTCTGAAGTTTGCTTCCTCGTTTTGGATTAGAGCTGCTAAGCAAATGTAGCTAATAAGCAGGGATGGCTCAAAACCACTTTATCTTTTCCGTTACTGATACTGATACCTTGAGTATCTGCTGATACCATCTTCTATGCCAATACGATACCGTCTTGTTCAATCTCTCAAACTGCTAAGCTCTTAATAATACATACAATTATACAATTGTGCCCTTTGCTCAGCCTCACCATCTAAATAACATCATGCTCGAACTGTGAAACCTGTTCTACTCCGCTTTCGTTTAGGCTAATGCATCATCAGATTATAAATTGTTTTTCTGATAGCCAATCTACTGACTTCGCCCAGTATTTGACCGATGCCAATACTGAGTAGTAACAAGTAATGGAAGTTTTTTAGAGGTTTAGCAGTTCACCCTTTTAAAGGTTCGGTTCGCTTTATGGTTTCTGCGTCCAGTTCAGACTGTATCACTTTACAAGGTGGAAAAAAGTAACTCCGATTCTAAGTTTTTTCAAATCTGATGTGCAAGAATGAATAGAAAGATGTGCAAGTACAAGCCAGGTGAAAAAAGGTTCCTGTCTCAAAGCAAAGTGCAAGAAAGTAAATTAAATGTAAATCAGCAGAACAAAAGCTCAAGTGGATTAAAAAAGATGTGGACATTACAAGGCAGAGCGATCATACTAATCTGCAACTATAAAAATAGAAGCAACAAGCAAATTTAATGTAAATATCAAGTGAACTGAATCTGACCATCACTCATTTCTCAGGGAATGGCAAAAGAGTAGAACAACTTAGATATCTGAGATATCTGAAATACCCACATATCTGTCGTAATCATAATTATGCCTTGCGCTGACTGACAATGCTGAAAGAGGTGACAGAGCCATTGCCAGCTTGCCTACTCTGTAATTAAACACAAAGCATGTAAAACATCACATATGACAGTTTTGGCAGTCAACCCATGGATTTAGGTTTAGGTTCAGAATCATTACACAGCACTTCTTAACTTCTGACACGGTGTAGCACACTGCTAACTGAAACCATTTTGACCACTGTAATGTACATAATTCCATAAAGCTTCCATTACTTGTTACCCACCTTAGACTCCGGTGTAGATGTTCCAACTTCTTATGTAAAGTCTTCCCAGATGAGTAGAGACCGTTACTGCTACAAAGGAGGAAATGCTGGATGAGCAGGTGTCTACATACTTTACGATATAGGACCACTGCTTATTAATTACATTAACCTAGCTCTAATGCAAAACTGAAGAAGCAAAAATGGGGAAGGAGGGGGTTGGGGTGTGGGGGGCATGCAATTGCATTAAAAATCACATGGTGATAAAGTCATGTGTTAACATTATAGATAGTTCTAGATCGCAGATGGAAGACAGCATGTTCTGTAAATCTCAAAAGTGGTGGACTGTTTACAGCAGGTCAGCAATTGAAGATGGGCAAAATGGACATTACAGACAGACCAAGTATTGACCACTTTCAGTTGTAGTACTCTTTACTTTTGTTCATATCTTGTTCACCTGGCATACAAATGACGGTACTGAAAAAAAACTGAATGTGAACTTAGCAGAGATGGATTTGGTCATTATCACTAAGTGACGTGTCGCTAATCAGTTGTAGCCTTTTTTATTTTTGGCTTCCGTACCTGACCATCTGGTACATGTAGATGGGATAGGGGCCAGATGGAGGTTTGCCCTAATTCAGGCTGCTAAAAAACATGCAACTGTTTTAGCTGTAAGTGAAATTACAGGTAGGTTAAGCACCTACTGAAGGAACAGATTTTTTCAAGAGCTGCTTTTATCATGTAAATAGTGTTTTATCTCAGGAATTCAGTTAAGGAGCCAGAATACATACACTCACCATCGAAAAAAAGTTGCGCCCAGAAGGAATCATCCGGCTACAATGAAACTTGGTGGGTAGGTTTGACATCGTGAGACATGCAAATGATTCAAGTCTCATGCTTTCCATTTTGACTCGTGCAGTTGTGTTGGTAGCATCCTTTGTAAGCAAAGTATACTTCGGAAAAGAGTCAAATAGCAGTTAAAGGCAATTAGACATCTTAGGGCTCTAGGAAGCGGGATGGTCTTATCGAGGTATTGCGTGCCAGGCAAATCCCATAGCACGCTTTTGGCAGCAGTGGATAGAAGAAGGCACGCTCCAGCAACATGAAGGATTTGGACCTACTGAGAGGGAGAACCAAAGGGTTGTCCGACATGCAAATCTGGACCTTCAGCAAGCAGTGATGCCCTCCATTTGTTCCATTTGTCCATGTTGTCATGCCAGACTGTTATGGAGTGACTCAGAATGGCAGCAGGTTTTCAGTGATAAGTCCGTCTTTTGTCTTGGTGGAGACGACTAACAAATCCGTGTGGTAGGCACCGTGGTCAGCGCCAAGATGAACAGTTTGTTTTCACGCCTCACACATCTAGGAGGCCTGGTGTCACTCCACCTCCACCCCTACCGCAAAATCTGCAGGAACTGCGTGAAAATAGTCAAGCTGCATGGGATGGATTATCACAGGACACCATTAGGAACCTCTACAACTCCATGCTGAGACGTCTGGCATGTTGGTTTAGCAAACACGGCGGCCCGACGCCATACTGAGAGACAGACTTCTGTATGTGTAGCTCAGTAAATATTGTCCATATCAGTCTAAATTTATCATCTTTTATTGTTCCTGGTAAACCTTCAGTTCATTCTGGCTGCAACTGTTCTTTTGATGATGAGTGTTTGTGTAAACGTTTAAGCTAAAGAATGAGTTCCATAAGTGGGACTTAAGTGGGAATGAAGCAGGTGGGCAAATGATGGTCAACTTCATTAGCCAAAAGCATTATCTTAGGAAGCATGCTGCCATTGCCTTTACTTTATAGCATTAAGCCTTCATAGTAATTCAGTTACGAACAGTTCTGCATAATTCAGAGCTCATATTGTAGTAAACGGAATTGTTTTGGTATTCAGTGTAAACATGGTTAAAGGGGATCTATTATGCTTTTCTGTTTTTTCTTATATATATATATATTTTTTATGTGTTGCTTTTTGTATGTAAAAGGTCAAAAGTACGTGCCAGAGTGAGAAACTCTCTCCCACAGAAATCACTTTTCTCGGCTGCCTGAAACGCCTAATTGGAATTTCAGCTCTTCTCTATGTTACAAGGTGATCTCATCTCTTAACACATTCCTTATAGGCCACCAGCTGGCAGGACTGGCTTGACTTTACACAACCACAGCTACTGTACAACTACGATAGGCTGGAACCACTTGGACAGTTGATCAATCAGAACAGAGAGGGCAAACTGACCAATCAGAGTGCACTAGGAGGCGGGGCTTAAAGACACAGGAACTCTAACAGAGCATTGAATACACGTATACAGTTTGAATATTATGTTTTAGGGAAATTAAAGCATGAATGAGCATAATAGGACCCCTTTAAAACATTCCACTCACATGGAAACTAAGCTACATAACTGACCTGTTTTGTGACGTTACATACATACACCTATTCAGTATACAGCAGTTTAGCTCCGCCCTTTCATGCTGAAGTGATAAGGAGTGTTTCAGTTCATATTGCTTTTTGAATGAGGCACAATACAGGGCAGTGGGGTTCATTACATATATCAATCTTAAAAGCACGGCCTGATTAATTTAGAAGGATAAGGAGATTAAAAGTAAGTGAACTTTTTAGTACATAAAAGCTAGAAAAATAGAAGAAATGAAGAAAAATGCTGGTTACAAAGTTTTAACTATTAGCACTCATTAGCTAGGAACACTGCATAAAGAGGTCATTAACAAAAATCTCACTACTGTTTGTTACATCACAACAAAAAGCATAAGACAGACTTAACATTCATGTCACTGTCACTGACCCACGGAACTGAACTGATAAACCCTTTAAATAACCTTCTTTCATGTAAGAAAAGCCTACTAATATTGAATGATATTTTCCTTGCATGTTTGCATGTTTATGACATAAACAGTTTATACTTTAATCGGTTTCTGTCTCGTTCTCTGCTGTGTCAGAAATAAAACTGAAAATAAATGAATTTCTGTGGTGCCGTGTGAAGATGGTGTTCGCAAGAGTAGCTTGTGGTCAAGTGCATGTGTGTGGTTGCGTGCGTGTGTGTGTGTATGTGGGCGTATGTGGGTATGTGTGTATGTGTGTGTGTGCGCATGTTCACATGTTAATGGGCTAAGGTGTGAGTGTGTTTGTGTTTTCTTTCAGTAGTATGTGGTCTGACATTTATAAGTGCCAAGCAGTTTCCGTTCAGCCAACTGAGAGACAAAGATAGAGAGAGAGAAAGAAAGAGAAAGAGATGATCAAGGAAGAGCATGCAAATCCACTTAAAGAAAGACTATGTTGACTGTTTACATGTTATATGATTACATGTAGATTTTCTAAGTGAAAGTTAAAACACCCTCCATATAGAACACACTAGAATAAGGCATTTTTTTTCTGCATATGGAAGATCAACAAATCATGTCGTTCCCAGGGACCACAAAACTTCGACATTCGACTGCATGTTGATAATGTTACATGACGTCTAATATCAGAGTTCAGGACACCTTCCTGATGTTTGGAGGAATTCCCAGTTAGGGGCGCGCAGTAAGTAAAAGTACATTTACTTGTGCACTGTCTGTGATGTAGTGCTCACTGCTCACTTATAAAGCCATATTTTCCGCAATACATGAATTTCATGAGTAATATGTGTGACGAATCTGGTGACAGAGACAGACCACAGCTGCTGCTGTGAGTGCGTACGGAAACCAGTTAACACGGAAACCAGTTGGTTCATAACACTTGGTTTGTGTAAACCTATGGCTGATGCGTGTTAATAATTAGCTGTAGTGAAAATGATTAATGATTAATAATTAGCTAGTGAAAAAGCAGAGTTAACATTACTGATCAAACTCCTTATGGAAATATATATACGTTTGGCAAATAAACACAGTATTAGTGATGTAACATGAAGGCAGTGCATTCACATAGGACATGGTGCCAGTTGTGTTTCTATAGGCTTTGTAGCATATCCTACATGGTCTTCAAGCAAAGTCGGTGCACTCTGTAAGTTGTTTCAGTTATATGGTTCTGTAAATGCACTGTGGCAACATCACAACAATACATTGACATTAAAGAGAAAATGTATTAAACTTAATATTTAAGTATTTTTAAAACCAAGTACCCTAGTACTTCAACTTCACAGAACAAAGGTCACTTGTATCATAGTAATATCTGTTCAATAGTATCTATACTTTCATTTACTAATGGAGTTGTATACTTTGTCTACCTCCAATCTCAGCTGATGGGAAAGTCGGATATTCCGCCTATATGTGGACTACCTACTCAGAGAGTGCTAGGTGGGCTAATCTACACCAAGACTTACCCCCAGTATTTATAGGTATTGTGACTTCACTCGAATTAGAAGGAAATAGAAGTACAAGAACAAAAAAACTCAGGTCCAAATATTGCAAGAGTGAAGCACTGACTTCATTATGAAACTAACGTAGAACTTCTGAGTGCATTCAGCTTGTTTTAGTATAGGAACTGAAGTTTACCAGGCTCTGTTCTTCTGTGTTGGGATCCTTTTTTTAAACTAAGGATAAAACATCCCATTTCAGAATTTTCCTATTTCAGCAATTTGACCCCAGCACTTTAAACCTCCAAAAATGTATTATATGTTACCCATGTTTATGTGTCAAGTACTTTATGTTTCTTGGTCGAATAATTTAATTGTCCTTTATAGACACGCCTTAATTGCACAAATATTTTGTTGCTGGTGGGAGAAACCCCATTGTGCATTATGTGATTGGCAGTTGCCATTTTCAAATTATGGAAACAATGTATGAAAGCATCAAAATGGAGATCCAAAGTATTACTGATACATCTGTTGTTACATGTATTTTTTACGGGGCCTGAAGAAAATAAGGGAAGTGTGAAATATCAAATACTCATACCCATTTTACTAGAAAGACTTACTGCCTACTACCTATACAGGTGCTCTTTGTAGATGTACACTTGCCAACCTTAGCCCATCTTTTGTTCCTTCAACTCTATCCATCAATTGAAAAAGACCATCACTGACCAGATATTATTTGGGTTCTGGACCATATATCTGTACTGCTGATAGTAACAACTAAAGCACCTCTATCTTCTACATTTGAATAATCGGTATGGTTTTAACTAATACCTGTATTATCTGAACAAGATTTGCACTACTTATACCTGTATTACAGACTCCTGTTCTATCTATACTCTTATGACTTCTGTTTTACTAATACATGTATCACTAATCACTGTCAGATGCATTACTGATAGCAGTATTATTGGTACTTGTATTACTGATACATCAGGTGTGCAACTTTTGTGGTTCCCCTTCTTTAACCCAGCTGACTAAAACCATGAGCTAAACGTCATGAACTGAACTGTCTGGTTGTCTCCACTAGGGGGCAGAAATGACTCCACCTGATTTTAAATAGGTTTAGCTAGACCATGTCCCTGGATCAACATCTATGTGTTGTTCCTGTGGCAAAATTCCTTTTAACCAGTCACTTCCATGTAATGCCTCATACATAAATAATAATAGAAAAAAAATAAAAATAGAACACATAGAATACAAAATCTGAAAGATTAATACAGATGCAGTGTGAAAGATCTAAAGCGATATGTGGATATCTATTCATAAACAGGTCTTAGGAGACATGTTATAAAATCAGAGGAAAGTGCCTGGAGGAGGTGCTTTACAGGATGAGAGGGGTCAGCTGTGATTTTGCCAATCTGCCCATCCAATACAGACTTCATTCAGTGATTCTCTCTGCTGTCCTGAATGTGCACTGTGTATTGAGTTCGGCTCATTCATGTGAGCTATGGTGTCCAGCTAAGTCCACAAATAGCTGTTCACAAACACATGTTTCATGACTGTGGAAATGTTGACAGCTTAATTGACAGACCTGTTTGTCTTGTATGCTAACTTCAGATGTTTGAAGACCTTCATGACCACTGTGGTCAGGGTCCTTTAGGTCCCTGTTTAGTCCGGCATTGTTCATTTTTGAAGGGACAGGAATGATGGTTGAGGTTTGAAGCATGTGGAACAAAGTTCCAGTGATTTGTTGAAGATGTTTGAAGGCTTGGTGCTTGTTGGTCACAGCGGGGCTTTAGGGTGGATTTCTGACCTTTTGGTGCGATGAGCAAGAGACAGAGGTGAGAGAGTTCAGGTGGGGGTGGAGAGCAGAGGAGAGAAATGCTAAAGACTGTTCTATGCACTTTCAAATCTGCAGTGGAATGTATTCGTGCCATTGGTGAGTCCTGAATTCAGCTGAAAACCATGGTTTATCACTGCTGTTTTCCAATCATACTGTAATTGAAATTGGTAGAGTTGCTCTTGCTGTTCCAGGACCACCATTGTCATACTGATCCTGGACACATTTGTTCACATGTTGTTCCAGGACCATCACTGTCATATTGTGGCATCTGCGTTGGGCTCCGGGGTTTATTGGGAGCAGAATCAGAATCAGAATCAGAATCAATCTTTATTTGCCAAGTATGTTCACACATACAAGGAATTTGTCTTTGGTTACAGTAGCTCACAGTGCACAGAGAGTAACAACATAACACACAGTACACACACACACAGACACACACAACCTAGCACATAAACACACACAGTACCTTACATACCTGTAAACCTTACACTATGTGTAGCTGTATATGTATATTAAAGTGCAGAGTGCAGCAGACTGGGTGTAGAGGCAGATTAGGGCTTAAAAAGTGCAGTACTAGAAGAAACACCAGACTGAGACAGTCAGTACAGCGGCTGGAGTGATGTGTGGTACTTTTGTACAGATAATTAAGATAAATTAAAATTGCAGTACAGCAGAACAGGAAGTGAGAAAAGTGTCCCAAAAGTGGAGGGTAGTGTACAATGTAATGTTCAGCTGTTCATGAGTGTGATGGCATGTGGGAAGAAGCTTCTCTGTAGCCTGGTTGTCTTGATCCTCATCTGGCTAAAGCGCCGGCCTGAGGGAAGACGCTGGAACAGGTGATGACCAGGGTGTGATGGGTCAGTGATGATCTTCTCTGCACGGTTTCTGGTTCTGGAAGTGTGCAGATCCAGCAGAGTGGGTAGTTTCACTCCAGTGAGCTTTCCGGCAGACCTGATGATGCGCTGCAGTCTGTGGGTGTCCTGTTTGTTGGCTGAGCTGCCCCACACTGTGATGGACGAGGTGATAACAGATTTGATGCTGGCAGTGTAGAACTGTACCATCAGCTCCTGGGAAAGGTTGAACTTCCTCAGCTGACGCAGGAAGTACATCCTCTGTTGGGCTTTCTTGATGATGGAGCTGGTCCTTCAGGTCCTTGGTGATTGTCGTGCCCAGGAACTTGTGAGACTCCACAGCCGTCACAGTTCTGTCCAGGATGGTGAGTGCTGGAAGGGCTGGGGGGCTTCTCCAGAAGTCCACTGTTATCTCCACTGTTTTTGCTGTGTTCAGCTCCAGGTTGTTCTGTTTGCTCCAGAGGTCTACCTGATCAACCGAGGGTACAATGCCAGTAAAAGTGGAATTTTCTGGTTCTTATTCTGTGTTGAGGCTACATTACCGATCCTGAATTGATTTGCTATTGATGTTGTCCCAAGACGATCATCACCATATTGATCATAGTTAGACTTTTTTATGCTTGTTATATGTTTATGCTAATCAAAAACCATCATTACTATGCACACTCTGGATAGATTTGCTAATGTTGTTCCAAGACCATCATCACTGCATTGATCCTGGACAGAGCTGCTCATGCTGTTTATGCTGTTTCAGGACAATCATTAGTATGTGGATCCTGGATTAATTCGCTAATGTTGTTTTCAGGACAATCATTGCCATAATGATCACAGATGCTGTTGCCTATGCTTTTCAGGTAAACTTACAACTAATAATCTCTATTCTTCAGCATATCGGCTGCTTTCACCACCACTGCACTGCCCTATAAGATGACGGAGGGTTGCAGTTTTCTCTGCGACTGCTCTGCCCTGCACAAGAATTGAGTATGGCTGCTTCCACTGTGAGTGTGACTGTTGTCACTGCTGCTACTCTGTCCTGCACCTTGACTGAGTGTGGCTGGTTACTTTCTTTGCTGCCACTCTGCCCTGCATGCTGACCAAGTGTGGTTGCTTTCACTACTGCTACTATGCCATGCACGCAGACCGAGTGTGGTTGCTTTCACTGCTGCTACTTTGCTCTGCCTGAAGGCTGAATGTGGCTGCCATCACCACCGCCACTCTGCCCTGTATCATGGGTACTATCCTATACTCCTTGCTTAACTAAAGGCATTGCTATTGCTGCTAACGTCTAAATGTCCAGCAGGGCTCAAAGGAGGGCACACTACTGTGATGGCCCTATTGTCTGTTATTGTTGGACTACATCTCACCCTCTAGCATGTTGTACGTGTTACACTGCAAAATCTGTCTTACTCTGACTCTCCTCCTGTTCCTTCGTCTGGCATCTCTCTTGAACCACTTAATGCTGGTTTAACACATCTAAACACATCTGAAAACCTCTTTCTTCTGGGTGAAGAGTCGTGCAGTGATTTTCAGCAACAATGTAGTCATTGTAACTGAATTGAGACTCACTTGTCCTACAGCTTTTGAATCTCTTGCTCTTAAATAATCTAGCACTGTCACTGCATTGCCACTCTGTCATCCACCAAAGGTTAACACATTATTTCTATTTGAGCTATATGAGTTACTCACACTTCAAATAATCCCAGTTTGTTGTTAGTTGGTGGTTCTAGTGTTCATGTTAATGTTCTAGACTATAAGCTTTCAAATGACCAATTGCAATTTTCCCACTTGCTTCCATCTCATACAACATGTAGACTATCCCACCCATAATAAAGGTCATACCCTTGACTTGCTCTATTCTTTCTGAATCTCCATCCTCTGATGATTTCCACTGTCTGATCATTAGGGTTGGAAGGGTTACTTTAAAATTGTATTACATTACAGATTACAGATTACAACAAAATTAAAATACACTCATCATTAAAAATAGCTGCACCCTGAAGGAAGTGTGGGATTGCAGTGCTGTTGGGAAGGAAGATAAAGGTTACCAGGAACAACAAATTATGATACATTTAGACTGATATGATCAATATTTATTGAGCTACATATACAGAAGTAGTGTCTCTCAGTATGGAGTCGGGCCACCATGTTTGATAAGACAACATACATACGTCTCGGTATGGAGTTAGAGATAGAGTAGAGGTTCCTAATGGTGTCCTGTGATAATCCATCCCATGCAGCTTGAATATCCTCACACAGTTCCTGCAGATTGTGCAGCAGGGCTGGAGGTGGTGTTACACCAGGCCTTATGGACATGTGACGTGTGAAAAGGAACTGTTCATCTTGGTGCTCACCACGGTGCCTCCACACACGGATTCGTTGGTCATCTCCACCAAGACAAAAAAGGGACTGAAGATGACCCGCTACCATTCTGAGTCACTCCATGACAGTCTGGCATGACACCATTGCAGTCTTTAGCGACGGTCGTCATAACAGTTGTGCAGCTGTCTGCCAATGGTGCTGCCACTAACAGGATGACTCATGGAGAGCAACACAACTTGCTGAATGTTCGCAATCATGGCTGTTGTGTCACTCAAGTACAGCTATAAGGTCGGTCATCACTTGCGTCACATACGCAGCAGAGCAAGACATTTGTATCATTTGCATGTCTCATCTACTCACCAAGTTTCGTTCCTGTCGGTTGATTCCTTTCATTTCACACAAAGTGAAGGACTGACTGACTTCAGTACAAATGATGGTAACATATTAACATTTAGCGTAATCACTAGGAAAACTACTGATGAAGGAAATCCCACATGAGTAAATGTATGACTAATGATGCTTCACAGTAAAAGCAGAGTAAGCACCACATCCAGATTTCTCTCTCTTCTATTTCTTCAGAAGTAAACTCTCTAAAATCAGTAACTCTTTAGCTGTCTCTGCCAATAAAACTACCACCTCCTTTCCCGCTCTGGAGATCCAGCCTGCAGCTGCAGCTTACTTTCCTCACATTGCTCTTCCCTTAAAACTGTTGAATCCTCCTTCACTGCTTCTAAAACAACCACCTGATGCCTTGACCCCCTGCCTACAACCTTAACTAAAGCCTGCCTACATGACTTTATCCCTCATATCACAAAACTCAGTTATTCACTCTTTCTTGGCAAGGTTCCCTCTGTCTTTAAGATTGCAACTGTTACTTTCTACACCTAAAAAAACACCTGGCCTAGAGCCAGATACATTTTCATAACATTTTCATAAGACCTTCCATTTTTGTCACAGGTTCTCAAACAAGCTGTTGCCAACTAACTTCAAGCTTATTTTGAAACTAATAATCATTTTGAAACTTTCCGGTCATGATTCCATCCATCACACAAAACAGCTAAAACAGCTTTAGAGTTCATTTTCTACTTTTCATAACAGTCTCCTTACTTGCCCATCCTTTTATCTGGTTTATCTGATTTGAAAAAAAGTATGTTTTATTTAGTTGCTACTTGGTCCAACAAGTCTAGCGTGAAGTTGCCAATCCAGCTTCTTCTTCAGTTTATGATGACATCATCACATCATCATAATTACGCTGCTTTGGAGTAATCTCCTTCAGAGCCATTTTCTTTTTATATAACAAACATAAAGGCCTTAAAACTGATTCAACGTTACTCAACTAACAAAAACATCCTAATGATGGTGGTCGACTTCATACAGATTCAGCAAAAGTGCAGACCAGCCAAACGAGCCTGTGAAAATGCAGAAGTATCCTGAGATCCCCCTTCCTATCATACTCCTATATTCCTATACTCCTATACTCCTAACCATAACTTTATTATTTTAAATAGCCATTTGCAATTAAATATCTTGTTCAAATTATAGACACAAAACAATTAGTTTTTACTTTTCGAAAGATTGCCCCGCCCCCTTAATATGCTTCGCAGTGCTTTGGTCCACTGAATCATTACTGTACTTAGGTAGAATTAAGGAGTAGCCTGGTCTCCTAATGCATGCATGTTTAAGGAGGCAGGAGATCCACAATTAGAGTCATCATAAGTTGCTGAATTTTCAAGCTGTGTGGTTTGTTCCAAATGCCAGATGTGTATGATACATGACACTTGGTTCTTACTTCATCTTTACTTCAGCTTTAGTAGATGGTTATAGTAATAGTTCTACATAATTAGACTCTATAGTATATCTTTTTTCTTACTCTGTGTTAACTTACCGGCATGATATAATTTTGTATATCATTTTGGAAGACTTAATTCATACAACAGACATAATTACAGCGAAGAATATGTTAAAATATGACGTATTTTTGCACAGATCATAGCATTATAGACTTTTACACGTTTACGTCTTGCTTCTTTGGTAACTTTACTTAACATTAGTTCACTTAACAGGTGAAAACATCTTCGTGATCACACCATATTCACTGTAATTAGGAAAACTACACCCCTATATGGTGTACCATCGCCACCTACAAGCCATTCTTGGTATTGCTGGTTGAACATAAAAACCTGTAGACTGCTGGACTCATATGGAACACTGCTATAAATATTATTATTACTATTAATATAATCTTTTAGACTATTTGAACAGATTGTTACAACCCTTAAGTTATTTGCCTATTAATTAACCAGTATGTATTGGAGTAATAAGGTTTTCCTCTGTATTTACTTAATATAGCAGGACTTCTGGCAGCACCTTTCTATGTATCAGGGTTTGCTCTTGAGGGAAAAATATCTAGAACATAATAAAAGTTCTCATATTGTACATGCCAACACAAATGTGGTATTGATCTAAAGTGTAGGGTCTGCACCTTTCACAGATCATCTCCGTTTGTGTCAATGAGCAAGCAGTGAGAAATAAATTGACACCATGACATGATTTTGTTATTGCAGGGATGGACAGACTTTCAAGGATTAAGATGTTTCTCTCATCTAAGAAAGTCCGTGCAGGACCTATTTCCCTTCTCCATATTTCACAGGTATGGTTCTGGAGTGGCCCGAAACTGCAATCTCAGACTGTTTCCTTTTCCATCTCTCTCTTTTTTCCTCTTTCTAACTCAGCTGTAGAAGAGAAAACCAGAGGGTCTATATATTAGGAAAAAAGACAAGCAGAATGCGGCCAAGGTTCAAGACAGGACATCCCCAGTCCAACCAAAACAGAATGACTGAAGGTGCTGTGGTTTTGAGGTATTTTGAGTGACTTTAATTGGAGGCCCTAATGTACAAAACAGTGTATTTACAATTATGTAAGTCGTGTGTTTGTGTGTGTGTTTGTGTGTTTCTCTATCAAAATGGCCAACATGTTCAAGTTCAGGGCAAACAATTACACAACAATTATACACAATAATACACAGTTTTTCAGTATTTAGTCAGCTTTGATTTTATTTCAGACTTTTCTGCTTCTCACGTTACATGTAATCTCAAACACATAATGTTGAGGTCTGGAGTGACCTGTTCACTGTTCCCTGAACAACACTATCTTATTCTTCTCAAGAGTGTGCCTGGGTCATTATTTTGCTGTAAAATGAGTTTCTTCCCAATATAATTTATAGAGAATGTTACATATTTCAATGTGGCTGAACTTATTGTCATTCATGATCATGATCATTTAAAAGCAAATCCTGAAACTTGCACTGATTATAATAATAATAATATTCATATAGGATATATTATGTCGTCACTGTCGGGACACAATTTTGTACCTCCATTTTCGAGGGTTTTTTGGTAAACATTTGTGAACACCAGCTGCTCTTTACATTGCATTTCATGATGAATGGTCAAATATACTCACAGAGTGCTTTATTAGGAACACATATAGGAACCACCCTCATTGTCAATTTTATCAGCTCCATTTATCTTGTTGGTACTGTGTGTGGTTCCACAATTAGAATACAATAGAATCACTCATTCACCATTTGGGCTTGCAAACAGAGGAATTTGTCCAGCATTTAACCCATCCATGCAGTGAAGCACACACACATGCACACACACACACGCACACACACACACACACACAAATGAACACACACATAAATGAACACACACTCTAGAAGGCAGTGAACACACTTGCCTGGAGCAGGGGGCAGCCCTATTCACCAAGCCCAGGGAGCAGTTGGGGTTTAGGTGCCTTGTTCATACTGTACAGAGGAAACCAACTTCAGCCTTGTTTAAACAAGAACGTGAATGTTGGGAGCAAATGATATGTCAGTTCTGTGTACTAAACTCTTCTAATTCAACCATCCCCACATACATACAGTTTTTATTCTAAGGAAATAAAAAGTGAGGAAAGAGAAGTTGGCTTGATATGGGCCCTTTAAAATCAAACCTGTATGTGCGTGCACATGTGTACAAAATGATGGAAGTAGGAGCTTGCCTGCCTTACGCTGAGCCAGAAATTCCACAGGATGAAAATACACTGCTCCGGACACAATGGAACAAAATCTGTGCAATTTTCTTAATCATATGACCCACATTTCACATACTGCAGCCTTGCATGACCCTGTTGTGTGTGTGTGTTCTTGTCTTGCTATATTTGTGAGGTCCCCACAAGTAAATTACAGTATGATTTTTTTGCTCATGTGAGAACATTTTACCAGTCCCCTCTGGCGCATGTGTTGATTTCACCACAAATCACATCTTTTTTTAATCTAACAGAGCAAAAAAAAAAAAAGATTTTTGGATACTGAAGCCAAGGTCAGTGTTAGGTTTAGGCTTAGGTTTAGCTGCAGTATTGTTTAGCTGCAGCAGTACAACAATCAATAGAAACCTATAGATGTCCTCACAAATATAGCAAGACATGTGTGTGTGTGTGTGTGTGTGTGTGTGTGTGTGTGTGTGAGAGAGAGAAGGATGGGGGGGAGTTGTGAGGAAATGGGTGGCTAATAGGAGTGGGGGAGATGGCAGTGGACCATATGTGTGAGTAAGGCTGCTTTTCATGGTGAAACACATGCAAAGTTGCTTCAAACGTACATGAAAGTGAAGATCACTTCAGTTGTGCAATGTCTTTTGTAACTCACTTCTTTGAAACTGTTGTTTGGATCTGTTACAGATGCAGATGTGGTGCTAGGTTCACTTGTAAGAAAACAGCTATTCCTTTTCCCATAAACATTGAAAGAGCCAGATTTCTGCACTTAGTAATGTTCTTAATGTTCCTCCTCTCCATATATTATGTTGAAGTTGCACATTGTTGTTTTGGGGGAACCTGCAGTGTTTAATGAGAGCACTGACCCTAGATACATTTACTTTTACAACCAGTCAAAGGTACTGTTGGCAACATGCAGAATTTGAGTGTTTTTGTTCATTAAGTTAAGATCGGAGAACACTCCCACATAGCAAATAAAGTCATTTAGTTTCTCTTTTGATATTTTTAACAATTTTATCAAGAGTCCAGAAATGCTGTTTTAGCACTGAGCGTATTCAAAGAATTCACTAGGCTAAAACAGGTTTTCTGTAAGCCCTCAAAAAGGATCAAAACCATGCAAAAAGATGAACAATGAGGACAAAAATGGATAAAAAAAATGATAACTTAACTGATTAGTCATGTTAAAAAATTAATTAGAGTAAAATCAAAATAACAGAGTCACTTCTGATCCATTAATGTAACAATCAGTCATTCTGTGCAAGGTGTGGAGGCTCTAAGTTTGCTTTTCCGATCAGGCCTTGGCTATAGGCCTTTGCAAAAATGCCTTCCTGAAACCCTTCCGGCCTTTTCTGCTCTAAAACTCTCCTCGCACTCCAAGTCCTGGGGCTTCCAGATAAACCCAGCCCTTCCAGACAATCGGAGTTGGTTGATGTCATGCTTAACCATTCTAATCACCCTCGCTATACGTCAAGTCCTTGTGGATGGCCACAAGACGGTACATTATCTACAGAGAATTATCTTCAGGGAGCAGTTGGTCTTACCGCACTAAATCATTTACGTAGTTCCCTTTTACTGCTATTACCTCCAGCCGCACACGGAAAGACACCCAGATACACAGAAAGGAATGCTCTTGATTACATTATCGACTACCAGTACAGAGTAAAATATGAGTATAGAGTATGGAATAGGACTCCAAACTCTGTACACATATTTCTATATGAATTGGATATGAAATTGATTTGACATCCAGCATTAACTTGCAACCCACATACTGCATGGAATGATGGCACAGGATACGGCCAGTTGTAGTGTTCAGAACCCAGCCTGTTTACTACTGTTAGAGGGCCACATCTCAACCACCCTTAAACCACTACTGCCAGAACTGGGCCACCACCCTAAACCACTAGTACAAAAGCCAGGCTGTTACAAAGCGTCCCTGTTGGATAGGACTTCCGCTCAGTGGATGCTAGCATATGCCTCTAACTCTTTAGCTCTCAGCTGTAGAGAGCTCTGGCATTGATGAGATTTGAGCTCATGATGGGGCAAGTGCTTAGACCAAAGTGCAAGTGTGTGATCAAACTGACCGTGTTCACTACACCATTAAAAGGATCTGAATTTAAACTATGCAACCCCCCAGTCCTGCTAATGCTGGTTTAAAGCATAAATGATTGTCACGTAGCTCATGTCAGCAGTAGTCTTGCACTGCCAGGCTCTCCAGGGAGAGGCTGGTACCTTTCACCACTTAACATGGCTAAGAACTGCCTGCTACAGCTGGAAAAGGCAAGTCGACTGAGATGCAAAATGACCAGTAACAAACCTGCTATTTGCAGGACATATAGAAGGAGGCGATCTTGAAAACTGAGTAACGGCATAAACCTCGGGAATCACAGACTTATATAATGGGTGGAGTGTCTATGGCTGAGACTACTGTGCACTACTCAGGTTTGGATTTGTGTTCAGGATTGGATTTAGGTCAGTGTTCAGGTTTGGATGTGTGTTAGTGTTCAGGTTTGGATTTGAGTTAGTGTTCAGGTTTGGATTTTTGTTCAGGTTTGGATTTGAGTTAGTGTTCAGGTTTATATTTGGGTTTAGACACAGGTGTGTATTTGTTAGTATTAGTATTTGGGTTTGGATTGTGTGTGTGTGTGTGTGTGTGTGTGTGTGTGTTGTCTTTTCATTCTCTGGGTATCACGGGCCCAGTCTGCCCCATCTCATGTTCTGTCGTTTTCTTTTCTTCTGCTTCAGTTAATTTAATAGTCCTTTTTCCAAAGTACTGAAAACAGGCTTTTATTCAGGGCTCGGTAGTACCAAGATGTGTCAGTAGGGGCTCGCTGGATACTGATTTCTGGCACCCTGACCTACATGTGGTTTTGATTATTGTTGAATACCTTTATATAAAGTTGCATGGAAATTTTTTGCTACATGTTTCACAGTGTCCACCCAGCGTAAGAATTTGAGAGAGAGAGTAAGAAAGATGGAGAGAGTTGGAGAGGGAGCGAGAGTGAGAGATTGAAGGAGAGGGAGGGAAAAGGAGGCTGACTAAGGCATTCTCCCTCCTCTCTCTCCTTCTTATTTGAGGACACAGCTGCAGCTGCAAACTCAGCAACAAGAGCCGCGGTAAGCTCAACACACACGTACACTAACATTCCTATCTGTTACACTATTAACAGGTTCACAACAGCAAGCAATGTGTAGCCAAACGTGTTAATTACTCCTACATTATTTGTTGTTTTCTTTTCGTTTTAGATTATAATGTAAAGATTTTAATATTTACTGGCATGTACTAATCGCTGTGTGACTGTAGAATGCTGGTGTACAGGTCTCTCTACAAGGTGTTCTTGTGCTGTAATTGTGACTTTCATATCACAATATTGTGTCAGGCTGTGAATGCATTTGAGTTTGGTTTTACATTTGTGATGGTGTTCAGGGTCTGATTTGTGTTTGTGTTCAGGTTTATGTTTGCAGAAAATTGGCAAAGTTTGGATTCAAATTTGCGCTGAAGTTTGGATTTTAGGTTAGAGTTTTGTGTTTGTGTTTTGGGCATGGGATTGAGTTTGTTTCCTGGTTTAGATTCGGTTTTTATTGTTTGGGTTTACGTTTAGGCATAGGATTGGGAGCTGGGGACCATTTGGGTTGGGATTGTTTTCTGGTTTGGGTTTGAATTTGGGTTTGTGTTTGCATTTGTATTTGTGGTCAGCTTTGGGATTGCATTCAGGTTTAAGGTTGTAGCTGAGTTCGTGTTTGAGTTTTGGTTTGTGTTCAGGTTTGAGTTTGGATTGAATTTGCATTATAGTTTGAGTTTTGCTTTTTCCTGGACATGGGTTTGAGTTTGGACATGGGTTTGAGTTTGGACATGGGTTTGAGTTTTGATTGGTATTTGTGTTCAACCTTTATGTTTTTGTATTGTAGCTTGAGTTTGGGTGGAAGCTTGGTTTAAATTGTAGTTTGGATGTACAAATTTAGTCTTGATTTAATTGGGTGATTTGGGTTCTGTATGGCTTTGTCTTTGGGTTTGTGTACTTTCTTGGGTTTGCATCCAGGTTAGTGTTTTGTATTTGTATTCCGGTTTGTGTTCATGTTTGGGTGTCTACTGGGGTTTGAGTTTAGGTCTGAGCTTGTGTTCTGGTTTATGTTGGGGAATTGGATTTGGCAGCAGTCTTAACTTATTAGCCCCATTCACATTCTTCATTCTGCATCTGCTCCAATGTAAGAACTAAACCCCCGTGGGCCATTCCCCAGGTCCTTAATAGTCCAATATACGATCACAAGATCAAAAACATAAAGGCGACCATGTTTTTTTTTTCTGGACAGACCGTGTCTTGTGCTAAAAGTCATTAAAGTACTGTCATTTAGCGGAGCTAAGAGTAAATTCCATTTTTTCTAGCCCTTACTGTGTAGTGCTGTCTGAACAGCAGGAAACTCCTTTGGACTGAATGACCGCAGACGTGCTCTAAATGTTCAGCATGTGTTGAACAGAGGTTTGATCCAGGGCTCTGTCACACACACACACACAAACACACGTGCAACAGAGAAACCCTGGCTAACACAAGCTTGGACACTGCCTACCCACAGCCTCTCTCTTATTCTAATGATATAAATCTTTACTGTGGAGGGACAGGACCCAAATTCAAGTGGGCCTGCGGTTTCATTCAGTGCAGCCACATTTACATCATAAAAACAAGTCTACACTCAATGGGGATTCCTTTACTTTGAATTAAAGGAGGATAAAAAAAGGAAACATTATTTAGGGTTGCTGTTGCTGGGATAGTAAGAGTGCTGGTCCTTTTTAGCTTTTGTACATGTATCCTTTTCCCATTTGTTGTATAACCCGATACACCAACGTGTACGTGTGTGGACGGTTGGTTCTTATCAGCATTCAAGACATGAAACAGTGTGTGCTGAGGTGGATTAGTACGAGAGGCCAACCCAGATTTATCCCTTTAACCCTTTCACAACTACACTAAAGCCTGGTCATTCTAGTAAGACCTATTTATAATCTATCAGTGGGTTCCAGTCAATAAATATCATACAGTGAATAACAGAATAACATACATAGTCTGAAATCCGAGACCACTAGTGAAAATGCTCCTATTTTGTGTTTATTTTTTTTTATACAACGTTTTCATTACAAATTATATTATCAGAAAAATAATTTTTTGCAATATTTGCTTATTTCAACACTTAATAACAGGCCCCAATAAATAGTAACTGAATTATTAGGTAAAAGTTGGTTAATAACAGATAACTAGTATATCCTTAATAAGTTCATATGTGCTATTATTTGACTTATTAAACGTTCACATACAAATAATCAAAGCACTATAAAGTAAGTAAAGTCCGAGTAAGCTAGCACTTTGAACTGAGCTAGCTCAAATTCCCATATACTTTGTCAGAGAGAATTCGTGGCCATTCAGTCAGAGCAATTGTGAGGTCAGACACTGATTTTGAACAAGAAGGCCTGGCTCACTATCAACATTCCATTGCATCGCAGAAGTGTTCAGTGGAGTTTATGTCAGGGCTCTGTGCAGGTCACTTGTACTCCTATACACCAAACACATCATAAACAATGTCTTTATGAGGTTTACTTTGTGTACAGTCATACTGAAACAGGAAAGAGTCCCCAAAATTTTGTAAAGTAAGTTGGAAGTAAGTTGGAAGTATGTAATTATCTAAAATGTTTTGGTATGCTGTAACATTAATGTTAGCCATCACAGTAACAAAGAGACCCCAAACCTTGAAAAAGCCCCAAAACTATTATCCCTCCTCAACCAAACCTTACTGCTGGCACTACTCATTCCAGTAGGTAGCACTTTCCTGGCATCTGCTGAAACTCTGTAAACCAGTGAACATGTTTTTACTTCCAGTGGTGGCCAGCGGCTTTAGCAGAGCTCAGTAACACTGAGATTAATAACTGATCATCACATTGATGATCTGGGCATTATGTGACTCTGCCTTCCTCGCCATCAACCAGTTACAGACCACCTCTCCATTTCAGCTCACCTGATTACTAATTTCTGTCACCTCTTGGTTCCTCTATGTCGGCTGTTTGTTTTCTAACTTGCTTTATGAAGTATTGCCACAGTTCACTGCAGTGCACTGAGCCCTTTTTGTCTTTGATTGTCTTTCTTCTTTATCGCCTGTATTTCCGTATTTTCCGTATTCCTGGCTCAGCAAGAGGATCATTTGGACTGCAGCAATGAAAACTGCATACTCTCCATGAAAGGCTGATACCTTATGCTCATCTCCCTTGCATTCCTCTCTCTCTCTCTCTCTCTCTCCCTTCTTCTCTGTCTCTCACGTTCTCGTTCATCACTAACAGACAGGTCGTCTAATAGTGCTCTGATGTAACGTGATATCAGCCTAAGAGAGAAAACATTGTTTTTACTGAGTGAAAATGGCTTTACTTTACAGACACACGCGCTGAAGCCAAACCTCCTCCTCTCTTTGTCTTACTTTGACCTTCACACACGCAACGTCACATGACTGCAGACCATTAGTCTGCTATGTGCTATGTGACAAAATCAGGACCCTGACCTCCACTTACCATATAGGTGCACTTTGCAGCTCTACAATTACAGACTGTATCCCATCTGTTTCTCTGCGTTCTGTTAGCCAACTTTTACCCGGTTCATTAATGGTAAGACCCCTCAGGACCACCACAAAGCAGGCATTATTTGGGCAGTGGATCAGTTGAATGCATTTTAAGTGTGTTTGTAACAGCGCTGCTGTTTCTGCAGGTTCAGCCATGCTTGGGTCTTTCTTGCCCCGCCTTCTCTTCCTCCTGCCCGTGACGCTGTCCGTGCCCCAGCCGCCCTGCAGCCGCTGCTGTGATGACCTCCCACAGGCAGAGGGCCCTGCACGGCCCATGCCTGAAGTGCACACATACATCAACATGACTATCCTCAAAGGTGCTCTTTCCAGATTTCTCCTTTGGTCTGTGAGTTTACACGGGTTAATGGTACCTTCATTGTAAGTGAAATAGAGATGCAGTGAGATCAGTATTTATATCTACCTGTCTATGATCTATTTAGGATACTATTTGGGTTTATATTTGTTGTAACCATTAGGGTCTCATTCTGTCCCAGAAGCCCAACAAGTTCATCACACACCATGTCTTGGTCTCCCCTTAATAATAAAATTTATCCCATTTGATTCTGACCTCTGCATAAATTTAAGATGCATCAGGTCGACTGACAAAATAAAAGACTACCACTCTGAGTCAGTCGGGGGTAGAGGCTCCCTTGTTCAACCACCCAAAAAAACATCCTGTGTATTATTTTCTTGTCTATTGACTATCAATTGTATGCTAAGTATACAAGTATGCTATCCCGTGTGATCATGTGATTTGTTACTGGTGTTTTGATTGGCTGTTTCATGAAACTTGTTTGATTAGGAGTTGCAAGATGCTGCACATTATGCAATTCAGGTGCAATTTATTTATTAGCATGATTTTGGCCTGTTTTGCTGCATCTAAGCTAGGACAACTTGACATCTTTGACAGAACTATGAATTCTGAACTATGGGCTAAAATGTCTCCAAGCCAGTGTGCAGGACTGATCAACAGTTAAAGGTTTGGTTGCAGTTCTTGCTGCACAAGGGGGCTCGTATACTTTTACGACATTGATATGTTATACTGCATTATTTTCTTCAATCTATAAATGAATAATTCTATTTATCTACTTTTAGAAAAACGTCCAATTATGTTTTAGGTCACATTTATGTAGGAATATTGAAAATTCTAAATGGTTCACAAACTTTCAACCACCCCTGTATATCTCACCAACGACTATTAGACTATACGTCCAAATGTTTGTAGACATATGCTCCTCTGAAGTTTCTTCGGCAGTCTTCATTTGAACCCCACTTGGCTTCAGTAAAAGCCTCTACACTTCTTGGAAGACTTTGGAAGACTTTTGTGGGAACATTGTTATTATGATTTTATTGCTTTTCAGCCACATAAGCATTACGGAGGTCACACACAAATGTGGTCCAGCTCAACCCAGAGATAGTGTATGAAGCTCAATCACTCCACATAATGCACTTCCTTTGCTTCACATCCCAATGCTGAGGGCTTTATACCTCTATCTGATACTTTGCATTGTGGCATGGTGACCTGAGGTTCATATGCAGCTGCTCCAGAGAGTTCCATTCTTTATGTGGAGATTATCATAGCTGTGTGTTTCTGTCTCAGTCATGAACAGCTGAATCAGAAGGGTTGTAAGGATACTCTGTGCCTATATGATCACATATTTGCTTTGAGACACTTTAAGAAATATGGAGCAGACGTGTTTATATGGTTTCTGACACTATTTAATGGTCAAATATGTAGGATTGAAGATGTTTTTAGCTGTGCAACATATTTTGTACAGTTCTATATGTCATACAGTGGCAGAAAACACAAAAGTCTGTTCGATACTATTAAACAACCTGTCACAGTTTAAAGTGATTGTATGTGACTAGTTAGCCACTTTAGCCTGTTAGGTATATTAGCCTTGTAGTCTGAGGAAAACTGCAGACACCAAACCTGCCTTGGCCGAGCAACTACATTTGGGGATAGAGGGGAAATTGTGTAACTTCAATTTTATGCCAAACTTTCCCTACAAATCACCTGAAACTGGCACTGGAGCTGGCTCGCGGTTTACGGGTCCTAGCGGGATGATATGTGTTTTCAGCTGCTTTCCTCACTTTAAAGTGTCCTATTGAAGTTATTTATGCTTTGGGTTCCATTGAAGACATTGCAGTCGAGTGTGTTTGAGTGCTAAACTCTGGCTAAAGAGATGGTGATGTGGCTTAAATCAGTATTGTTTTCTGTATGTGTGTGCATACGTATACTTCAGGCAGGGGGTGAAGTGCTATATTGAGAGTGATCCACCACTCAAAAATGGCCAGCCAAGAACAACTATGTGGTTTCAAAATAGGGCTAAAGCTAGTTCAATTGTGCATCTCAGATGGGCTACAGTCACTAAGGCTATGTTCACACTGCACGTAAATATGGCCCAATCTTTCTGTTTTTCTGAGTGTTAATGTGGCCTATATATAATATTAATCTGATCAAAATCATGAACTGTGTCTTTGGCTGCCACGATCTCTTTACAGTTGGCAAGGTGTTATTTTCATTAAATGTTGTCCCTTTTTTCAGCTTGTTGCAGTTTTTTTTTCCCACCACCGCTCCTGGGGCAGCTAAACTTTCCTGCAGTTCATAGGGGGGGGTTGCCTTTCTGGATAGTACATAGAACATGCAGTTCTATTCGAGAGTTCTGGTCTTCCAGATCCGGCCAAGACTTCCACAGTTCGCTTACACTTCCTTTTCTTAATACCATTTTAGACTGTAGTAATTGTGAGTTAAGTACTTTCCATTATGGGATGGAACGCCTTTTTTCAAAATCCAATAGCTTCATGTTTTAGGACCTCAGCCTGCTTTTAAAGAGTTGAAGAATTCATTACACTCTTTTGCCATCACTTGTCATCATCTGACAATTCCTACTGAGTCATGATGTGTCAATTATGGGCTAATGAGTTAATTGAACTGGAAGGCTAGTTGTTTTTTTGCTGTTTTTAGGCTGGCCAATTAGCGTAACTGCGTGTTAACATTTGAAAGTTATTTAATATCAAATCTTAGTGACTTTCATATGCGGTTGTGGTATAAAAACAGTCAGAATGAACATGTTTTTATTAACTGCTATGCAAAATCATAATCTAATGCTAATAGCAACATGGCAGCTGCAGATCTGAGCAATGTATGTGTGTTTGATAGACAATTATGCTTGTTATGTAACCACTGGCATCTGTGCTCCTCTTCTCAGGTGATAAGGGTGACAAAGGTGACAAGGGGACTCCAGGCAAACCCGGTTTAGAGGGTCCTCCAGGGCCACGGGGCCATGAGGGACCAAAAGGCTCAAAGGGCCATGCTGGAGCTCCAGGTGACCCCTGCAAGTCAGAGCACTCCACCTTTTCAGTGGGGCGTCGTAAAGCCCTCCACAGTGCCGACTATTACCAGGCCCTTCTTTTTGACACCGTCTTCGTCAATGTCCCTGAACACTTCGACATGTTCACCGGAAAGTTCCACTGCCGTGTGCCGGGCATTTACTTCTTCAATGTGAACATCCACACATGGAACTTTAAGGAGACCTATCTGCACATTATGCAGAATGAGGAGCCACAGGCCATCATTTACGCTCAGCCAAGTGACCGCTCCATCATGCAGAGCCAGAGCATCCTGCTGCCCCTCAGACTGGGAGACGAGGTGTGGGTGCGGCTTTACAAACGTGAGCGTGAGAATGCCATCTACAGCGACGACGTGGATGTCTACATCACCTTCAACGGATACCTCATTAAGTCTGATTCCGAGTGATAACCCACTGCTTAGAGGAGAAGTTTTAAACAAGTCGGTCAAAAAATAGCTCTGTAAATGATCCAAAATGTAGTCAATCAGCCGAGACATGTTTACAACACCTACATCACCTTTATCAGATACCTCAACAAGACAGGGCTACAGTGATAGAAGGAGTATGTGGATGGTTTTAAATGGTGGGTGTAAATCTGTCCCAGCAAGGCAGATGTACAAGTTGGTTTTTACTAAATTTCCCATATGCCCTAAACTGAGATACCCACACAATACTAAGAGAGTAATTCCACCCCACTATGTTTGTTGAACTTGAAACCTCCATTTTAATAGATTTATATGTATCCCAGTGGTATTCGTATAAACAGCAAGGACACAGGGGTTGCCATACTCCATACATGTGGGGGTGAATACACTGTGCCGTTGTCTAGCTCACAGTTGACATCTGTAAAACGTGTTTGAAGGGCCTTCGTGTAAAACCAGGTCAATATCCATATGGCAAAAACATTGCAAGCTTGGATGTTATTCTAAACGCCATTTCCACAGTGACCAGAGCAAACATTTAAGGTTTTCCATTGTGTGTTCTGTGGTTTCTGTTCCCAAGCAAAAGTCTCTCAATTGTATCACCACTGAAAACTCAGTGGACGTTATGTATGAATGACCATCAGACACACCTGGAAACCATCAGGGCTGAAAGTCTGAAAAAAACTAGGTCAACTGGTGGCCACCAGACGCCGGGTTTTTTTCTTTTTTAGAATTTGTTTTACAGGAAGAAGACATATTTGTACCCCATGAACTGTATGAAAACCAGGTTACTCAGAAAGAACACCTTCAGTCAGTAGTCCTCATTGAGGATCCAGGATCTAGGTTCTTGCATTTTGAGCATTTCATAAATAGACATAGAGATCCTGAAGCTGATCCTTCATCAGTGCTCTATAGCCCTATTGATCTCTGACGCTATGTGTCATTTTCTAGTGGGTGACATGTCCAAATAAGAACTCTGAATCTAAGCATTTTAAGTAACCGCTGCTATCACACCGTGTGGTAAACAAAAAAAAGGGTTCAAATCTGTTTTCATTTTAGCCCCTAAATGCTTCTGGATCCTCTGGGTTACGAGGTCATTAAGCCATAGTTGGAGGTTTTAACAATCCAGTAAACTTTAATAGAGTTCTTTACTTCATAAATTGTTTAACAAAAAGGGGAAAAAACAAAACACCTCCAGCACAGCATCAGACTGACGGTAGACTCTGTATATGGACAAGGCCTGGAGAAGAAACAGAGACCCAGGAAACTCGGCAGTTCTGAACTCGGCAGTATCCAAAAGCATTCTGGATGCAAACCTGGTCTGCAAACACATCAGCTGCCTTTTTAAAAACAGAATAGATTGCCAAGAAGAAAATTATAGACGTTCATTTTATTGTTTGTTTAAAATAAATGGCACCTGGTCTGACCTTTGGTGTCCTTAACCACTGGCCTACAATTTTAAGTAACCACAAATGTCCAAATATTTTTGGTGGAACTGTGTATGCTGCAGTCAAGCTAACAGTAACACCACTGCTCAAAAACCTGAACTATCATGACTGATCTTGCTGGCTTGTGGGATCTGTTTTGCTGAGGTTGCCAGTCTTATCATATCAGTGTAGTTCACAGGAGTGTCAGCTTCCATATAGTAACATTTATATTTTGACACTTTAAGAACCGTGTGGTTCAGAGGACTCAGTGAAAAGATGTTTGTTTACTTCAGGGGTGATACTGGAGGTTTTTTGCACTGGGGAGTTCCTTATTTAGCTTCTAAGCCAGCTACACAATGGCGACACATTCTTACTGGAGGGAAGGTCGAATAGGGTCCGTAATAGTAATTTTGGAGTGAATAGTCATCTCATCTCACCTCAGCGATGGTAGTCATGTTCTGGTGTAAACCTGCTAATAGACATACCAAGGCTAGGTGTTGTTAATGTTGTTAAGTCTGTCCAGTGGCATAATATTAACGCGAATGTTCGGACAATGACCCTTAAATTCAGGCTTTTGTGGGAATATCCCACACCAATCCCATATAGATGGAATATGTTTTATTCAGTGTTTAACATACCTGTGGCCTATCTCATAAAGCACAGTGGACTCCCTGATAAACTCAACTGCATTTGACCCCTTTTACAACAGTGGTTAGCAATTATCTCTGATAACCTTCTCGGGTCGACAATGTCATATGCAACGTCAAAAGACATCATACATAAAAGCATATATATCTTGGGAACACTGCATTTTAGATACATATTTGGTCTGGAAGGGTAACATTGATTTGATGAAGTCTGGAACAAGGCCTACGATTGGTTGACAGACTCAACCCAAGGCATCAGTGGATGGCTAACAGACATGCTAACAATTTTCAACATGGAGAAGTGGATAAAAACACAGACTGCGTTCAGTGTTACATTTATCATCATGGATTTGTTTTACCAGGTCTCAAAGAATCACAGTTCAAGGCTGGTTTACAAAGGGATCTGAGCACACTGAAGCCCTCATTGAAATGGCACAATGCTACCCTTCCAGAAAACAAATAAGTCTCTGATTTGAAGTATTTCTGAGATTTATTCTTTTATGTACAACCTCCTTCAATGTCATATACGACATTGTCAGCCGGGCGATGTTAACTAAGGTCTAGATACTGTAAATGATCAATCCCATCGTTTAAATGAAAACATGGCAAGCAGTTTAATTTCCAGAGAAGTAAAAAGAAATCACGTAAGTTAAAAGCAATGCTGTTGACATAGTCACTGTGTTAGGAGTAATGATTGCTTTGTATTCTTGATATCTGTAGCATGTTTTGTTTTGTTGGGTTTTTTTTTTATTTGCTGAAAAGTCATGTTTTTCACATGATTGCTGCCACAAACAGTGCAGAGAAGTCCATCTTCTTCAGAAGTGTGTCCTTGATTAACCAAGACATTGTATCCTCTTTGGTTCAACAGCTGTTTGTGAGCAATTTAACCTGCCTTGGAGCAGATTATGCATGGATGCAAGATGAAAATTTGCTGGCCAAGCAAGTTCTACTTTGTGAGATAGACTTATCCTGAGAAGGCTGAACAAGTACTTGCTTTAAAGCATGATGAGGGAATTTTGCCCCAACAAACTGAGGGAGCTGCATTCACTCAGGTTCACCTAAGCCTTAAATATCAAACCGTAAGAATAATGGTGCTACTGCTATCTTAAATGGTGCTACTGCCACATTAATTGGCAGTTTAAAGGGAGCAAAATTGGGCATTTGTGTGATACATAACTGGGAATTTCGAGCTGATGGCGAAGAGAGATATGAATCTGTTTATCATGGTTCAAAATTATTGTGGTTTTTTTCACCTTACCGAGCATGCTAGCACCTTGATCTGCAAGTGCGTGCATGTATGCAGGTAAAAATGGTAAAACAGGATGTATGTGGCTTTCCTCATGAAGTGTCACAAACCCTTCTCTCTCCAGCAGAGTCAGAGTGGAGGAAGATGAGTTGAAAAGTGAGACACACCAGCAGAGAGAGATTTTCTAAAGTACGTTCCTTATATGTCTTTGCTCTTTGGGCTCTTTGAAGCAACGTCATAGAGTTCTTCCAGTCTGGACATTTAATCCATTTTCAACCCGGTCCTAAATTTTGTATTAGCTGTTAGTTGAACTGAACTGTTGCTGTGATGGTGCAGTCAGCCTCTCTGACTGACCGTTAATACATTGCCATGTTCAACAAAAAGGTTTTCTTCAACGTGCCAAACTTGAAGCTTATCAAAAGAGAGACTGACTTATTTATAATCTTTAAAAGGTGCTATGGTATGTTAGTGGTTCTCAAACCGGTGCTCCGGGATCCCCACACCACCCACATTCTTTCTTCATTCTGACTCAAATTACATTGGTATCAAGCAAAAATGTGGAGCGTCTGGGAATCCCGGAGGAGAACTGCTACTATATTACATAAATGACTTGACTGCAGGCAGGTGCTGAGATGTTTTTGCTTGTTCGTTTTTTGTTGTTGTTTTGTTTGTAGGAAACAGACTCTGTTTTGTTGTTTGTGTCGTTTGGAAACAGACTCCTGTTGGTGTTGTTGTAATCTGTAACAGACTATTTTTCATGCTATAATAAATTCTTTTTGGCAGCACACGAGACTCTGTTGTCAAATTATTTTTGCCAATTTGTTAAAAATGGTTTCTGTGTCTTAGGAATGATGAATAACACATATTTACTGTCCAGAAAGTAAATATGTCCTTTATAAATAAATGCTGTCCCTTTATTAGGTACCCCTTCCTTGTGTCTACACTCCATTTTATCAGCTCCACTTACCATTAAACATTATGTTCCCTCACTGCTCACTGTCCACTCTATTAGACAGTCCTACCTTGCTGGTCTACCTTGTAGATGGACAGTCAGAGACGATAGCTCATCTGCTGCTGCACAGTGCAGTGTTGGTCATCCTCTAGACCTTCATCAGTGGTCACAAGCCACACCATCACCATGTCAGTGTCACTGCAGTGCTGAGAATGAGCCACCACCCACATAATACCTGCTCTGTGGTGATCCTGCGGACCAGGGTAGAACAGGGTAATAAAGTAAACAGAGAAACAGATGGACTACAGTCTGTAACTGTAGAACTACGGAGTGCTCCTATATGGTAAGTAGAGCTGCTAAAATGGACAATGAAATGGATAATAAAGTGGATGTGTACCTGAAGTGGCCGATGGGTGTATTCCATCAACAGCAAGACCTGATAGTTTGTTTCTGTCATATCAAAACCGTTCCCTTTTATTTGTCAGTCATCTTTGGGAATCATTATTTAATGTTACTGCACAGCAAAGACTTACCTTTTCCATTGTTGTCAGAATCAACAAACGTAGTTTGATGCGCACTGAGCTAAAAGTCAAATGGTGTTTATTAGACTGACTGACAATCAGATTCAACAGCCAGAACCAGGCAAACATTACCAAAGGGCGAGGCTGAGGCATATAACAGGGAGACAGGCAGGAGTCGAGAACCAGCGAGACAGAATAACCAGCAAACAAAACCAAAGAGGAGTCCAAGAGAGTAAATGAGTAAACACAAAGGAAGTCAAAAACCAGAGAGTCAAAACAAACAGTGAACAGAACCAAAAGGGAGAATCCAAAAGGGAGTCAGTCGAGAAACAAAGGAGAAGTCGAAACCAGAGAATACAAGCAGAGAAAACACGAGAGAACCGCTCGGTATGCAAACTAGGTTTGGCAATACTTCACAGTGTGTGTGGCTGAGGGGTTTAAATACAGACAGGGAAATGAGGAGCATGTGAGTGTAATAAGTACTCGGGTGAGGATGAACAGGAGAATGGAGTGTGATTGGTGAATTCCGGACATGTGGCTGTGAGGTCATCAGGAAGTGAACCCTGGGAGATGGAGTTCGGGAGATCAGAGGCAGTGGGGAAACGCGGAAGCATGACAATTGTGAATATTTCATAAGAAATGGTCCAGTCTACATGGTTTAAAATGAGCTGCCATTATTAATAACATTAACACTATTAATAACATTGTTAAGTTGTAAAATAAACTTATTCTGAAGTATTTAAAGCTTTTAAAGCTTCCACACAAAGTTAGTACAAATTCACTTCCTATTAACATCGTTTTATGACGGTTTCGACCTCAGACATATATTTCAAATACAAATAGGGCAAATAGACAAATTCGATGCATTATAAGGCAAAATCAATAAAGAAATTACTGAAGGGAACTTTTTTCATTCTTCAGATTTACCACTATTTACCATTATCAAAATAAATAAAAAAAACTGAAGAGGTTCACTGGCCATTCTGGAGAAGAAACAGCATGGCTATATTATAGCACCATGATAAAGAAAATCTGTAAGTGTCTTTACAGCTAACCATGTCACATTAAAGCACTCTGAATAACAGTGTTTATGCTGTTAACAACTGAATTGTGCAGACATTTTGAACTGTGGAATTCCCATGTAACTTTCACTGTTTTCTTCTTTAATAATGCAGTTATACATTTTGTTATGACGTTGATGACATGCAGTAGGTATCAGGTACATGGTATAGACAGAATGAAGATCCTGCTAGTGCTTGATGTATGGAAGCCTCAAACATTTCTCATTTCTCCAAATCAGAAACTTCAAAGTAGTCGATCTAGTTCTGTTTTACTTCATTGGAGAATGCTGAAAGGGCATAACGGGTTACTGGTGCTCTCACACACTCTAGTGGCCAAAGAGTGTAGTGCATAAACACACAGCCTGAGAATATTTTATGTTTTCTAAAAAAAGCTGCGGGGGCGAGGGGTGGTTTGGGGGTGGCAATCAAGATTTGATAGCCTTTTATTACCCCACATGGGGAAATTTGCATTGTTACAGGAGAATATACAGTAAACAGATATAGAGCAAGAGGTAGACTAAAGCGCAAGTTATATAAGAAATATAAGAAATTACAAAGAAATTACAAAAAACTAAATAAATCTCTATTGCTAGGTAAAAAATAAAATATAATAAGAAACTATACTTATTACTAGATTTAAAAATCTAGTAATAAGACTAGACTAGACTAAAAAATCACATAGATATCAACTTTATACAAATTTTATTATTGGAAAATGGCGACTTGGTTTAGCTAATGAGGAGGTCCTCCTGGGAATACTGGGCTGTGGGAACAGCAGTTGGAAAAAATGAACAAAAAAATGAGAACTTAAAACAAAGTAAGTGAAGTAACACTCTGGAAGTGTGTTTTACCCTACTCTATTATAATTTTCTATAATAACTGTATAATTACATGTAACAACAGTGTGACTACTGGAAATACACAGCTACAGTAGTCCAGCCTATGTGAACACACATGTAAATGAACTGTGGTTTCACACATGTATCTTGATAGCTGCAACAGCTTCTTATTCCTCATGTGAGTACACATGTGGAATAGGGTCAATCTGATGTTTCTCCAACAAGGAATTTCTGTTTGGAACATTGGGTTTGCAATTCACCTTATTAAGAATGTTTACACTGCATCTACATGGGAAATGACAGCTGCCCTAACATTTTAGCTAGCAGTAGTAGTATGCCTGTGTTATAACATGGTAACCTCAGTTCTGGCTTTAAGCCATTCTGTAAAGTGATGCAACAACAGGAGACATTGTTAAATATAACATTTATGTAGTTAATGTATGTGTATAATGTGTATATGTATTTGGTGTATATGCATATGTATGCAACCTACTACTACTACTGTACTTCATCTGTAACAGTGAATACATAATCAGTAGTTACACTGTTGTTGCCGGTGGTGGTGTCCCACTTATTTCAAACTTCTTTCCTTCTTTCCTTCGTTTCAAAAAAAGAAAAAGAAAAAGACGTCTGACTGAGTGACAAACGGCAGCTAGGCCGCTGACTGAATGAGTCAAACTTCATGTTGTATCAATAACGTGTCCCTATAGACCTCTTCACGAGTTTCTATTTGATACTGCATGCTTTTCATTTGGTTTGATTGGTTTCATACTGCATCAGCTGACCCAACTGCACGTCTGTTTATTGTTCAGAAATTTTGCCGGAAGGCAATCACTCTATTACTCTCACATCTACCATCAAATATAATACTATAAATAGACAATATAACGTTGGGATGTTTGTGAACATGTATGAGTTATCACATTGTCACCATGTTATAATCAGGTCACTGATGCTCGACAATCTATGTATCAAAGTTAAAGGCATATCGTTGCTTTCATTTTAATTCATTACTCTGCCTGCCTGTATCATCAGCAGCTCAAGCTACAGGACCTATAGCTGCAGACCATCCCGCACTGCCTCCAGTATTGAATTTTCTCATTGGGTGTTGACAAATGTGTTCCTAACAGCCGGGAACTCAAGCAGACTAAAGACGGTGTTTCATAGGTGGGTACCAAATATGGCAGGAGTGACAGCAGCCTTAGTTTAGCCAGGTAATTCCTGTTTGACCCCATAATTCTGGCGGTCCAGGTTGTGTTACATATAGAGTTTGTTCAACAACAACAAAGATGTACATGGGAAGAGACTAAAGAAGCAATTAGGAGTTCAAATGAGACAACCTTGTCCCATCCAAGGTTCAGATATTCAATCATGTTCTATTCAATCATGATCATGGGTGCATGCATTCATGCAGCATTATGCATGCAAACTGCGCAAGAGGTTATCTGACCTCATCCCTTTTTGCGATAACTGGCTGTGTAGAAGGGAAGAAGGGAGAAACTAGCTGTGACTTGCCCACCTCACCAGAGCTTCATAACTGAGCCACTTCTCTGGGTAAGGATGTTCTGGTGTTGGTAATAGCCAATGGCCGGATACACACATACACACACACAGTCTTATATTGGAACACCAACAGTCCTTTTATATTTCCAATATTTATTTCTTTATGTACAAACAGATAAATATATACAAACAACAATATATACAAACTCTCTGGAAAATTACTTCAAAAATCAAATATACATTTCTTTACTTTGTCTTTATCACAGTATGTACATTATTAACAGTGCTCTATAAATTACATTCAGCATTGTTGCAAATTAAAATAAGGCACTATGTCATATGTGATACTGTTCAACATGATATGGAATGACTGAAATCAGAGGGCTGAAGATACGGACCCAAAGTTCAAAACTGTGATATTATTTCAAAGAGTAATAAAAAACATAACCACAAAAAAAAACATATACTTACTATACCAAATGCTTTGGACTTATTTTTCTCAGGACCCAAGTATATATATTTATCAGTATAGAAAAATGGCTTATCTTATTGGAGGCTGATAAGCATGGGTATGTACATATGAGAGTCAGAATATCCCTCTAACAGCTCTTAAAAAACTACAAGTGCTGCAAGTGATTCTTTGGCACGGTGTTGTTGAAGAAGCAGTTTTGATTCCCTAAAGAATCTTTCACTGGATGGATCTTTTAAGAAAAATAAGATGTACGAGTGCAAAGAACATAAAGTTTAAAGAACCTCCACATCTAAACCGAGTAGAGGTATTTACCAGTATCATATGTCCAAGCCAAGTACCATTTAGAATTTCCACTCTTAAGAGTGTATACCACAAGCTTGCCTGATAATGTCTGTTTATTGGCCATACGCTATAGGATACAGTAAAACTGGCTCAGTTTAGGAGGTTCTCCCTGGATTCCCTTGGGCTTATTACTTGTGTAAACTCTTTATTTTTTATTATTTATCTAAAGTCAACAGTGGCGTAAACACATACACTTCAGTCTTCGTGTTTCCTCTGCTCAGTAGGACTGTGTTCCTGTTGCCCAGGCTGACACATCACTTAGGGTGTGTTGGGTCTTATGACGGCTGTCCTAGTGACATTTTCCGAATGGGGCCAAAAAGCGTAAAAGCCCCATCTCCTGTTTCTGCCCCCTCCCCGTGAGAAGGGCTCAGGTGTTGGCCTACACTGCGGGAGGCTTTGTTTGGCTGAGGGTGGATAGGAAGTTACCTCCTGACTCATGGGCAGCTCACCAGACACTTGGTTCAATCAAAGAAACATGCTGCCATTCAGCTAGCCAATGACTTTGTTATGAATGCACGGCAGCTACCAAATTTAACTGAAAATTAGCACAGGTTAGCTAAAAAATAACTGGGCTAATAACACAGGAAATAAGGCTAATCTCATGATTATGAACATAGGGCTGCTTATTAATACACTAAATATTGACATATGGCAGATATTAATAAACTGGTTATTAATGTATGGCACCCGACTAATAATCTGATCACGAATGCATGGCACCTAGACCATAACTTGGTTATTCAAACAGATCATCCAGCAAATAACCTGGAACATAAACATAAAAGAAAGTGAATTTCATGATTATTATTGCAGCTTTTTAATAAACTGTTTATTAATCTGGAGATTTAGCTAATACCCTAATCATTAATTCATGTCAGCTAGCTAATAGCCTGGTTATTAATACACTTCTGTTAGAAAGTTGCATGTAAAGAAACACAGGATAGACTATTACTGCAGGACAGGGGAGTTAGTTAATGTGGTTATTACTGCATGGCATCTAGATAATAACATATTTATTAGGGCAGAGCATCTAGTTGGCTTACATTAGCTATTAGATGGGAAATGAACATTGTATTTTGTTACCAGCTTAGTGCTTGCAACTTAATATATCATCTAACATAATTAAGAAAGAGAGACCAAAGAGACCAAAAGCCAGCCAGTAAGTAATCAGTGAAACTGAGATACCAGAGAGAAAAAAAGAAAGGCAGTGATAAAGAGGGAGGTACATTTCATTAAACCAGTGTAATTTAGAACAATTTTCCACATGTATTTTCAGCTGAAAATAAATATGCAAATAAATAGTTAAATGATGAATTTAATAAAACCAGAAAACTGGAACCAAATCAGTATATGGAACAGTAATAGCACATTAAAGGACAGAAAAGGAATGAACGAATGAAAGGTGTACAGATCAAATATGGATGGTAAAAAAGTATCAATGATTTGGTCAGAATAATTTGGTTTTGATGTTAGTTTTGATGCTAGTTAAAACATTTAATTAAATATCTGGTACTGCTTTAACATGGATTTGCAAACCATTGCTATTCTTATTTACATTTCACCTCCTGCACCAACCTTTTTGGAATCAGGTTTGTATATAAATGTCAGAATATCCCTGAGAGTTCATGATGTCGTACATATACCACAGTAGGAAAGACATTGTACTATCAGTGTAAAGCGTTCTCAACCAGAACTGCTGAAGAACAAGAGCCTCACTCAGGAGAGACAACTCTGCTTTTCCAAACAACAAGTGCAGGTAAGCGGGAAAAAGTAGTTAGCTGGTGTACAATAATCATCCAGCGCTGTTACCAGTGCTGTTATGTTTCCATATTTATTATAGATTTTATTTAAAATCATCATCCAAAGAAACTCAGGTATCACCAAAATAGTATGTTTGCAATGAGAGGGCAAAAACACTCCTAACTTCCAATGAAAGTGAATGTCAGGAGTCTTTTTTTAATTTGTCATCAAGATAAAGGAGAACCAACGTCTTGAAAAGATTTAGAAAAATAAAGATAGATGGAGATATATGTTTTTCTTTGGACAGTGATGGTATCAAAAGTCAGAGACCAAAATACTCTTTAAGTGCAAAGTAAATTTTTTAAAAAATTATTGGAAAATAGAAAACAATTAACAAAAACTGTACAAAAGTCTCAAACATTCAGTAAAATCTATCAGTATTTAGTTTCTCCACTCTTTACTTTGGTGCTTGCTCCTGTCACTTTATCTCCTTCATCTTATAAGCTTTAAGACCAGTGTCCTCCCAACAAAAGCTGTCCCCAAAGGAGTCACCGATATTAGGTTCCCCTTCAAAGAGACACTGATGTTCACACAAGCGACTGCCCAAACACACAACTCCTCTCGTGCGTTAGAGCTGAAAGCATCCATCTTTGTTTGGAATACAATAAGACAGATGTGTAGCTGTTAAAACATTGTGACTGTGAACAGACAAAAAATAATGCACTATAGCACCAGAACTGGGAAGGAGAATTAAGGTTTCAGAATGGTGAGTCTAAATTTGAAATTGGAATGTCAAAAATGCATCCAACCTCTAAGACTAAACTTCAGAGGTGCAGAAACACATCCCTGCAGGTCTCATTCAGAAACTGAAAATAAGGCTCCTGAAAAGAATGGTGGCCACACTACACACTTAATTATTATTATTTAGTTATTCAGGCTTCTGTGCAATTTTCTGTTAAATATGCGTATCTGTGTTTTTCTGATACGGCCTGAACAATTAATAAAAGTATAGTCATTGACTACAGAATCAGCTGATTGCTTTGTATATTTAAGTTTCATTCAATATTCTCAGGTTTGCATCTGATATATTTAAGTTTCAGTTAATATTACCAGGATTTTATTCAACTTTACAGTAACACTTTACATTAAGTATTGGCTAAATAACATGAAGTAATACATTAACAACAGTTAACTAACCTTAAGTAAACATGCAACAACAGCTACATGTTTATAGTTGTTACATGCCTCCTTAACATTAGTTAACCATTGTTAATGCATTACTTAATGTTAACTAATGCGGTATATCATGTCACTTAATCAATACTTAATGTAAAGTGTTACCAATTTTATAGTCATTCAATACAATTTCTCATATATAATTCCTACATATTATATTTTATAATATATTAATTCCTATGTATTTTCATGTGTACAGTCCTTAAAAATACGTAAAAGTAAACATAGTAAATACAAAAATATGTATCAACAAAAAGTCTATCAGCAACAGCCAGCAGCCATTTCTTTTCATTTCTTGTTTTTGTTCTTTTTTTGTAATACTCCAAACATACATATTCTACAACATGTATGTCCCTAAATAAGGCATGCTGATCTAACAAGCTCTTGTAAATGTGGTTTCTGACTACGGTGATTGCTATTTTTTTGCATTTCGAAGTTTAAAATGAATGTCACACTCCTCTATACAGCAGACTCACATTTTTGAAATCGGAAAAACAGTTATAAAGAAGTTTTCGAGTGAGTCGTTGGTACTGTAGCTTGTACAGTGAAAATTACTCATCTGTTTACAATCATAGTAATACATTAGAAATGCTTATTTGTTATTGAAGACAACTCCTTCTTGCTGCCTATGCTAAAGATATTAGCAACGTTAGCATCACAGTAGTTCTGCGTCCCCACTGGACTATAGCTAGACGGAAACATACCCATCCCTCTGTATTAACTTCCTTAGCACATTCACATTCTCATAAGGCTTATAAAGTGACACTGTAGTGTTCAGTCACTTCTCAGGGTGTAGTTCACTCTCCTAACGTTGAGATTAATGATCAAAGCTAGTGGCTTTTTTTCTAGCATTCACTCAACGTTAGCTTTATGTTCATTTTCAAGGCAGTTTCTTGTTTCCCCTCCAAACTGACCAGAAGATGACTACATGCAGTGGTATGTTTCGGTCTCTCAGCTTCGCCCCTTTGCATATGGATTCTCCAGTAAGTAGTGATACTGTTTGTAATTGTCCAGCAAATATTTGGGAGCAAACATGTGCTCCCTAGGGTCTGTCGGAGGGTACTGTGGCACAGAGTCATCAAACCAGCCCCCAGTTCGTATTAGGTTCTTGATGTAGTTCAGTTTTCGCTTCTCTGCATAGTCGCCCCAGCGAGGGAAGTCACCGTTTTGTGCAGAAATCAGTTTGTAATAAATCCCTTCTGGTTTGAAACACCACGAACAGTGCCATCCGGCGTAGTGAACCGGACTTCCAACGGACCACGGTATTAGCACGTGTCCTGATGCGTTCTCATATTGCCGGAATCCCGGCATGTTAAAATAATTCCTCCGTCTCAGCAGAATCCCATCCTCCTTGTAGACCATAAGGAGCATGGCCACTGTGCATCCTGATATCACGTCCAGCGTTCCCAGTTGCCTCCAGAAAAATCCATACAAGGACTTCCGCATGTGAATCCCAAACGGCTCCGTCCAGCCATCGTAGAACTTGAGGAACAGAACCCCTTCTTTTACAGGAATCTCATCCGCATCATTCAAAAGAAACACATCATCCCGCCTCAGACCTTGAATCCTCAACAGTCCATTTTTTGTCAAGAAGGTGCGCAGATAGTCGTCCGCAATCCAGCCGTTAGCCCGGCCTCCCTTGGGGAAATGGTCAAGGAAGATATAGAGGATTTTGTGTTTGATGTAGTTGAAGGTTCCGTTGAGGAGGAGCTGCAGAAACATAAGTGGTTTGGATTCTCCATAGGCAGTAAAGTTTGACTCACAAACCAGGAAGAGATCCACAGCATCTCCGAGTTCATGGAAGCGGGCATGTAGCAGGTCAAATTCATGATTGATGTTGATGGCATTGAGGACTCTGCGTGGAACTTTTCTGGGCTTCAGGTGCGACTTGGTAGGAAGGTTGGAGTGTTGGACCACGGTTGGCACCCCACAGTTTGGACCATGCCAACCTTGGCGGCAAACGCACTTTGCAACCTTACCACCTGACTTGACCTTATGATCTAAAAGCACTGTGCTGTTTTTCTTGTGCTGCTCGAGTATCAACGGTTGACCTTCATTGTCCTTGGTGTTGCTTCGTTTGACTTTACTTGGAGCTGTTTCTGTCCCCTCACGGAAGCACAGAGCTCCCGTCTCTGTACGGATGAAGTATGGGGCGAGATCGTCCTGTAAAATGTATGTTCGTTTGTGAAGTTCCCCATGTGGACCAGTGGGATCAGGCATGGACTGTTCCTGACATGAGAAAAAAATTAGGAATGTTTGTCTTCCACAATTATAGCCACGTTCTACACCGAGATGTACAAACAGTACCAGACAAAAGTTTAGCCACCTGATAAAGTAGATGTTTTAAAGATGTCTTTTTTTTTGGGATTTTTAGCCAAGTTTTCCCCAAATTTAGTCATAGCCAGTTCTACCCACCAACTAGGTTTCCCTACTTTTTGGAAAAGCATCCTTGGTGAGTCCTCATCAAGTTGCTTGAGAGAATGCTGCTTGGTGTTAGAAAGGACCAAGGCAAAGGACGGCTTCTCTGAAGTATCTAAAACAGATCATTTGTTTAATTTGTCAAACCGTTAATGTACCCAAACTTTTGACCTGGTACCTTCTTTGCCTACACAGTCATGACCTATTAAAACTGATCTCCTCAGAATTTACATACATGACAACAGAGCAACAACAACAAAAATGGCGGAATATGTGGAGAAATCTAGCCTCTCAGGATGGTAAGGGGATGTCGGCACTTTTTCGAAGGATCCGAACTGCTCTGAACTGTCGATCCGAACTGTCAATAGTCAGGAATGATGCTCATCTAAACAAGGCTGAAGTTGGTTTCGTACTCACCAGCTTCTTAATCTAATATTCTGCTTCACCTTAAATACTACAGCTTGTGCATGCAAGAGAATGTATGCAGCACCATTTAAGGTGGAATGGACAGTTCACAAAACAAGCTGGTGAATAGGAAGCTCCCAACTTCAGCTCCCACAACTTCAATTCAGAGTCATTAGTTTGCTCTGGATCGTTTCTCAAACCTTGGACAATATCAAGGCTACATTCAGCATTTGACCCTGAAGAGGCTGAAGAGAGAAGCAGTTCCACCTTAAATAGCATCACAATCCCAGCAGCAGCCTGTAAGTAGCAGCCATGCTGTGTGATTCTACCAGTGTTTGCCAATTGAAGCAGATCATCTTAAACTGAAAGTTTCATAGAGAGCTACAGCTTTAATTTACTTTGTGTAAAAGTCCAGATTAAAAGCAAGTAGCTGGTAAAGGTAGCATTAGCTACTAGCAACTAACGTGACCATGGCTAAATAAATAGTATAGCTTTTTTAAACTGAGGTTAATTTTATTTTCCTTCCTGTGTCTATTTCAACATGTTCCTTGGGCATGATCATTGTGGTGTCCCGCTGTAAACCAGGAAGTTAGTGCAGAGCTCTAAAACTATCCATGAGCTCACCAAAAAGGGAGCAGCTTTGGTCTAGGGCCAAATCATAGGGTGTCAAGGGGTCAGGCTTCAGAGAACAATCTAAAACACTGGACTAATGTATTCTATAGAACATTTAGTGACCTGAACCGCCTGCTTTTCTACAGTGGCACTAATGACTCATTCTCTTTCAGGTGTGTGGATGTTGCCATGATCTACATTTCTTTACCTTTTCAGCATGTGCCCTTTGCCTCATTATCCCTTTCTTGTTGTCAGTGTTAGCAAGAAAATTGTTGTCGAACAAGGACGAGTCCGTTGGATCTCCCCAAAGGAAGTTACTTATGAGGGCCAGGGACTTCAGATTTGACTGTTGGTGGGACAGCTGCCGCAGAAGATTGTCCCGCTGGAGGGTTTTATAGCAGTAGAGGAGAGAGACCACACAGAGCCCGACTGAACAGAACAGAATCAGCTTGTGCCTGCTGATTTTCAACCTGAGAGAGAGAGAGAGAGAGAGAGAGAGAGAGGGCAGGTTTAGCTTAAAGTTGTATTGCTGAAGAACGTCATTTTGCCTCAGTTTGAATTAGTGTTTTGCTTTAGTTTTGCTTCATTTCAATCCAAGAATCTGTTGAAGAATTAAAGGCCAGTTAAACCTTTAGGGTCTGTTTTTGAAGCTGAATGACAAAATATTATTTAGAGTGCATATTAATATTTATAAGTTCAAGATGTGAAATAGATAATTGATAGAAATGCTGATTTGACTGGCATTTTGAACATCTGAGCTGTGTATTCTGTATGCGGAGCATCTCTAAGCTGTTCAGCTGGTTTAGTGGCTGAACACTGAGCTGCTATTCTCGCTACTTGCACTGTACACTTCACATATTCATCTACTGTTTACAACCACATACCACACACCCGTCTACCTCGACATACTGTACTTTCCAATATGTACACTTAACACTAAGCTGTTTTTCACTCTACTGCTGTTTCTCTCTAACTGCTGTTTGCACCTCAGTCCTAGCACAGTTACTGCTCTTGCACATTGTAGATCATTTACTCATTACTCTCCCATTTATGTATGTATTAGATAAGCTGTTTCAATGACATACCATTTTCATTTTAGCATCATCGGTCCTCCTAAGCCACCTTCCTTTGGGACTTCTACATTTTGGTTAATTGCTTAGCTTCTTTGTTGTTAAAAAAAATAATGGTTCATTTCAGTACTGTGCAAAAAGTCATAGGCTGTCTGACATGTAATTTTTCAACTAACATACTAACATTAGAATCAATGTAAATAAACAACACACTGGGATTTTACATCTGTCTGTGTTTTAGCTTAAACATTTCCAAACTCTTCTCAATAAACTCCAGTGTTTATAAGACCTATAAACTTATACTATTAAATTCTTATAACTTATAATTTAACTTATAATTCATCAGGAGTCACATCTTAATAACATATTAATAACATTAAAACAACAAAACATTATTGCGTTTTTTGCCTTTTATTTTTACTTTCATAAAGGACAATAATAATAATAATAATAATAATAATAATAATAATAATAATAATAATAATAATAATAATAATAATAATAATAAAAGTGGTAGTTTTGTGACTGTCCCGGACACTAAATAGGACGTTGGACCAAGTACAGTGATAGCATGTGAGTTAAAGCTTAATCTGTGCAATAAAAGACTGTAATAAAAGCGCAGTTCAGTATAAGCTGTGGTTGTTGTACTATATCGGTATCTTCAGTTTGGCCACAGAACTGTAATTATCTAGTAATAAAGAATGTGAATGTCAGACGCTGCTAAGCTTGTGTTTTGTAATACTGTACTTAAGGTCATATGTATTATGAGATATGAATACTTCCAAGCTTCCAAGATAAACAGTTATCTAGCTTATCATGTTAATCAAGTTCTTGGCTAACTTCTCCACAGTTCTGTTTGTAAGGGTTTATCTCTCTGTGTGTGTGTGTGTGTGTGTGTGTGTGTGTGTGTGTGTGCACCAGGTTTATGATACACTGTGGTAACTGAAATCTGTATATACACTCACGTTGCCCTTTCGTCCTTGTGGAGACAGCTCAGCAAGGGTAAAGTTCAGGTAAGGCTTTGGGTTAGGGTTAAAGGTGGGGTAAGGCTAGGGTTAGGGTAAGGGTAAGGGTAAGGGTAAGGGTAAGGTTAGGGTTAGAGTTAGGGTAAGGTTTGGGTATTGGCATGGGCTAGGCTAAGGGTAATGGTAAGGGTAGAAGTAAGGATGTTGTTAGGGTTAGGGTAAGGATAAGGTTAAGGTATGTTTAGGGATAGGTTAATGTTAGTGTTAGCTTATGTTGAGGTAAGGCTAAAGCAAAGGCTGATGTTAAGGTCTGGGTAAGTTTTGAGATTTGGATTAACGTTAAGGTTAGGGTTGAGGTTAAGGTTAAGGTGGAGGTTAGGGTTAGGCTAGTAGCAGTTCTGGTTAAGGTTTGGGTAAGTCTATGTAATAGCCCCACAGATACAAAAATGTGTGTGTGTCATATGTGTTATTTTTCTCGCTCCTTGTTTTCACCACAAGTCACATTTTTGAAAAAATCTAATAGAGCAGAAGAATAGCCTAGATCCTGAGTTTAGGGTTAGGTTTAAGTGTATGAGTAGTGTTATGTGGCTACAGTAATATAAAACTCAATAGAAACCTATATATGTCCTCGCAAATACAGCAAGACAAGCACGTGTGTATGTGTGTGTACTGAGTGATCTATGGACTGATGTATTGTAAACAGGTCTGGCTGTACCTAAATGAGATCATGCTAAATAAAACTTATTTGAGCTGGAAGGAGAGAAGGACTGAGAAAGACTGATCTTCAGAACTATAGCAGCCATGAGTGAACCGAAACCACCAAACACACACACACACTTGCACACACACACACACACGACTCTTTCAGACTCAAATAAGCTTTATTTAGCATGTCCATATAAGGCTACGATACAGTCAAAGTTTATTTAAGTTTGAAAGAGAAGGACTGAGAAAGACTGGTCTTCAGAACTATAGCAGTGATGAGCAAACCAGATACACACACACACACCCACACGCACACACGCAAAGCAAACACTTAAATCCTGTCCTTTTTAGGCCTCATTGCCACTTTCACAATGATATTCTGTATTTACACAGCTACACAACTATTTACACAACAAACAGAGATTACAATGGATTCAGGAGAAAATATCTGTATATATTACAGCATTTATGGTTATTTTTATATGTCCACAAAGGACTATATGCATAATAATAATAATAAGAATAAGAATAAGAATAAGAGTAGTGGCAACAGTTTTTCTTCAGGTAAGTTTGTGATCCCTGACACTGAAGGGGGAGCAAGCACTGTGATAGCATGTGAATTAAAGCCTAATTAAAGACTGTGATAAAGAGATTTTCAGAACTATAGCAGCCATGACCAAAACAAATACACACATGTGAACACACACACAAAGCACACACTCTTTCAAACTCAAATAAACTTTAACAAAAGCCTGTTGCTGTTTTATGCAACATCCAGCTCATTGAAACATGTGCAATAACATACTGAAAGTGCAGATTCTAACATTTTGGTCAAAACCACATTGGCGCTTGTGAAAGAGCAGATATTGTATCATGAGTTGCATTTGATGAAAAGTTAGATGCATATGTGAAACTTCTATTTGTGTTGCTTCCTTGCAAGAACTAAGACACTGTCCTGTTTAAGGAGCCTATTTTCAGCATTAGCGGATGTTTAGTGAAATCCCTTTTTCGCATCTAACTTTGAAATGTTTCCTGTGTCATTGGCTGCCAGACAATTATAAAGCATTCTACAGCTCTGGAAAAATGTAAGAGACCACCTGAAAATGAACAGTTCCTCTAGTTGTACAGTTTCTGGGTTTGTGTTGGACCAAAATGAGCAGTTCTGTTTGATTCTATACCCTACTGGAAACACGTCTCCCAAATTCCAGATCAAATATTGTATTTTAGATCTGTTTATTTAGAAAATCACTAATGACCCTCCAGAATCCTGTTTTTAGAACCATGCTCGCTGTGCATTTCACCCCAGCCACCGCTCGCCAGTCTTTCTGTAGGTCACTTGAGGTCATCTTAAAGTGGTTAAGGGACATTGGAATGAGGTGGCGCTCATCACGGTCAGTAGAGAGTGGGTTTGGCCCTCTACCAGTCTGTAGCTGTGTTGTCCTGTGTGTTTGCTGCTTGACTTTGTTCTTATGAACCAGACGCTCACTGTATCTGCCAGTAAAGCTAGAACCCAACCTTCTGTTCCTCACTAAGAACCTGCTGTACATGTGGAGATGCTGATTTAAGGAGAAACTGGAGTGGTTTCTTATCTATTTCCATGCCCCACAGTTGGCAATGTGTTCTTTCTCCCAACATACCTTTGGCGATTATGAAAAATGTCATTTCATTAATGACAGCACTTTTTTGCAAAATGCCTAGTCCATTTATTGTTGAGCAAACTTTAGACGTTAGCATTTGTGATGAAGTAGGAAGTACGGTTTCGTTTTGATGACTCTTGTATGCAGATCTCGGTAGAGCAGTTCATGTCAGTGTCAGCTAATACTTCCTACAGATCCTTTGCCATATGGAGGTTATGCTTTGCCTTTCTGGTTAGCGTGCAAGTAAAGCTATCTGAGAGTTTTCTTGGTCTTTCAAATCTTACCATGACTTTCACAGTTCCCCTTAACTGCCATTTTTTAACCACCTTAGAGTTCATACATCATATATTCCTATTTAATACAGTCATTGCTTCCTATTATATATGTCACAAATACAGTCAATGGTTCCTCAATGGATCAGTGGTTATCAATGTGTCTCTCACAAGTGCTGATCCAGCGTATCAACGAGGGTATCATCTTAACTGTCATTTAAAAACTGTTTTTAAACAAAACAAAAATGATCCCATTAACATGTTACTAGGGTAACTTTGCCAGTTCTTGTAATTACATGTAACCAATTATGTATAGCAAGATAAAAAATAAGTCCAGACGTCTGAGGGTCAGTCATGAACGAGCTTATACCTCCATTTATGTGAAAACAGAGGTCTCTAAAATTCCAAACCAAGAGTTTAGACTTTACAGCTTGACACCGCTCTTCAGCAGCTATAGACTTCCCTCTGTTATATACAAATAGCAGCAAGGGTCAACGAGCTCCCACTTGTATTGGTGACAATAGCAGCTTCGTAATCGAATTTCTGTTACTCACACCACTCTATGTTACAATGACCACGCTAACACAATTTAGCCACTAATTCTCTTCTCCCATTGTGGCAGCTAAGGCTTGCCCCATACACAGACAAAAAGATCTAGCAGTGTTTTACAATCATGGAAACCAGCCATCACAATCTGACAGGAGTTCTTCCGAAGACTGTAATAAGCCTGGGAAAGCAAACACACTGGCAGCAAGTGAAACAAGCAGCCATGTTGAGTGTGGATTTTAGACTTTCCATTGTTCAAACTAAATAGAAGACAATCAAATCTAATTGTGCTTCCCTTTATTAAAGACTATAGTGGAAGTATGAAAATGACAGACAACAAACAGTTCACTGTACTCTTACAAACATAGCGTGCAGAATCAGATGACAATAAAGAAAGAACATTAACACTTATCATTATAAACTCTACCTGTAGCTACCTAATGGCTGAGTAGTTCTTGTGTTCCTGTCAGCTTTTACCCTGTCTATCAGACAGCATTGAGTCTACACCTTTCTATGCACATGATTCTGCTATCTATATCATTCAATTAATTTAAACTATTATCTAATTTAAAACCTAATTCAAACCTGTAGCTAAAAAACATGTCCAACTTAACAAAAAGTTTGGATGCCAAGTTCTTTCTTATTACTTTCTGATCAAATTTCTTTCTAAATACTTTTTGGTATGTAACTTATTAAAAAACCAAACGTTTATGTGGCCCTTGTGGAAGTTATGGCAAGTATGTTATAAATAGTATTTGTACTACAATGTGCTGAAAATGGCATGTTTTACAGTGTGTTCACTTTGAAAACCAACAAATCATAAAAACCGAGTGAACCAGGAGTGTTCAAACGTTTGCATAAATCAGTATAAACATTTCACAAGAATGAATTACGTGCATACAGTGCCTTGCGAAAGTATTCACCCCCCTTGGCTTTTTACCTATTTCGTTACATTACAACCTGTATTTAAATCTTTCATTAATCTGAACTGTATGTGATGCATCTGCATAAAAAAGTTGGTGAAGTGAAATGAGAAAAAAATATATATGTATATTAAAAAACAGGAGAGGAGACCAAGGAGATGTCTAAAACAAGTCAGGGACAAAGTTGTTGAGAAGTACAAGTCAGGGTTGGGTTATAAACAAATATCCAAATCTCTGATGATCCCCCAGAGCACCATCAAATCCATTATCATGAAATGGAAAGAACATGGTACCACAACAAACATGCCAAGAGAGGGCCGCCCACCAAAACTCTCAGATCGGGCAAGGAGGGCATTAATCAGAGAGGCAGCACAGAGACCAAAGGTAGACCTGAAGGAGCTGCAGAGTTCCCAAGCAGAGACTGGAGTATCTGTCCATACGGCCACAAGTCGTACACTCCATAGAGCTGGGCTTTATGGAAGAGCGGCCAGAAAAAAGCCTTTACTTCCAGACAAAAATAGGAAGGCTCATTCTGAGTTTGCCAAAAGGCATGTGGGAGACTCCCCAAACGTATGGAGGAAGGTGCTCTGTTCAGATGAGACCAAAATTGATTTTTCGGCCACCAAGCAAAACGCCATGTCTGGCGCAAAACCAATACATCTCATCACCTCATGAACACCGTACATTTTTCAGCAGCAGGGACTGGGAAACTGGTCCGAGTCGAGGGGAAGATGGATGGTGCTAAATACAGGGATATTCTTGAGCAAAACCTGTTTCGTTCTGTCAGTGATTTGAGACTGGGACGGAGGCTCACCTTCCGACAGGACAATGACCCAAAGCATACTGCTAAAGCAACACTCGAGTGGTTTAAAGGGAAACCTGTAAATATATTGGAATGGCCTAGTCAAAGCCCAGACCTTAATCTAACTGAGCATCTGTGCTCAGACTTGAAGATTGCTGTTTCACCAGCAGAAACCATCTAACTTGAGGAAGCTGGAGCAGTTTTGCCTTGAGGAATGGGCAAAAATCCCAGTGGCAAGATGTGGCAAGCTCATAGAGACTTATCCAAAGCGACTTGCAGCTGTAATTGCCGCAAAAGGTGGCTCTACAAAGTACTGACATACATCTGACATGTGCAACATAGTGCACATACACTGTCCCCACAAATGACTTAATATTATCTATATACTGTTTGTATATTACCAGAAATGAATGAATCTGAAACTGTAAATAGGATCCTGTAGCTGTTAAATGTTTTACTAATGTCGAGACTTGTGAGAGAGGGGTTTAAATACAGGTGTGTAAATGATGACAGGTGACGCTAATCAAAACTCAGGTGACCTAGACCGTGACTGATTGGATGACTGGGGACATGTGGGTGTGACATCATCAGGTAGTGCCCTCTGGGGAATGGAGTCTGGGAGATCGGCGGTGTCAGGGAGACCCGGAGGCGTGATGCTCCACATGATTTTCTAACTTTCAGCAAAATTAAATCTTTAAGAATGGAAGCAACGTCATTTAGAGTGGTTTGATATGAACACTACAGAGAATCTTTCCAAGATACAACTGTTCACAGCAGGGTGTAGGTGATTAGGTACCAGACGTCCGATTAGTTTAATGCCTTTATAAGGTCCATCATAATAAGTTTTGAGAGGATATTTTGGCCTATATTTTAAAAGGTGGGAAGTTCTAAAACAAAATAACCTTAGCAGCCTTCACTCTGTGACCTGCTCACCTCGTCCGATTTACCTCACACAGTATATCTGCATGGTATAATACAACAGCAACCATATAATATATCAGAGAGGCATGCAAACCCACCAAATTCCTTATAAAGCTTTGGCTGGCTGCAAATATATGGTGAATGGGATGCTGTATCTGGAAAACAATGAGACTTGAACACTAGCATTGGCTAGGTGCCCAATGTGCTGAAGACTGTTGAGCTTAGGCCTTTGGAAGTGGCCTGCATTCACATTATTTCATAGTATAGCCTTTAGCCTCACCCCAGCCCACATGAACGATCTGTCGGTGAATTTTATTTCATTATTCTAATACTCAACTATTATATAATATTGAAATCATGTAAATTTGCTAGTGTTTTCTAATACAGCTAAGTACATTTCAAACACTTGACACAAACATTTTATCTGATATTTGTTTAGCAATAAAAGGTTTTGACTGCACACTAACATTAAAAGGTGTAGCGCAACCGAAGTATTTAGTTTTATTGTGTGAAAGTAGTTAATTTGAAACTATGCTTTTGCCATGGACAGGCATACACTCATCACTGACAAAAAAGCTGCACCCAGAAGGAATCAACTGACGGGAAACTTGGTGGGTAGGTTTCACATTGTGAGACATGCGAATGATTCAAGTTTCACACTAGGCCATGCATGTGACGTAGGCAGGGACAGGCCTTGTGGTTGCACATGCTTTCCATTATGAGTGTCCCTTGCAAGCAAAGTATGCCTTGGAGAAGAGTTTGAAATCAACTAGAGCAGCTGGAAGAGTTGGAGAGGGCTCACATCATAGGGCTCCAGGTAGCAGGATGGTTTATCGATGTATTGCTCACTATACCAGTCGTGCAGATTCTACCATAGCACGCTGTTGGCGGCAGTGGACAGAAGAATGAATGCACCAGCGACATAAAGGATCTGGGAGACCTACACAAACCATGGAGAGGGAGAACCGACGGATTGTCCGACATGCGCAGAGTGACCCAACAGCCACAATTGCGGACATTCAGCAAGCAATGATGCTCTTGATGAGACATCCTGTTAGTGCCAGCACCATTGGCAGATGGCTGCACGACGAAGGACCACATGTAGACCGTTATAACGTTGCCAAAGAATGCAATGGTGTCGTCCCAGACTGTCATGGAGTGACTGGCAGCGGGTCATCTTCAGTGATGAGTCCCACTTTTGTCTTGGTGGAGATCACCAATGAATCCATGTGTGGAGGGACCGTGGTCAGCATCAAGAAGAACGGTTTGTTGCTTATAGTTTGATAGTTATGGAATTCTGGCCTTTCTAGCGTTAAGGAATAAAGACTGTGTTTAGCTCCACAGAATGTTTATCGCTTAGATATTCCCATGCAATAGAATTTATTATTAAATAACATTTATAAGGTCAATAAAAACAATGAAGCTCGTATCAGTCTGGCAGGTTTGTGGTGAAATGGCATAGACATTAGCCCCCTGCCCTGCCTGTAAGTTAAACTGGTGTTGTCGGGAGAGTTAATCCAACAAGACCACAATTATATCTGTGTACACGAGTAGGAGACAGCCTCTGACTTATCTGTCACTGGCAGGTGAAAGAGAGTCCAAAGAATAACAGATAGGTACTGTCCCATCTGTGCTAAAGGTGGGACAGTGAGGAGAACAAAGCTGTGTTTGTGCATTGCTGGAGGTCCACCGAACAGTGACTGTTCCGCTCCAGCTAACTTGATTCATCACCAACAAACACTGGATGAAAGTCAACACTGGATGTAAGTCAAGTGTGTCAGAAAGTGTTTTAATTTGCACAGCTGCCGTCTCTAAGATCAGGGTTGGGTAGCAACGGAATACATGGAAAGCAATTATGTAATCAGGATATGGATAAAAGTAAATGCAGTTACAGTCATAAAGATAGTAATCAGGTGTGTAATAAAATCAGGGCAGAATACGGGCAGGATAACATCCAAACCACATGCAAACTATAGAAAATGTATTACTATTTTGGCACAATAAGATTTGCAGATTTTCCTCAAAGTTATTTGAATCACGTTTTTACCCTTATTTTGCATATCATCTGTATCTGTACCAGCAACCTGATTGGACAGCGAGTTCCTTTATCCAGCTTCTTACTCCATAAAATCACTAAAGCTGACTGGATATGAAGAGTTATTATTAACTGCAGCTCTGAAACGTGAAAAGAGAGCCATAAGCGGTAAAGTTTGCTTTGATTTCTGTTTTCATAAACTTGTGATGATGGAAAGCAAAATGCAAAAAGCATCATGCCTCATAAGTGAGAATATTCAAGCTGCATGGGAATTATCGCAGGACACCATTAGGAACCTCTACAACTCCATGCCGAGAGATATGCATGTTGCGTTAGCCCGATGCCATACTGAGAGACACTACTTCTGTAGTGCTGCTCAATAAATATTGCCCATCTCAGTCTAAATTTATCATTATTTCCATAATTGTTCCTGGAATATTTTATCTTCCTTCCCAATAGCACTGCAATCCCACGCTTCCTTCTGGGAGCAACTATTCTCTGGATAATGACTGTGTTATTATTTTCATGTGTGGGTGATTTTAATGTGCCCCTTTGCTTTTTTTGTTGATACGCCCCCAACTTGGAAACTTGGGGCTCGTTGAAAAATTTCCCAGTTTCCCACCAGTATGACAGTATGGTGGAATCGTACATGCAATATTTCCGACACGACTTGAAGTCAGCATGACTGAAGGATCATGTAAGAAATAATCGCGAAAGACGCTCTTACTGCCAGACACGGAGGAGGTGAGAGCTGACCACTGTGCTAAAGGTAAGTTATCAGTGCTGTCAGGCCATATACCTCAAGCATGGGTTAAAATGTAGTCTGTCAGATGACTTGCTCTCCTTTTCCTCTACTGCCTGCACTGGCAGCATGTTTTGTACTTGGTAGAGAACATCTCACCAGAGGGTAAGTAATAGGTAGTAAGCCGACTAGTCATAAAAGCTTTCACTGCCTTTCAGTTAATTGCACATTTCGCAGAGGTCACTTGAGGTCATCTTACAGTGGTTAAGTGACGTTGGAATGAGGTGGCGTTCATCACGGTCAGTAGAGCGTGGTTTTGGCCCTCTGCCAGTCTATAGCTGTGTATACTGTGTATGTATACTTGAGACACTTGGACACCTAGGTCTATATTTGGCTATATATATATATATTTGATTAGAGGGAAGGGTTATAGCATTTTTGTAATTCTTGATCCTTGATCCTATGATGGGACATTTCTATCCTGATGAAAGTGGTCTCTTCCAGGATAGCAGAGTATGATGGAGCACTGAACATTCACCAGATCTCAACTCACTTAAACATCTACAGGAGATTAAGAACTGATTAAGAATTTGACAGCTCTTTACCACCATTATCAAAATTTGAATTGAGGGAGATATGTTTTAGAAGAGTGGTGTTCCCAGCCTCCAGTACAGTTCCAGAGACCTGTAGAATCTATGCCAAGTCATTGTGACCCAACATCTTAAAACATTCATGGCTTTCCTTTGATTTGCCTCACTTATCTGTATGTAGCATGTTGTGACCACACACCAAGATTCATTCCCAACACGTGTTAAAGTATTTAGCGAATAAATGAGATTCTGATTATTGGATGCCTATTGTTAGGAGTGCTGACCACAACAAAGTTGACTTGAAGGAAACGTCGGCATCAAGTGAGACACTCAGGCTCAATTAAAGCCTTTATATTCAGTGCAAACAGCAAGTGTATCCATATGTTCACTAGTGCTAATTACTTCAAGCCACATAATGCATACTGGTCAGATGCTCACGTTTCACTGATTCATGCCCTGCCTTTCAGCCTTTTTTCTCCCTCTGCCTAAAGAAGGACCACCAGCAAGAGGCCTAGAAAACTGATCGGCAGCATTTAAGGGTTATATGAGCCAAAGTCTGTGACCATTTTAGGGTGTGTTTAAAACTGATGTATGAACTGATTTAACTAATCTGATGATGGGGTTGGCAGTTGCTTTAAAACTCTACAGTGAACCCCCTGTACTGTTGATGTATGCACAGTGTTATTCACTCTGAACTGACATCTTCAGTGTTTTTGACTAAAATGTGCAAAATAAACATTTTATGGGGTCATAGATAGATAGATAGATAGATAGATAGATAGATAGATAGATACTTTATTGATCCCGAAGAAAATTTAGCAGCCAGTAGCGGTGCTGGTGCTACAAAAGAAAGACAGCATGCTGTTAGCATTAAAGCGTGGTAGTGTGTTAAAGGCAGTTTATGCTTTTCACATCATCTCCAGTAGTATGTCAAGTTTAGACCAGGAATAAAGCTGGCTTTATATCAGTAGTGACAATAGTGAGGGATGGCCTTATCGATATGGTTTAGAACTTGACTGGCTAGGTGGTTTGTGAATACAGATATTGTGTAATGTAATTGTGTTCAGTTAAAAAATAAACTTTTGCCCATTTTAAATTTGCCCCGTAAGTCATACTGCATCCTAAACCACACCAACAAGTCTATTAGACCTGTAAACCTGAATGCTGTTTGAGCAGGTTTAGAGTGCAAATGGAATGGGATCAAACCCAGTTTAACTGATACATGATTCATTAAAAAACACAAAAAATAAAATATATATCATATACTACACTTTGGGGGAAATTATTCTTCTCCATTGTCATGGTCTCTTAGTCCCCCCCTAGTGGATGGCCTCCGAAAGTGCCTCCCCCCACCTCCTGCCCACCAGGAGCAGCCCTGTTGAGAGGGCACTTTAGTATTGAACACAATGGACCCTTTTTCCTTCCCACTCTCACTTCTCAAATGTCTCAGCCTGAACAAAAGCTCTCTTTTGCTAAAATACAAGCACACACACACACATACACACATACACACACACCACACCCCTGAACCATCCTGCTGTCTTTCTTTTGTAGCACCAGTTTGTTTATAGCGCAGGCAGAGATTAGCAGTAAGCCAAGGGAATAGATCTTCTCCCTCATGTAGGAGATCATCTCTACCTCTCTCTTTCATTCTCTACTACTCATACAGACACAAACACACCAATAAAAAACAATCTTGATTCCAAAAATCTAACTATAATTTAATGGTTAACAAACAGGAAGTGTTTAAATGTGAATATGACGGTATGGGAAATTTGCATGCACTTCTTTTTCCTACGAAATGAAATGAAAAGAGTCAAGTCAAGTCAAAACACATATCTGGGTCCAAACCCCTAATGAGCCAGGCAGGGGCGACAGCGGCACCGAAAACTCCCTCAGAGCAGGAGGGAAAAACCTCGAGAGGAACCAAAACCCAAAAGTGGCACCCTCCTCAGGTCGACCCCGGATAGTAAGACAAGCACAAAAAAAGGACAAGGATTTACAATCATATGCTAGATTGAATAGGATAACTGATAAAGGTTAGCGTGAGAGTAACGATGAGAAACAGACCTGAAAGTCTGAATGAAACTCAGTCACTGTTATCGGTGAAACCAGTGACCACTGTAAGTAGTTTATCACAGTAAAATCCATGAACATCAACTGCCACTAGAAGACTATGAAGGCAGGCAGTGGCACCCAGCCAAAGCAGATGAGGCAGCAGCATCAGAGCGCACAGGATGGGCAGTAGCTTCGCCTAAGACGACACACTTTGGGCTGTAGCTCAGCTCAGGCAAAGAAAACACACAGACTGTTAGCTTTGACAGAAGAACTGAAAACACTATATGGTGTTAACAGAGTGCAGCAGTGACTCCGGCAGGCCTGGCTATTACAGCATAAGTGAAAGGTAAAGCCAGAAGGTAACAAAGACACAAGGGCTACCTTAGAAGTCAGCGTCCCTCTGCTACAGCGTCAACAAACCTGAGTGAATATGAAGAGCAGCAGGACAACAGCACCAACATTCCCAGCTTACCAAAATACTCTCTGTTACTGAGCCCCTGGATCTGCACCTTTTATCCAGCAGGGAAACTAATTACCAAAGGCTTGACTGAACAGGTAGGTTTTAAGCCTACACTTGAAGATTGAGGCTGTGTCTGAGTCCCTGACTGGAAGGTTATTCCAAAGCTGGGTGTGACTTTAATCACTGTCCAATCACAACCCCCTACTGAACTTGGGGTGTGACTGTAATCACTGTCCAATTACACCCCCTCAGCTGAATTCACATGTCTGTAATCACTGTTTAATATCTTGGGGTGTGACTGCAATCACTGTCCAATCACAACCCCATGCTGAACTTGTGGCATGATTGTAATCATTGTCCAATTACAGCCCTCAGTTGAACCCATGGCATGACTGTAATCACTGTTTAATTACAGGCCTCAGCTGAACTTAAAGCATGTCTGTAATCACTGTCCAGTTACATCCCGCTGCTTAATTTGAGGATGTGACTATAATCCCTGTCTATTTATAGGCCTCTGCTAAATTTGGAGTGCGGCTGTACTAATTGTCCAATTACAGCCCTGTGCTGAACTAAGCAGTTATGGCTATAATATTTTCTTGGAATGGTGTTTTGTGCTTATGACAAATTTAATAGACATCAGACTAATTAATGACATTCTATTAAAAGACTGGTGGACCATTAGTGTACACTAGCGTTGATTAAGACAGAGTCCAGTTACAGAAATGATAATACTTCCATTTCACTTCTGTGATCACTGGAAGGATATTTTACCTTTACCATCTCTACTATAACTCAAGTACATGGTTTGTTTACTACATCCACCACTCCTGAGGCCTTATCTATCTCTATTTAGTCTCTATGAATAGTGTAATCCTATGGGGCTCGGACTTATTATTGACTTGTAGTAAGCTACTGACTAAACTACAGTAAGCTACAGTAAAGCTATTGCATGACATGATGGAACTGACCAAACTGACTGATCTTAAGGTAGTGTGACCACCTTGGTCACGATGTCAGTTTGACCATGTTTGTTGACAATAAATCTCTCAAAGAGATCAATTACTGCCTTTTACCGTCAAATAGACACAACTAGGCCTACTTTTTAAATGTCGGTGTGCCATTTTAATATGGTGAAAATGATGCCTTGAATTTAGCTGATAGCAATCATTTCCACAAGAATGACATATATCAGCACAGTTACTGACAAAAGCAAGTAAACTGAAAAAGATGTGATGATGTAATATACTTTCCTAATATACACATTTAAACAAGCTATATTTAATGCATTACTTTTTCACTGCATAATAAAACATATGTGTAAGATGAGCACTATTATTCAATATCTATTCAAAATTACCATGACTTGCTAATGCGGTTCCTATAAATGTACATACATCTTAAAAACAGGACCAACATGCACACAAAATTCAGGCTTCAAAACTCATCTGTGTGTGTTTGTAGAATCGAGGACATGAAAAGAAATTCGATTGTCTTGCACAGTTTTAGTTTCATCTGCGTGGCCTGATTGTAATGCATATCGTGGGTGTTGTGACGACACATATGTCAAAGTTGAGCCAATGTTCTGCAAGCTTTCGTTGTTTTTCCCTAACGACTAACCCCCTGTTGTTCAGCATGTGGGCCCAGGCTTCAGTTCCTAATTCTAGTAACGACATAACTTACAGGCTTGTGGAATAGTCCCTGTATAATTTATTGGATTAGTACAGTCACTTTTACCTCTACTGTAGTAACTGAGTAATTCATAGCCGTGACTAGATTCATTGTTGTTACTGAGCATTTCCCTTGTTTTAGGAAAGAACCTCACTTTACTGGGCATGTTTGGCCTTGTCACGCAATTACAAGCAGCCAGTGTGTACCTTTACCTTTATAGGCAACAGCATTACATAACAACGTGAATTGTAGGAAATATGGGTTTGTATAATAGCTCGTCCTGACTGTTTATATATTGTTGTTTCATGCTGGCAGATGGTTCTCAATATCCTAAGCTCTGTTGTCCTTTGCTAGTGTGAACATACAGCTTGGTCATGATGTCAGTTTGACCATGTGTGTTTATATACAAACTGAAAGCAATGCACTAAATTTAGTGGATAACAAATGTGTAGATCATTTTCACAAGAATGACATACATACATACATACATACATACAGACAGACAGACAGACATACATACATACATACATACATACAGACATACAGACAGACATACATACATACATACATACATACATACAGACAGACAGACATACATACAGACAGACAGACATACATACATACATACATACATACAGACAGACATACAGACAGACAGACAGACATACATACATACATACATACATACATACATACAGACAGACAGACAGACAGACAGACATACATACAGACAGACATACAGACATACATACAGACATACAGACATACATACATACATACAGACATACATACAGACAGACAGACAGACAGACATACATACAGACAGACAGACAGACAGACATACAGACAGACATACAGACATACAGACATACATACATACAGACATACATACATACAGACAGACAGACAGACAGACAGACATACAGACAGACATACAGACATACAGACAGAACAGGGAACATATCATTAACAGGAAACAAATTATATTTATGGCATTTTCTATATGTTGTTATTGTAGTTTAACATACTGTGAAAAACTTAAACATATACAATGTTATAACCTTTTCACATGCCATATTTTATTATGTTAGATTCAGCAAATAAACAGTAACTGTGCATTAAAATGTGAAAATGTGTGTTCTGTGTAGTGGATGTGTTAACTAGACAAAATTAGCAAAGCATGCTGTTGTTGACCATGGGTGCCAAAACTCATAAATATGTCAAGCTAGCTCTCCCATTGGTTAGGACTTCAGGAGCTAAAGTAAAGATCTAACACATCAGAATCAACCAATCATGTGAGACCAGTTTACAGAGAAAAACAGAACTCTAGACCTTCTACTGGATATGTCAATGACTGTGATGGCAGACGGTAGCCTGACCAGTACATTTCAGTCAAATGCTAGTTTTATTATTATTATTATTATTAGTAGTAGTAGTAGTAGTAGTAGTAACAAACACTGACTAAAAAGCACTTTAATAAGAGCATATGTGATGTACTTAAGGTTCACATGAGGCATTTTTCCCTGCATTTTGTCAACTAGCCTCTCCTGTAAAAGATCATGGGCTAGAGGCCCAAAGACTTGAATTAGGGACAACTGCTCCAAACGTCTGATAATGATAATCATTTCTTCTTTCTTTTTTGGCATATAATGCATAATATAAAGGTTTATGCTTAGCAAAACTACATAATTCTAAATGCTAAAATGGCCACATTTCATAGAGTGTGTCTCATTATTTTCAGACAAACAGGATACCACACGCTGGCTCTGCCCTTATCTCTGCTACCTTAACTATGAGTAAGCAGTGACAAACCTGCATTCAAGCTGGAACGGACTCTGATCAGTACCAGTGACTGTACTCTGATAAGTAGAACAACTCCACCTGAGGGTCGTCTGAACACGCGCTTCAGTGGAAGTAATAAGTAGTATGATTATTCTGTATTGACATGAAAACATCTAGGTAAGGCCCAGTCCTTTATGAGCAGGGACAAACATGCCCCAGCAAATGATCCAACTGATTAAAGAATTTTGCTAGAACATGCCCAGCATACATCACGTCAGCAATGTCGTGAAACATGTGTGTAACCTTTTATGGAAACAATGGATATTATGATCCCTGGGCTAAAGAAGTAAAGGAGATTTCAGAGCTTCGTCAGAGACTGCCATGCTTGTTTCAACACCACAACACAGCCAGAAACATTCTGCATGTGTTACAACAGCACCGCTGCGCAATCAGAGTCTGTGCTTGCTAGAGCAGCCTTCCTGTCTCTTATTGAACACGTGAGGGCCCTGTATGGTTATGTAGCTGAAGACTACTAACCAGTCTACAAACGTTTTCAAAGTGACGTTAAACAGAAAAGTGATGTAACAGAGCCGTAAACATGCTCCTGCGTAGAAGAGCAATATAGTTTACATAGGATATTCATAATTCAACATTATATATACATTAATTCACATACTCACACCTAAGGGTAATTAAGCATCACCTGAACATGTCTTTGGACTGTGGGAAGAAACCAGAGCACCCGGACTAAACCCACACAGACACGGAGAGAACATACGTATATATATATATATATATACATATAGAACATTGCAGTAGTCTTCAGGATTTATTTCCCATATTAAATGTCACATAATAATGCGCACGCACATCTGCACTGCGGGTTGTTGCCTGCAGTAACCACAGCTTATAACCGCTTACTTATTTATAGCAAAACCCACCACAGCTGACTGCAGACCCCCGATGCCTTTTTTTTTTTTTTGGAGGGCTAAAGGGTACTAAATTAGCTGAACTGCAATAAACATTAACAACAAAATAAAGTAACTTAGTCTGGGAAGTTTTTCCCTTTAATATCTTTAAATAGAGAGGTTTTATGGGCAACCTTGCAGGAAATCGTTTATAGACGGAAGAGACGAAACATTGCTCTTTTCAGCGCCGATGGCTTCAAACAGTTGAAAAAATCTTGTCCAGTTAGTTTGTGTTTGTGTTTAATGTGACATATATTCTCTATATGGTTTAAATCTGGACTCTGCCCAACCAAAAACAGTCATGGAGTATACATGGCTAATGCTCACAGCGCGCAGCATCACAATAAGTTAGTGTGAAGGCTCACAACAGCTGATAACGTGTCTTATAGGCACTGTCAGGTGTTCGTTATTTTTGGGCCTAGGGTAAGAATGTGGTTACATTCCTCCTTAACTAAAGATTTGTGCCATTGTTTATTGTTTCCCATGAAAAAGCATATTGTGTGAAAGAGAAACAGCAATGCATGAGCTGCTAGAATCATGCATCGGGCTCCTTAGTTCACCGGGCAGCACCGGGCAGCACTTCAGCAGCCTCTGCAGTGTATTTGACATTTCACACTTGTTTCTCAGTTTGTCATTTTCACAACATTCTGTTACCAGCAAGAAGTAACATTAATATAAAGGTGTGATGTCAGTTAACCCATCCCCTATAGAGAACACTCCTACATATGGAACCTTTCTACAGATTTCAGAGCGCAACATATTTACTGAGTTTTCAAATATGCCATAGCCTTTACACAGACCATATCTTCCTGTTTTTAATTCGTTTTCTCCAATGTGTTAAATTCAACACATAGATATTAACTGTAAATTCAACTGTGCAGAAATATGTTACCTACCAAGAATGTGCTCATTTCATTTGCTGATAAAATCAGCAAAACACGGCCAGGTGCACATGTGCAAACATTTTGCAAGCAGTTGCAAGAAGAAGTTAGTGAGCCGTTTGGAATTACGTGGATGTATGCTTTGATTACTAATAAAAATGCAGTCTGGTCATTATCAAAGGCACGATTATAGATAAATACAATCTAAGTAAATTAATGACACAAACAGATGTACCTTTTATGTCTTTTATTAAACACAATGAATAACATCCACAGTGCAGGCTAGGAAAAAGTAAGTGAACCTCTGTGTTAATGACTTCCCCAGGGGTTAACTGGCAGAAGGTGCTTCAATTAAGGAGATGAGATCGGAAGTGCGGGTTTCACAGGTGCATTGGCAGCACACTGGTTACTGACTAAAACCTATTCATCTCAGGAAAGGTTTGTATGAGCCCTGCCTCCCTATGGAGCAAATGAGGGACTGTTCCTACTGTCCTTAGGAGTGGGTGTTCAGATTACTCCATGAGCACAAAGGCAATCCTGAAATAAATTGAGAAAGATCCCAAAGTTACCAGCAAAATACCTGCAAATTTTTAACAAGAAGACTATTCACGGAAGAAAACTATGATGGAAGCTGCTGCTGTCCAGAAAACCTCATGGCCTGTCTTAGGTTTGTCCAAGACCACCTGGATGTTCTACAATGCTTCTGGGACAATGGTCTATGGACAGATGAGATGAAAGCGGAGCTTTTTAGCACAGTACTACATTCAGAGAAAACAGGACACTGCACACCAACACCTGCTTTACTCCCTCAGGGCCTGGCTGTCATGAGATCACCGGGTAAGCAATGAATCCAAAGGGCAGCGGTCCAAGCTACACCTCAAGCTAAACTGACGTGGGGTGATGCACCAACACAATAACCCAATGCACACAAGCAAAGCAACTAAATCATCAAAGAAGATTTGTATTTTGGTAGGGCCAAGTCATAACCTGATCATAACCCCATCAGGCATCCCAGAAATACTGATGAACTGAGACGCTTCTCCAGGCAGGAATGTTCCAAAGTTCTTCCTTAACATTGTACAACATCTTGGTGACGTTTGGTGGAGGGAATTGCTATTAGCGGAGGATCTACAGGTTATTAAAATCAAAGGTCCACCTGTCTTTGTTTTAGCCTGCGTTGTGGATATTTACTTGATGTGCATGTTACTAATTTTCATTTAGATTGTGTTTGGCTATATATTTGTGACTTGATCACAGTTGATCAGATTGCATTTTATTAGTAATCAGTGCAGAAATCTGACTTCTTCTATTTGACTGTATAACATATAACATATATATACTTGGGGCAGTGTGGGTTTATAATGTGGGTTTCACATGACTGAGCAGTCTCTCAGTTTATTGCTTTACAACGTCACAAAACACAGATAAAATGAGTCATACATAAAACCCAAGAGCTCGGTTAGGTCAGAGTACAGCATGATTCAGAATGTTCATTGGATGTCATCCCAGTTACTGTTTGCCTTATGTATGTCATAAAATCTGTCCAAACAGTTTTTTGTCCATGTAACTTTTGTGTCTGTGTCAAATATGGTACTCTTTAAAAGTTAGCAATCAGCCTTTATTTCTTTTAGTCAAAGTTAAAATGGCTATTAAATACAAGTTATTACTTTTTTCAGTATCAGGAAGCAGAAAATGTTTATTTAACAGAAAATTAAACTGAAGCTTCAACAATTAAATACTACACCATATTCTTCAGTAGCTGGTAAAGCAATCTGCAGGGATAGTTATCCACTTCTCCGAGATTCCGTATTAGGAGTTGGTTGCACTGTGTGTTTTTACCATCCAAGTAATCCCTAACACATGATATTGAGGTCCGGACTCTGTGGTAGTCCTTCTTTCTGAGAACACCGACAGCTTCTTATATTTGATTTGGAAATCTTTCTCAGCAAGGGCTTCTTGACAGTTGCACATCCTTTCAGACCCAGGGTCAGGAGGGTTGCTGTATTCTGTTACAGATTACTGATAATTATAACCTAATCCAAAGCATTACCATATTAAAGTAACAAAATTGGATTACATTTGGATTATTACTTTTTAAAGGTATATAATTAAACAAAGACACAACAAGAAAAAACACTATATATGTGCTATTTGTATTTTTTATTTTTAAAAGAGTGTAGAGCAGCTTATATTGTGCTTTAAACCAACAGTCACTGATCTCACATTTACTGAAATGGCCAAATCTAACTGGAGCAATATCTTGAAACTTAAAAATATAAAGATGATACCATTGTGCAGCATGATCTGTTTGAGTTCCTTAGGAGCAGATCAAATGGTGTTAAGCTCATTGACAATACTCATAACTAGAGGCCATACTTATAACTCTGAATGGACATCATTAGTGTCTGCTAAGAGGCTGTGCTGCTCATATGGCTTCATATTAGTGCGCCATGCTTTAACTGTGTTGATCACAGACATGATTTCACATGAATACTGAGGTGAGGCTGATTATCTCAGTCGTACAAAATGAGCATTTACACATATGAACATTTTACCGCCATCATCCCAAACTAATTCTACCGCTCACAAAACTTTGCACTCTTTTCATGCTTCAGTTAATATGAATTCAGCATTCTAATGAGTTCAGCATTCTAATCTGGCCTGTTAAGATTTAGATTTATATCCAGTCAACCATTTAGAATTTTATGAAGCAGCAAGCATTAAATAATGGAGCTCACTGTTAGATCAATTTGCTGGTGTAGATTCAGGCAGTATGCAAAATAAGGGCAAACACAGGATTCAAAGACTTAACACCAAAGAGCAGCTGTAATGTAATCCTGCCAGTGATTACCTCTGATTTCGTGATGTGCCTGAATCTGACCCGACCCCGGATTAATAGCACCGAGTTGTCTTCACTCAGTGAAAGGATGGACAGAAACGCCTATGGATGTTTTCAGATCTGAAGCGAGATGGGAGCTTGATTTAAAAGCTTTAAGAAGTGTTGTGGTGACAGCTTTGGTGGGTTGCCAAGTCTTGCATGGTTGTTAGATGTCCCAGGTCCCCTAACTTTGAATCATTTACAGAGCTACAGTTTTGAAAACTCTTGTTTTCCTTTCCTCTCTTGTTTTCCCTTCACATTTCCTTATGTTATTTGGATTGGCTTATATCTAATCTCATCTAGAGCTGGAATAATTCTTTGAGAAACTCAAGTAACTCAGTCGCGGCAAATTGAGGCAAATTCTTTGCAACCACACTCTGTTTAATCCATATAGCTACATACAGCTCACAGTAAATACAGTTCAGTGAACAAAAGTGACAGAAAGAATCTATCCAGAAAAAGAATCCAAAGTTCAGGATCATTATACACAACATAAATGCTCTCTATAGTGTGTGTGTGTACTGTAAAACCAAACCAGCCAATAGCAATAGCACATTTTCAGTGCTACGGCATTTCAGCAGGAAGTTTTCAGTCCTCAGACGGAACCCGACACAAGATAATGCTGTTTATTAGTGTAAATTTGATTACGAGTTCAAATGAAGGCTTGTAAAGAGTGTACATTAATCATAGCAAGATGTACTGGCTAGTTAAGGACATAAATCAATATAGTAGCTATGACACTATCTACGGTTTCCATTCATGTAATTATTAACTCCCCCTAAAGTAAAATGGACCAATCAATACAGCAGGTACATCCAATTTAGTTGATTTGTATCAACAGGTATGTGTTTGAGTTGCATCAGTAGGTGTACGGCAACCCTTCAACATTTATGTACATTAACATGATATCACTGTATGCAATGTAAGCATTTCTCCCAAAAAAGAAACCAATCTTTAAAGCAAAGCACCCTTTAAAAACAGCTGCAGCTCTAATCTTATCAAAAAGATTTGCACATTACCTTTACATTGTTACTAGAAAGCAAAAAGTATTATTTCCTGCTTCAGCCCGTAGCAAGACCGCCGCACCACCAAGACGAACGCCTATAACAGGCAACAACACGCTTACTGTAATACGAGCCTGTAAACACAGGCAAGGCCTGTTACTTCAACACAACAAGAGAGAGAGGAATTTGAAGATGAAAGGAGGATATCACTCCAAGAAATCAAGAGGCAGAGGAACACGCATATTTCCCTAAAAACTACTCGCTTAGAACCACAGAGCTAGTGTTAAGCAGTGCTAAGCAGCAGTGGAACTTTTAAGTGCACCCAGCATCCATCAGCACGGGAACGGCAGTCTGTTAGACAAAAGTCTTCCTTGATTAACCTCAAAAGTCAGTAGTGTGAGCAACAGCACACCAGTACAGACACTCCTACCAGTGCACAGCGATGAAATGAAACCAATGCAGGGAATTAGGAAGTAAGTGTAAATGACCGAAGTGTAACAGTAAAAAGTGTGATACTTTCCTCACAGTGTACTTGAGTAAACACAGGCCTCTTATCATTTCAGCAGAGGGAGAACAAATCTATTAATAGTTTATGCATTTGCATAACTTATAAATTAGCAAAAATGTGAAGTATCCTCTTATCAACAGGACACAAGCTACTACACTAACCTCATCTTGTGATACGTTGTGGCTGCTGTTGCTAAATGTGCAAATCATACATCCTGAGGAAGAAACTCCCCTACACAAACCCACTATACAGCCTGATAAACCCTCTGAAAACAAACGGACAGACAGACACAGAGAGAGAGAGAGAGAGAGAGAGAGAGAGAGAGAGAGAGAGAGAGAGAGAGAACTTAAATTCTGGGCACAACTGGTCAAATATGTTTTGTTGAGTGACAGTAAGTTCACATCCTGTACAGGGAACCCAGTTTTAATGCACACTGACTGTTTATTTCTTGAACTGAAGACATTAACGGGAAAGCTGTGCATAAAATGGGCTGTGTGCAAACATTGTGGCACATGTTTCAGGTTTTGAATCAACAAAACGTTTCATTTTTATCGACGCTACAGAGAAAACAGGACTCCTAACAACCATGCAAGGCTTGCTAGACCACCAAAACTGTCCCCATCCAATGCACAGTACTAAAAGCCTTCGAGCTCCATTCTTGCTTCAGACTTCCACAGGTGTTTCTGCCCATCCTTCCACTGTGAGACGGCAACTCAAAGCTACATGTCTGAAAGGATGTATCAAGAAGCCCTTACTGATATAGACAAAACTGCTTATGTTCTCAGAACAACTGACTGACCACACCAGAGTCCAGAACTCAACATCACTGAATGTGTCTGGGTCTGACTCAGGGTCGTGAGGAGCAGAAAATGCTTAAACTGATGGAGCGAAAAAGAGGGGGAGCAATACAAAGATACTGTCAGAGAAGGAAAAAGTGAGACTGATTTGCAGAGAGAGTGGAATAAAGAGAGAGAATGATATAGAGTAACAAAAAAGGTAAAGACAGAGTGATCAGGAGATCCATAGAGGGGGAGAGAGAGAGCGCAATATGTCTAAAGAGAGCAACAGAGAATACAGAGACAGAGAATAAGGAAGAGAAAGAAAGCGTGCATTAGAGAGCAAGACAGAGAGAGTCAGAGACTCTATCATTCTGTTCCTACCCGCACACGTTTGTCCTCCTCATGCTTTCTTTTCTCCCCTGCACAGGAAACACTTGCAGCTTGTGCACACTGCACAGCGAGCAGAAACACACTCTCACACATGCGCAACCACTGACACTAACAGTAGAAAGAGCCACACACACCACACTCACACATGTTGCAACTAGCTGGGCGGAGCAGAGTGGTGGACACACCTGCTATTGACCCCTCCTCTCACTCTTTGTCTCCTTCTTTATTCATTTCTGACCGACAAGCATTTTGCACTCAGAATTTGTTTGAGAGGGCAAAACAGCATGTTTACCCAGTCAGAATAATTCTCTCAGTCACATAACACACAGAGACCCCCAACACCTTTTCATTTCCACTGCCATTAAATATGAATGTTCATTTTAGGAAGGTACTTCTGAGTTGATTAGATGTAACCCTGTTTCCTCAAAAAGGTGGGATGCTGTGCAAAACGAAACCCAGGAGAAAAAAAAAGAACTCTTAATTTACATATACTTACTATACCTCCTTCAGCTTATAATTAATGTACTGAAAGTGTGTTATTTTCAAATACCATACTTAGTATGTCAAATTGAATCATTAGTGCTTTTAAATATATACTTAAATAGAATTTATTGTGCTTAACTGTACTACTTTGAGACATGCTGGAGCCTATCCCAGCGCTCACTGGGCAGAAAGCAGGAAACACCCTGGACAGGTCACCTGTCCATCACAAGACAGACAGACCCGTTCACACCGAGGATCAATTTAGTATCTCCAGTAACCTAAAAGAATGTTTTTGGATGGTGGGGGGAAACAAACAAAATATGCAAACTCTACACAGAATGGATCCTGGTCACATGGCTGGTGAATCAAACCCAGGCTCTCAAGAAACCCAGCTTTTAGGACTGAACTTTGGAGGTGTGGAAAAATATCCCAGCAGATTTCTTCCAACAACTCAAACCTTTTTCCCAAAAAGAATGGAAGCAGCAAGTAAGGCAAACACACTAAAGACATTAAGAGCAGCTAAGGTATTCGTTCATTGCAGTGTCATCAGCTGCAACACACTAGAGAAATATTCCTAAACACAAAATAAACAAAACGACGAGAACATGTTTGAATTTATCACTGAGCCATCAGCAGGTGGGAAGCCCTCAGGGCCTAGTTGTCACGCCTCCGGGTTTCCCTGACACCTCCAATTTCCCGAACTTCAAGTCCCAGAGGTCATTACCCGATGATGTCACTGTCACACGTCCCGAACTGTCCAATCACACTTCATTCTCTCGCCCCCCCCCTAGCCTGAGTATTGATTATCACACACCTGCATCTCATCTCACCACTAGCATATAAACCCCTCAGACACACATACACTCTGCGAAGTATTGCCAAATCCAGCTTGCATACTGAGTGTTCTATCTTGTCTTCCCTGTTTGTCTTCTCTGGTTTTGACTTCTCTTTGGTTCTGACTCTTGCTCTCTCTCGGTTCTCTCCTTTGATCTGGTTGCTGGTTTGTTCTGGTATTGTATTCCCCATTTGTTTACTGGTCTACACTTTTGTCTTTCTCCTTCGGATCTGAATGCCTGTATCTCCTGCTTTCTGGTACTCGACCCCTGCCTGCCTCTGGTTATTCTCTCTGCCTTGCCCCCTCGGTAATGTTTGCCTGGTCCATGCTGTTGTGCTTTATTACCACTCTGTCTAATAAATCTAAATTGACTTTTAGCTTGGCGTGCATCGATCTAAGTTAGTTAATCCTGACACTAGTGATTTCAGAGAAGTTAAAATGACAGGAATCTTTAGTTCTTTTTTGTTCTACAGAATCATGTTCATACAGCACTACTGTTGTTTTATTTTGGGTGGAAACAAAATGGTTATATTCCGGAAAGGCCCAGTTTTCTCAGGGGGATCTAGGTAGACAGCATTAAGTGAGACCACTTACTGGGTAGGCCCGTCAAGACTAATTTTACTCTGGATCTTTTGGAAGACCTAGATGCATCATCGACAGTGAATATGAGTGTCCAGTTAATCATAGTGAGATTTGAATGGAAGACTCTGTTATTAGTTTTAATCTGTTTCTTTTTATTGACCTTACTCAATATATTTCTGTAAGTCAGTGAAACTAAGTCAGTTGTGTTGTTTCAATGAAATGAAGTGAATATGTCAGATTTGCTTCAGAAGTGTTTGTTTGGTCAACGTAATCTGGTTGAGTAAAACTCAACATCTTTTACTATCTGTGAAGCTGCTTTGAGACAACATTAGTTGTAAAAAGTGCTATACAAATAAATATTGATTGATTGATTGATCTTTCCCACAGGCTCTTGGCATCATCCATTTACATAGTGTTTTACTTCCTTTCCTCACCATCTTTGTGTTGTCTTTCCCCCTGGCCTGCCTTCTTCCAGTGTGTGTTACTTTCTTATAGTCCGCAATTAACATCCTAGCTACATTGCTGTTGGCTGTAAGTCCAAGTTACCATGCACCCTAGTGCTGAGTGTAATTCTATGACAGCTCAGTAGCACAGTAGTAACGTACGTTTTGTAGATCTAACCTAAACCTAACTTATTCTACTTTAATTAGTAACCACATTAAGCTAAATATACAAGTAATACACAAAATGATCAGTCCAGTTCTTGAAATCTCATGTGTGGTTTATTTGAATTCACTGAGTACATATCACTCAAAAGAGGATCTTAAAAGCTACCTACCACAGCTGCATGGAACCACACGGCATAACATTCTTAATTGAATCTGACATTTCATTTTTGGGTAATACATGAAAATAACCTGCCCAGTTAATTACAACTTACTCAAATCACTTTAGTGTGACTTATTTTAATTTGATGAGCATTTTTTACTCTATCAGGTCTTTTAAAAGCTACTTAGCACAGTTGTGTAGGACCAGTTGACATAAGAACTTTTTTTTAAGCAAATCAAACATTTAATTTTGTACCAGGCCTACTGAAAGACTCGCTGTGCTGCAAGGCAAAATATATGCTAATAAGTTTCAAGTTTCAAGTTCAAGTTTCAAGTTTATTTGTCATTTGCACAACATGTGAGGACATTCATGCATTGAAATGCTTGTGGTGAGGCTCAGGTCAGGTATTAACTCTACAGCAGCTCAGCATTAATATACATACTAACTTAACATACTAAATAAACAGAAGTATATTAAATATATACAAAACACACATAATATACACAAAATATACGGGGACAGGAGGGTCCTATGTAGAAACTCCAAAGTGTCCAAATATATAAAAAAATGATAATCTGAGGAAACAAGTATATACTATTTACTTTTAAAGTGACTCTATACTATATTGTCTATATAGTGATATAGTATTAATAACAATAATAACAAAGTGTCAGAGTGACATTGTATTGGTGAAAGGCTCGCAGTTGGTTCAGGAACCTGACAGCCTGTGGGTAAAACTGTTTATTAGCTGAGTTGTTCTAGCCTGGATGTTGCATTCCCTCTTGCCTGATGGCAGTATGGTGAACAACTGTCGAGCCGGACCTTTTGGATTTTGCCCAGAAAATAAATAAGGTAAATAATATATATATATATATATATATAGTGTCTGTCACAAGTACAACATGAAATCTTTTAGAAGCTTCAAACTCAAGCGCCTGAAGGTCTAGCTTTAATAGTCACAGCTCATCACTGCCTGTCGGATTGAGTATCTTTTACTGAGAGCATTTTATGTACAACTAGCTAGCAAACGTCTAGCTGTAGAAACTGTAGAATGACATATACTGATTTTAGATTACTGTAATAACTGTTAATGGCATTCAAAATGAGGGCGGCGCATTATGGAATGCAAAGTCTAAAGAGAATCATAGACCAGCATGAAATGCATGCTATTTTGTTTCATCAGGGAGCTGCACTGCAAGATGTGTACATCCACAGAAAGTAAGATAGTAAGATAGTAAGATAGACCGCACACACAAGCAAAAGCTACTCAGCTGACAGAAACAGCCCAAAAGCGACAACTACTACAGCAAAGGTCTCGGTTGTGGGGGATGTTGGGTTTCTATGGCGACTCCATCAAGTTACAGGATACCCAGTCACCGATGCTTATTTGACATAGCCATACTCTTGTGAAGCAACTCATATTCACAAGCTCATTTACAATATTGTGACATCCATTAGACATCTGCACACCTGATGTCTTTACGGGAAGTGTCCTCATATTCTCATTTTAATATTTGAAACCCTATCCCAAGCCAGACATGGCACATCACGCCGCACAGAGGCTTTTGAAGGACTCAATATGGTTTTAATTTAATTAAGTCCCCTTAGAGAGACGAGGACACATGAGGACTGAATCTCATGTTAAATCAGAGGTGTATTTATCTGCACTACTGACACTTTACTGATATCCGGTACATCTGCTCTCCTGGACACTCTGGACACTTTACTTAAATACCAATATATGTTTATTATGTTTATTCAGTATTGTAATTTTCTGCTGATACCTGCTGATACCTGCGCCCTTTGCACATTAATACATTTTATTACTGCACTGTCTTTATCTCCGGTATCATAAAGCACATTTTTACATTTTTATACCTGCTATCTACAGTGATATTTGTATTGTATTTTATTTGTATAGACTTTCTTGTATATATTCTTGCCTCATTGTAATAAGGGAGATATATTTATCTATAGCAGACTGTATTATATATAGTTTATAGATAATTTTTGCTGAGTTGGTACTTATGTTCATACTGTATGACCCTGTTTGTATTGTATCACTGTGCTGTTTTGTGTAATTGTGTAACTGCTACTGGCTGCTAAATTTCCTTCAGGATCAATAAAGTTTCTATCTATCTATCTATCTATCTAGTGATGGCAAAGTGCTGAGAGGCGCACAGTGATCCACTAAGGAACTGAACAGTGCTCAGAGTTGCTCAACTCAGGTGCACAATGATGCATCCGGCAGTGCAGTACATCCAGTATGTGATGGCGTTTATAGAAATCTGTTTTGCATGCCAAAATGTAAAGACATGCACGTATAAAGTAGCAGACACTGGCATCGGCAATCAGCAGACATGTACATGTAAAATATCAAATACGGGCATCAGCCCAGAATTCCTATATAATCCAGCTCATACCTAGTTCAAAGTCAAAACAACACATCATTTTCTCCCAGTGTATTAACACTTTTCCTTGCTTCATTATCAGGACACCAAGAGTTTGAACTTTGGTGATACCATAGCCATCCTGAACTGGGAGCACAGAAAATGTCTGGTGGCATTGTGTGATGATAAGAGGCCCATCTAGAGAGGAAACTGAGTTAAAAGTCTGAAGAAATTTTAATTTAGTCAACAGAAAAAAAATGTATGTGTAGTTTTGTTAACTTATTCATAGAAGATCAATGAACTTTAGTTACTACCTTATTATTCAAATGTTAAAATTTTAAATGTTTTTTTCAGTGTATATTGTTTAAATAACTGAGATTCAGTACTAAAACTGTGAGTTAAGTCTGATGATTAAAACACAGGTTTACAGTATTTTGAGACTATATATTTTTTGTCTAAACTGTTTTTTTTTAAATACATGTACAGCAGAGAGGTGCATATAAGATGTAGGGCAAAATAGCCCTAAACAGTTTTTGGATTTGCCGCGGTTGGTTTTAGCCCTTAATCAAGGTTTACATACAAAAAAGCCACACGTCACGTGCAGGTTAACTTTGGATAGTAAATAAGGTGTATATATTAGTCAGCGAGGGGCCTGGTTGGTATCCCCACCTTTCAAAAGAATTCAGAGCTGGTAAGTTTCTCTACAGTCCTCTAGAAATGCTGGTGCAAGTTTTGCAGTTCTGAATGTCCTGAAGCACAACAATAAGCCACAAACACAAGCTAAACACAATAAGCTATACACAAAGCCCAACCAGAAACGATAAGCCTCTCTAAATTGTTTCCATTTGAATAAACAAAGCGTCTGTGCTGCTGCTTAAGAGACAAACCCATAGCTGCTTCTTTTCAGGTGGGTGAATGTGTTCTGCACACTTCCTGCAGCCAGAGATATAAACCGTTCAGGCTGCACGCGCGCACACTCGCTGGGGAAGTTAGCAGTATGCCGTCCAGCGGTTCTGCTGCTTTTTTATCAGGCGAAAAATCTTCAGTCATCTGTCCAGTTGATATGCTGAAGTTCAGCACTTGTTAACCATTTGGGGACTGCAGACATCAGTTTATCCAGTTTTGAAAGCAGTTTTGTGCCATTCTTCTTTTGAACAAGTCATGAGCTTTGCTACTGTCTTCTAGTCTAGCAACAGCACTCTCTAATGATGCAGCCATGCTGTTATAACATGCGCTGGTGAAAGTGGGATTATCATGTTGACATAAGCAGATGTCCATGAAAAAGACACCGTCTAGAGGGCAACATCTGGTGCTCCAAAATATGCAAGGCATTAAAGGGGCCATCATAGATCTGCAGGTTAGCCCCCATACCATGACAGACCCTGGCTTTTGATCTTTGAGCTGCTAATAATGTAGATGGTGCTTTTTTTATTTGGCCTGGAGTAAACAATGTCAGTTATTCCCATAAACAATCTCAAAGGCTGCTGTGTCAGATCTCAATACACATTTTCACTATGCATGACTTCCACTGCACCGACTACAGCATTAAACTCCAATTGTGTATCAGCAACAGTTTATAAGAGTATTCAGGAGCCCATATGGTGATATCCATCACAGAAGCGTGTCAGTTTGAAATGCAGTGTCCGACGGGACAAAGGGCCCACACGTTCACTTGTGCTTTTCGGGCCATTTCTCAAGATGAGTCCCTGAATCTGTTGATATTGTTCACCATAGAGATCTCAAGCCTCGACCCATGCTTGCTCATAAAGGCCTTTCCTGAATGCTTTTATACCCGAGCGTGATTGCAGTGCTTGTTCCTAGTATTACGTTTCACCTGGACCTAACTTTTTGGAACATGTTGCAGGCATCAATTTTAGAATGAGTGTTTATCTACCAAACAGAAACGTTGCTAAAACATTAAGGCCAAAGTGGAAATCACTGTTTCATTTCAAACAATTCACTTCTTGTTAAGGCCAAGTACAATATACTCAATAAATCAACTGTATGTTTGGATTAGCTGATGTTGCAGCTAATCTAGCTGAAGTTTACAATTAGCTATTACATTAGCATAACTCATTATACAAACTCCAGAGAAACCAACCGTGTCAAGTTTGGCCTCTTTTCTCTAAACACCTTCACTGCATATAAATCTCCAGGTCTGTCATGAGGTTATTTCGTAGAGTCCAAAGCCTCTGGCCAACAAGACTAAATCAAAGTTCTCTACTATAGACCTGACTTCTGCTTCCTATCACCGCCATCGCAAACAAGTGTGACTTGAAGTGAGTCTCTCTACAATGCCGTATTTCACATCAACCGACTCTGAATGACTTTGTTTACATCTTAACAACTGTACAGTACAGATACTCTTGGCAACTGGTGGGATATCCCTTAATATCCCTCTCAAGTCAAACTGGTGTAGAGGTTTTGCTTTTATCACCGGATGGTGTGTTGGCAGTTAAGATGACTCAGAATGAGAAATCGTGTGAGTTGCTAAGGTGACAGAGAAACCATGACGAAAGACGGAGTACATAAGGTACGGGTAAATTAATTCATTAGAGCTTCAAATTTTACCTTCCAATTCCAATCACTCAGTTCTTGTGGGTACAAGAACACATACGGAAGCAGTGAGGCAAAGTGTTAAGGTCCTTTTTTAGGCACTGGCACAAAGTTCACTACCATATGGGTGCAAGCTTACAAATACCGAACACACCCCATCTGTGGTCATTTGACTGTAGCCCTTTTTGCCTCATCCATCAATGGAACAGAGCTAGGTAGGGAAACGGCTGACGAAAGGGGTCACGACAAGTGAACAAGTTTCATGCTTTCATTTCAATGGCGTTAATCATGACGAGCAGTTTGATGTTGACTGACTTCTGGAGCAAACGTCTTTTGGGTACAAAACTTAATATTAAGCGAGTGGAAAGTTTTGAAAGATGAGTAACCACAGATGACGTTGTGACTATTTATGGCACTGTGCCAGCGTCTCGGAAAACTCGTTTTCTTCCATCGCCACGTAGAATGACCGAAAACAGATAAAATACTGTGGAAAAGTGTAAGATAATCAACTGTTACATGCAGTTACGTAAAGTCAAAAAACTGAAAACGGGACACTGTGTGTACTTTCTCTGACATTATAGCCTACTGTAAATGCCGTAATGACAATCCAAATGACTAAATGAGTGGTTTGAAGCTTTTGGAGCTTAGTTTTATATATGGTCTGTGAAAAAAAAATCTAAGTGATGGGCCCTTCATTTTCATGCTTAAGGTAATATTAGCACTGCTCCAGACACCTCACTAGCATTGACCACTGGCTGAGTAAATGAGGTTATTCAAATATACAACCTGCTTTGTGTCAGACTCAGCAAGGCCTTCATTAGTTCATCTCTGCGTGACTGTGTGACCTCCAGGACCTGAGTTTGACATCCCTATATAATGTAACGGTTGTGCTGTATAGTATTTGCAGCAAAAGCAAAAGTATCACTCACTTTTAGCTTCACTTTTAGACTGGAGTAACTTTCTGTTATACATGAATATGTTATGTTTTGTAGATCAGTGGTTCCCAGCTGTGGTACCAACCCAACTTGCACACAAGAATGAAGGAAAGATGTGGAGTATCTGGGCCGGGTACAACAGCAGCGTTGGTGTGATAACAATAGTAGGCCGAATTACGGTGGCCGAGAAGCGCAAAACAAATTAACATTTCAGAAAAAAAAATTCTAATAATGAAAACAAATAAACAAACAAAAAAAAAGTTACATTCAAGAAAACAAAATTACAAAAGCAAAAACAATTTTACAAAACGGGAAACTCTTTTACCAGCACCGAAACTGCGAATTCTGACGGAAAGGGCGGGTCTAACACACAGGAAGTGCTTGTTGTCAATCAAACTGCCTCAAAGAAGGAGACAAACAGGCGACGCCTGAACCACTCGGAGTTGGCAATGAAGTGGGCTGTAACGCTAGCTGTAGTGGAGAACCTGTGGTTTACAACCAACTCCAAACAGTTTAGAGTCGCCTGTTCGTCTCTTTCTTCCGTCTGCTCTTTTAAGAGCTCTAAAGACCTTCAACAGGGAAAACAGAAGCGTGCCAGCTGGATAAAACACGCGCCACAAAATGGACAAAACATGCTTTAACATCGTCGCCATCCCAAACTCCACCCACTCTACCACCGCCAAACAGTTTGATTGACAAGGGTCATCAACAAGCACTTCCTGTGTGTTAGACCCGCCCTTTCCGTCAGAATTCGCAGTTTGTAATTCACAGTTTGTTTCGGTACTGGTAAAAGTGTTTCACTGGTAAAAGTATTTTGTTTTCTAAAATGTTAATTTGTTTTGAACTTCTCGGCCACCGTACCGAATGCAAGCTGCAATGGTAATGCACCCAGCTATAGATTCCATTACATGAGCATTTTTTTACCATGACACTGAGTCACAGCACTGTACCTGTAACACATCAGCCAAGTAGCAATGTCTTCATAAGATTTAGGGTCTTAGAAATGAACACCACTAATCTGTGCAGAGCTGTGGCCTAGACAGAACTGAGTTTGACATGCCTGCGCTTCACCGTATATGAACAATTCAGAATATGGGTAGACGACAGCCACCTGAATGATAGATTCTGGAGTAGGTGTTAAACTAAAAGATCTCCAGATCTTAAAAGCTAACAGAATTTGGTGTTTTAGTATCTGCATTTCATTTTCTTCTGTTTCTAACACAATCTCACTCAGTCAAAATGTTGTCAGCCAGCCAATACATGCTGTTTATGATGTTTGTTATTTTCCTTCAGAGCTACATTAGCTAAGGATAATGAATATTTGCAGCCCTCTAATACACTTAGCATCAACACCATTATCCATGTTTTGTTTTTGTTTTTTTGTTTTTTTGGGTTTTTTTGCGGTTAAGATTAGCATGTAAAGAAAAAGCTGAAAAGCCGACCTACTCAGCCCTAGATCAGCCCTACTAGGCTGGCAGCCAGACTTTAGGGTCATAAATTCTTAAAGATTTTTACAACAGTTTGAGTTAAGAGCATCTTTCAGCCCTTGTCTGGTGGTTTGTCTCTTGATCAGAAAGCAGTTAGCTAAGAGCTGGAAGGCTTCTCTGTGTGTTTTGCCTGAACATTTACTTAAATAAACACTCTCATCTCTGACATGTATTTAAAGGTATGGAAAACACATATATGTTTATGAGGGATCAGTACAACAGAGGTACTGCACTATATCTCTCTTTTGTCCTCGCTTTCTCTCTCTGAGGATGAAAATTTTTAGTGAGTCATGAGGCCAAGTACATTAATCATTAAACAAGCAAGTGACTAATGCAGCTAATATGAAGGAAACAACAAAAAAAATCCCAAAAGTAAATTGACCTTATTTCAGCACGCAGCTAAAAGCAAACATTGCCTTGACAGAAAGCACAGCTTACTTAAGGTCATATGTGATAATGAGTGGAATCAAGTGTGGACTTTTGGTAGTATGTATGTAAAAAAAAAATCAATGAAAAGCATCTGTCAGCGCAACAACCAGACAATATATCATTTTACATATTAATTAGAGCTGTTTTGAGGAAAGATGCAAATACAGTTCCCAAGAAAAGTCTGTACTCCAAGCATAAAGCTGATTTTTCTTTTTTTTTTTAGTTTAAAAAATTCCAATTTCAGTTTAAAACATTGAGAGTATGTCAAAGATGTCTATGTATCGTCTTGCACAGATATCTACTGAAGTTGCTAACCTTGCTAACCAGCTAGCCCCAGCCTGTCCTGTCTCGTAATACTGCTGTACACCTCAAGATGTGCTAGTGACTCACTGTAGCATTGAGTCACTGTAGCACTGCCATTAGTCCAACATGAGAGGATGAAGGAGTAGCACTCCCCTGTAGCATGGTGTATTCTGATCTCTTATTAATCATGTTGAAGGTCCTGCTCCTAGTTAGATCATTTAAAGACAGATAGCCTAGATAGCATAGATAAAGACTGATGCTCTGCTCTGACTGGGAGCCACTGCTTGTCTTTAACCACCACGGAGCTCCTGGCTGTCCCATCCGATGACCCAACTACTTAATTACGGACTAATCAGACTTTTATTTCTCCACCTTACAAACCATCACCTACTATAACCATCACCATAAGAATCCGTGTTCAGCAGCAAACAAAAGAAGTGATGTAAATAGAAGCAGAACAAAAGTTAACATTTCCGCTGCTTTCCACCGCTGGGGATGCTCTTGGAGAGTAGAGGGATGAAGGCTGATGCTGAACTCACATTATAAGGAGTGACCAGGGAGGAGGAGGGACTATACTTTCCAAGCACATGGCCATGCAGTCCACATAGTCAAACACTGGCCACAGAATGGGTCATCCTGAGGAGCTCAGTGACTTTAAACATGGCACGGTTCTGCCCTGCTAGATCTGCCCCAGTCACCTGTATGCACTATTAGGGTGAAATGGAAGTGTTTAGGAGCAACAGCACTTCAGCCATCCAAACTCACAGAGCAGGTCAGCTGAAGTGTGTGGCACATAAACAGTCCCTTATCCTCTGTTTCGTTACTCATTACATCAGTTGGAGTGGTGTAAAGCATGCCATCACTGGACTCTGGGGCAGTGGAAACATGTCCTCTGGAGTGATAAATCATGCTTTATCTTCCAGTCTGATGGTCAGGAGATCAGTAGCTAACAGAATGCATAGCTCTAAAAGTGAAGTTTGGTGGAGGAGTGATAATAGTCTGGAGCTCCTCTTTTAGTAGTTTTAGTAAATGGCAATATTAAAGCTACATACAAAGACATTTTAGACAATTATGGCTCCCAACTTTGTGGCATTTCCATCATGACTGTACACAAAGCGCGGTGCATACAGGCATCATTTGATGGGATTAGTTTGGAGGAACTCCAGAGGCTCCAACCCTGACCTTTGGTATCGTCAAAAACCTTTGGGATTAGTTGTAACATTGCCTGTGAGCCAGACCTTTCCATTCAGCATCAGTGAGGAGTGAAGGCTGTTATAGTCACAAAATAGAGGGAAGCATGTCCATATAATGCCTATTGTTTTGGAATGGGACGTCTATATAGGCTTACACATGTGTGATGGTCAGGTGTCCACATACTTTCGGCCATGTAGTGTATTTAGCTGCAAAATGTATAATGATAAAAAAATAAATAACCTGCAAAAAGCACCTGACTGTAGAGTCATACCAGGTGGAAAACATTTACATTCATATTTTGAATGACATTAAATATAAATAAATATGAACGGAATGTTAATCCGGTAAGTGTTTAAGGGGCTCTGTTATGTGCTAGCTAGTCTACTTTTGCTAACTGTGGACACGGGCGTGCAAAACTATGCACTGCACCCTTAACCCCGCTATGGGAAATATGCATTTAAACGTTGGGTTATGAGTTTGGCGACGTACGAACAGCGGTAAATTGGACTTTCTATAGTTACCTATGCAGGCACAACAGAACATTTTGTCACCCCCAGTGACAATGGCCCGCAGGCCACAGCAGTAAGTGGGACGTTCCATCAAGAGCTCACTTTTCTCAGCTTGTGCCATCGATGACGACGGTGAAATAAACCAGACGCTGATTGTTTTGGGAGCCAGGGATGTTAAACGTCTTGTTACTGTCCAGACTAACCCAGTAGTATACATCAGAAATAAGCCTCCTGCTGTTTTTCACCTCAAAGAAGCAGTGTGTAACCTCTGGCAGTGAGGTGGCGTGCTGCAATCTACCAAACCCCACCATCCGTCCACCCCTCCCTTCCCCGGAACCTACGGTGGCCGCCAGGTTTTCTGCTGTTGCCTCAGTGCCTGCTTTTCTTTTGCTTATTCATGTTTTTGCTTCTTTGATAAAGAGATTCACTCTCCTTTTGCTGTTGTGCTAAATAATTAATATGATCCACCATTTATCAAAATGTGGGTTCTCAAACCTAATTCATTCATTCATTCATTAATTTATTCATCTTCCAAGCCCATTATCCTTCTGTGTCACAGGAGGTGCTGGAGCCTATCCCAGCACAGTAAACACCTTGGACAGGCCACCAGTCTATTGTAGGGTTCTCAGACTTCTCACAACACAAAACACCATTGTTCCATCAATTTCTATATCTATATATAGTATACTGTATCTATAATATCTATCTATCTATCTATCTATCTATCTATCTATCTATCTATCTATCTATCTATCTATTCTACCCATGGAACAGTCACATATGAGATGCTCATTTCGTTGGTGTAGTGTAATAGCTTAATCTTAATTCAGGACAGATTCAGCTTTATACCACTACTTCCCCCCAGTAGGCTGATTTAGACTATTTAAACATGATATGCATAAAGCACATAATGCATGTATCATTTTTGGACGTTCAGCAGAAACTTGTTCAAATTTTCTGGTCCCATCTTGAATGCTGTTGCAGTTGCATTTCTGGGACTTGTAACATAATGGCCATGTGCACAGCTGTTCAGATTCTGTAAATAATAGTCTATATGTCTACTCAGACTCACTTATGTACAGAAAATCCATGTACATTTAAATACAGATATTCATATATCTTTTTAGCACCTTTTTCTGGCTCTTTATTATTATTATTATTATTATTATTATTATTAATATTCTCTATTCTATGTATAGTATCCTATTGTACTTTTCCTCCGGGGTAGTCCTTGTTAACAATCTGTGCTCTTGTTACATGTCATTCACGCGCGCTGTCACCAAGACAAATTCCTTGTATGTGTGACATACTTGGCGAAACAAAAGATTCTGATCCTGAGGCATTATAATAGCTGCTACACCATTTAAGGTGGAATAAGAACACCTGAACAAGAAGCTGGAGAATAAGAAGCTGACTTCAGACTCATAGTTTTAATGCTTGTAGTATTTTTGATGAGGAAATTCAAGCTATCAAAATGTCCTACTCGGATTTCTATGCAAAAAATCCTCTTCTGTTTGCAGCAGGTGTGTGACATCAGCAACACCAAATTCAGTAGAAACACTGCGGCTCTACGTGGTGGCCTCTGAAAGACGACCCGCTCCTATGTAGATTTGCAGGGCTCATTCTAAGCCAAGGACAACACACTGATATGTAGTTACAGATAATCATGTTCTAATACCACATGACATTTATGCATATTGTACTCCATTTCTATTAATAGATCCAACTCTTACACACTGCTCCTATAAAAAAACACTTCAGACCACTAAATCTCCCTGCTGATCATCATCTGAATTCATCTCAACACCATCACCATACCAACACCTTCTTGGTTTCATCTCGCCATCATTGGTATCTCTCTGTGGGGCGCTTGAACATGTGATAAACCTTGAAACGTTCAAATTGATCCATGCAAGTGGTGTATTATGATGTAGTCAGATTTCTGAGTTGTTAGCGTACTGGTTGTTAGCTGATACTAGTAGCTCAGTCAGCAACAGTGGGGGACAGTAACGAAGTAAATGTAATTAGTTGCTGTACTTAAGTAGGTTTTCCGTGTATCTGTACTGAACAGAAGTATTTCCTTTTTGGACGACTTCGTACTTTAACTCCACGACATTTCAAACTCTAATATCTGACTGTTTACTCCACTACGTTATGGGAAATTTGTCATAACATGTCAAAATGAAACAAGCTTATTCATGGATTCTTAGCATCCATGGAAATGTCCATTTCAGGCCTGGACTACATCAAGGACCACCTGGAGGAAGGCAGGTAAAGCAGGACGGGGTTAGTAAACAGATCAAACAGATTGTTCCTGACTTTGTGGGTAAATAGACCACAATATAGAAATATGTACACATGCACTCGTGACTGGCGAGCGTCTTTTTCTGAATGTATATGAACATTATTTCCTTTTATAGTAAACGTGTTTTGGCTGGTTTATGTTTATGAACAGAGACCTGCAGATACAATACAGTAAAGGATAAACTCATTTGTGACCCTGTATAATGTTTTTAAGTTCTTATTAAACTTAAACGTGTAATTAAGTTGCAAATAAATCTTAAACTGAAGCTTTACTTGTATGCAAAAAGTTATTTTATAGTTCTAGCTAATGGAACCTGTTCTCCTCTTCAGTGTTCTGTGCATATGATAATTTGAATAGACATCAGTGCATCAGTGTCAGACTACTTAATGAGCTCCTGTTAAAGACTGGTGGACTGAGAGACACTAGAGTCTCTTCACCTACACTGAGCTGATTAAGAGTCTTGTTCCAGAAATGATAATAGGTCTTGGCCACTCCTGGTCTTGGTCTTAACTCAAGACTCAGTGTCTTGACAACAACACTACCGCTTACTTATGAAAGAGAACTTGTAAATATCCAGCTGTGGGTCAGTTTCCTCTGCCAGACACAGTGTTGTTGAGGTGAGTGACAGTTCTTTCATGTCATACATTCAAGTCCCAAACCTTCCTTCCTCAGTCCTGCGGATCAAGAACACATCCAGGTACTGTATCTGAACTTGGTATTTGTGTTCTTGATTACTGGAATGCTTGGCGGTGGACAATAACCTAAAACAAAGAAATGAAAATACAAGAACATGCAACAATGCATTGTGAAACCGGCTGTGGTTTGAGCCAGTCATGTTGTTTAGTCACTGAATCGTAACTGCAAATCTCCTACGCCATGAGGAAATGACTGGATCAGTGTTGCCTCTACAAGCCAACATGCTTCTACATTGTCCACTGAGCATAAAACACAATCTGCTTTGTGTGGAGGAGAATGACTAACATTAAACTGCTTTTGCATCAGCTGACTAGACGATAGATTGACAAAGTTACAGCAGCTCTCAGACTAAAAATTGGTGTCAGTGGTCACTACTCAAAATGCCAAGAGCAGCTTAAGGAGCTAATAGAATGTCTTCCTCTGTAGTCTGACTAAATAAAAGGTGTGTCCAGACCGCTGTAGAAGAGGCATCAATGATTTATACGAGTTTTATTATATGTACACTGCATGTGCACATCCTCCTACACATGCAAATATTAGGTTAATACATCAAGCTTTTACAGCTCTATCTATATTTGTCACACAGGGCCAACGTGGGCAACATGGCAGTCAGAGCCTGACCCTACGGTAATGTACCATACGTGTAAACGTCACCACCTCAGTCACTTTCTAAAAATGTTTACCTGATAGACGGAGGTGTATTTGATAAGGAGTGTTTGCATGTTTGGACTTCAACATGTGGTAGTTGTAAGTTAGAAGGCTGATTGAGACTGTGTGGGGATCTCTAAGAACCTGGACCGCCTGTAGCTTGAAGGCCAGACCCCCGTGTGAGAACTTCACACAGGAAACGGTGGGATGAGGATGAGGTGAGGATGTGAATATACAGAGCCCTCGACTGGACAGGCTTCAACCATTCAACCATTCATTTTGAGGCTTCACCTCAAAACTTCAATTATTCCATCACTCCATTTAATGCCTGTTGTGTGTCCCTTCATTGACATTCCTAAGGTTTTGCAAATCTGTGTGTCCAGATAGACAGACAGCAACACCTCAGATTCAGAGTGAAGTACATGTCTATTTTCACAAATAGGCAGTATAACATCATTGTCAGAACAGAACCTCAATTCTTAGTGTGTTTTTTTTCTCTTTGCTTAATTTGAAAAAGCCAACTTCACATTTGTCTATACATTGTGTCAAAATTTTACTATGAATGGAGAAACAGAAAAAGACACGTTTGGCATCTTGGATAAAGTTACCTTGAGATACAAAGTTTTGTTTCAACAGCGGTGATACATTATGCTGTTCATGTTATGCTATAATCATCTACAGAATGAGCCACCAACCAAATAATACCTATTCTGTGGTGGTCCTGTGGGGGTCCTATCATCAAAGAGCAGGGTAAAAGGGGGTTAACAGGGAAATGAAAGTACAAATTAAAGTATACAGAAGGTGCATAGAACTACAAAGTGCATCTACATGGTATGTGGAGCTGATAAAATGGACAATCAGTGTAGATACAAGGAGGTAAACCTAATGAACCTAAAGAGGTGGACTGAGGTGGATGTGTGTGTGTGTGTGTGTGTGTGTGTGTGTGTGTGTGTGTGTACATATATATTCAAACAAAGTGCTTCCACCCCTAGATTTATTCAAACTTAACCAAATCTGGCTAGTAAATGACTGTAAACACATACACACAACCAAATCTATTTGAAAATTAGGAAAGGAATCAACTTTATTTTAAGGTACAATAAAGAATTTATATGCTGATTTACACATCAACTTCTACTCCATGTCCACAAACTGGCATAACTGCCCACACCATAAAAGTCTTTACACAGAAATATGTATCAATGGATCTACACTGTATACATATATACAGAAAAGATGTATATTGCTGTAAACGTGTCTGTGTGCATTCAGCAAACTAATTAACACATCTCTTTCTCTCCCTCCGTCATGCTTTTCAGTTTAGTTCTTAAGGGAGGAAAAAAAAACATTCTGCTGTCCTTCATTGTTGGCCAATCTTGGACAATCACTCCACAGCAGGGGTCACTACTAGTCTTCTGAAAGACTTCAGCGGTCCATCCCATTATCGTCTTGCAGCTGCCCTTGGAAACAAGCTGCTCGCAAACGTTCACAGAAATCCAGCTCCTCCTTCAGAAAAGAAGAGAACTGAACAGTGGTAAAAGCTTAAGAAGCCAGAAAAGAATATATAAAGTCAAAATATCAACACAGGACTGGACAAGGTGGCCAAAAGTCATATTTCCATATCACAACCTACTCAAAAAATAATAATGGCAATCTTATCTCAATTTCCTGCTCAATTTGAAATGTGAATGCGAGTTCTAAAGAATTACCTGCATGCTGTATCTTTTTCTTTTAACAGACAGAAATTTAAAATGAGAACAGTTTATAGTATAAATATATACTGTAAGTATCCACATTTGGCCACAAGTGCCTCTGTGGCACTTAACTCTGCTAAGTACACTGCTGGTTTGTGCTGTTGTTAGCGAAAGGCTAGCCTTCTTTTCAGTCACCATCTAGAGCAGTGTTTCTCAATTCTGGTCCTGGAGGCATCCTGCCCTGCACATTTTAGTGCTGTCCCTGCTCCCAACACACCGGACTCAACTCATCAGCTCATTAACAGGCCCTTTCAGAACTGCAGGGTGTGTGTTAAAGCAGGGAATCCACTACAGTGTACAGGGCAGGGTGCCTCCAGGACCAGGGTTGAGAAACACTGCTCTAGAGGGTAAAGGGCACACACTGCCACCTAGTGTACCAAAGTCTTCACTGCTAACACTGGATAGCCAAACAGGACAGCCAAAGCTTTCTGATTTCAGTAACCTCATTGTTTATCGCTCAGACCCATTTTAAAACATACTAAGGTGGGAGTATCCAGTACTAATGAAAGGATAAAACAATCAGTGTCGTATAGTGTTCCTCCACCCCCAGCCTTGTAATCCACTTGCCCAGTTTGGTGTTTCTGCTAGTCGAACGCCTGTTTCACCTCCAGTAAAATCCCAATCTCTAGCTAATTCAGGTGCAGAACTGGTTTATATTAATCTACATAGTTCAAATGGACTACAGGCCTGGAGCTGGAGAAAGATGAGAGTAAGAATGAGTGTACCTGGCTCTCATCTCGTCCCTGTAGCTCCTGGACCTTCTGGTTAAGAATCTCCTCCAGCCCCAAAGATGGGTCTCTACAGTCTGAAAGCCCACGCTCAGATTCCTCCACTAAACTGTGGAAAAAAGAAATGCTCTATAATGACTTCATGATTCATGCAATCATTCTGCAGGAATATGACTTTTTTACTATTTTACTACAAGAAATAACTATTTGCATGGGAATAAAATAGTTAATGATGGCAACAGGTATCATTTACATTAACATTAGGAGAATTAATCCAATAATAAGCCTCGATTTTTTTCCTTCTCCTTGCTTTTCTCAATGTAGAAAATTTGCCCCACCAAAATCTTTGATCAATGGACCCTGTCGGTTTGTTACTGGGATCTCTGAAGATCACTGCACTCTAACAGTGCTTGTGCTGAAAGCTGAGGCCATGCTTTTGAACCGTGTTTTTAATTGGTGGTAAAGAATTAACTTTTGGTGTCTTCCTGATGTAGAAACTAATGACAAAAGATCTGAATTTGACGTTCCAGCCCTATGATATCTGTCTTCCGCCTGACGCTGTCCTTGTTAATTCCTCCAGAGATGGCTGGAGTAGCCTAAATCAAGACTCAAGCACTTACACTTGGGTAAAATAGTGACACAAGTAAAAGTAGAAACACTTCATATCCAGCAACTTGAGTGAAAGTATCAGGTGAAAAGAAACCTACTTAAGTACTAAGTAATGTACAGAACCACGACAGATCTTCTTACTAAATCCAGCGTCTATCAGAACAGGAACTGTAGTTTGTATGGCTTGATTTTGTTTTGTATTATTTTAGTATAAAACAAAATTCTAAACCTCCAAAGTCAGAGATGTGATCAATTACAAAACCGTACAGATGTTGTCAACAACAACAACAGAATGAAAGGCATTATGATTTGAAAATACTCTGCTGAGTACAAATACATGAATATTTTACTTAAGTTCGCGTGCTTGAGTAAAGGTAGTTAAACTAGTTAAGCCCCACCTCCGGCTATCACAGTGATTAACGTTGGGGTTGGCAAATTCTGATAAAAGCTTTTAATGCAGTTCTGTGTCCAAAAAGGCTTCTGATCTCCTATGGGAGGTTGAATTACAGTTGTTTGGTTATTAATGGTGGATATTTAAAGAGCTCTTAGACCGCAAACTGCAGACTTCTGGAAAGAACAGAGCACAGGGCACCAGTAATGCAGTCCACTCACCAGCAGAGGACGCCAAGTACATGCTCATGCACTGAAGAGTGAGGAGAGCGAAGAACTGCAACTAACTGCTGCACCATGCCCATACACAACACTGTATCTGAGAGAGAGAGAGAGAGAGAGAGAGAGAG
>CM067475.1:42506779-42528847 GCA_034552555.1 Semaprochilodus insignis | reverse complement strand
TGTACACCGACAGTCCATATCATTGTTTCTACACACATGATCCATTTTATCAGCTCCGCTTATCATGTAGGTGCACCTTCTAGTTCTGCAATTACAGACTGTGGTCCATCTTTTCCTCTGCACATTTTTTAACCCTCCTGTCGCCTGCTTTTTTAAGACCCCCCTGCGCTGATACAAGGGGGTCAGACACACCAGTTTACATGTAAACCTAAATAATACATGTTCTGTGGTGGTCCTGACCTTTAAAGAAAAGGCTGAAAGGGGGCTAACAAATTAGGCAGGCTGGTGTGGTTGAGTGGACATATATGTGGATGAGTCTATTTGGGTGCTCACAAGTGTTATGGATAAGACAATTTCAGACTGACTGAAATTCAGCTGAACAGCTTAGACATTAAAATGTAATATCTGCTATTGCAGTGATCATATGAGAAGCACTAAATGATGATTAAAACAGAAATTCTTTTTTTTTTAATAGTAAAGATGGCAGATTAAAAACAGATTTAACAGATTAAAAAAATCCAGTTCAGTGTAGGCCTACAAACAGCAATAAAAACTCCTTAAAGTGCTCTTTATGTTGATGTAGCCGTTACTGCTTCACACATTTGAACTCATGGATTGCGATTAGTTCTCTGAGCTGTGCATGACTATGTGCTGTGTAAGACTCTGTAGAGAGTAGAGAGGCTAAATCACTCACTCTGCATGCAGGAGAGCTAGGCTCAAGCCTGTCTCACAGGAGCACAGAGCTGGCAACGCTACACCACCCGACAAGCTATTCACATATAATGTGACTTGATCCATACTGTCATCACGGCCCCTAATGATGTGTTTATTGTGAACGCTCGTTTCAGGTTTACATCCTGAGTAAAGAAGAAGGTGGCAGACACAAACCATTCGTCACCAACTTCATGCCTGTCATGTTCTCTCTGACCTGGGACATGGCCTGTAGAGTCCAGCTACCTGATGACAAGGTATACAACACACTCCTACACTTATTTACACTACCAAGCCCCCCCCACTTCTTCCTTACTGATAATACTGATACCTGAATCGCCCGATATAATACTGACCCAGTGTTTTTCTTAGAAACGAGTACTGAGCTCTAATAGCTAGTAGCTAACAGTTGGCCATCTAAAAGTAGACTTTCAAATGACTCTGTAACAGTCTACTGTCCCAGAGGAAGCGTCAGTGTGCCATAAAAAAAACAATCTCTGATTTTTATTTTTTTGTGTGTGTGTGTATATATATACAGTATTGCAGTGAATGCTTTTAGGTCATTTTAAAATAAAATATAGTATTAGACCAGAACAAAATGACTATTACATTTCATTAATGATCAAAGACATCCAGTCTTTCATATTGTTGTGGAAGTCGACCAGTATTTTTTATTGTTGTACATCGATAACTTAACTACGTAACCTGATTGTTTCAGCTTCAGGTCATGGACAGATTAACATACACTATTCCTTAGAAATTCTGTAATACAGAGCAAAATTCATGATTCCTTCAATAACAGCAAGTTGTCCTTAGGTAGCAAAACATCCCCACCCCTTCAGCACTACCACCACCATGTGTTCTTGTGTGTGTGATGTACTTTCTGTGACATGCAGAAGAACCCAGATATGAACAGGGCCTGTGTTACCCAGAAAGACTGCTTTTGGCTGGTCTGTCCATACAACGTTATCCCAAAAGGGTTAAGGATTGTTTTTTTCCAATGTGAATTTGTGTGTGTTCGTTTGTAGGAGATGATCATGCCAGGAGAGGACACTTCCCTGATGCTGACACTCCGGCAGCCCATGGTTTTGGAGAAAGGTCAAAGGTTCACACTGAGAGACGGCAACAAAACTATTGGCACAGGGCTGGTGACAGAAATCCTGACAGCCACAGCAGAAGACCAGCACAACTGGGGCTGAGACTGACAGAGAGAGGGAAGGGGGAGATCGGGGTGGGGGAGTAATGATGCGGATGGGGTAGGAAAGGTGGGGAGTTGGGGACAGAACCGTCCGACATTAAACTGATCTAATATCTGCTCTTCTACATGTCTGCTTGGACAATGAAATGGTTTTCACTGGTGTGGAGTACATTGGGGAGGAGAATTCTAGCCCTGGACCCACTTGCTGTTCTGTTTAGTGTTTTCCCAGGCTTAAAGGAATAGTTCAAAAGGGGGAGGATAATAATAATAATAATAATAGTAATTTACAGTTACCCCTCTGCAGTCGATTGATCCTAACATTTATCCTGAAGCTGTGAAGCTAATGTAGCTAACAAGCAGTAAAAGCTTATATTCTGTCCATTATCATATATAACACTGTCATACAGAACCAGACACCACATAAGTCCTTGTTGAACATCTCCTGCAGTTTGAGTCCAGTATGTGATTTACGCATTGCTTTACATGGCTTGTTAACTACATTAGCCTCCTGAAGTGCTTCATAATGAGCTGGAGTCAGATGCCGTGGAACTGGGAAAACACTAGCATAACACCGCTTATTTGTCTGGTTGAACTTCTTTGTAGTGCACTGCTGCATCCTGGTGGCCTGGATGATCAGTGCACTCCCATCATCAACTGTCTGCTTTACTGAACTGCCTGGAAAAAGGGGTATGGCCGATGTTCTGTTCTGCTAGTCCAGCAGGTGGTGCTCTGGGTCCACCATTATCCAGCTTCCACCCGTCTGAAGGGTTTGAGGTTAAGCCGAAATATGAATTACATATACATAGCTTTGGATACACACATCCTTAAAGTCATGCAAAGGGGTTCCGAACAGTCCGATGTTTTTGCTTCCGAAATTACTGTCTATATAAAGTGCTATAATGAATGTGGTTGATGTAATAAATTGTATTTAATAGAATTCCTGCCTCCTTGCACGTAAATACCTGCAGAGATCCTACTACAGTCAGCATAAACCTGAATGTCATCGCTGTCCAAAATAAAACAAGTCCATCTCCAAAATGGCAACTTTACAGGAGAGGGCTAAAACCTGATTTAATTTTAATTTAATTCAAAGCAAACTTCTTTTCCAGGCATTATCGGGCCATTTCTGTTGGTCTGTTGGTTCTGTTGATCATCATGAAATTTTTACTCAGTGTAAACGGCAGCTGCTGTGTTCAAACAGTGCATAACAGTAAAAATCAACAAAAATGGAGATGAATTTCCTGTTTTTCCTTTGGGCAGCAACAAAAAGTTATGTGGATGCTGATATGCTTGTCAGCGCATAACAACTTGGTTTGAGGTGAATGTGGGATGATTTAGGTATGCGGTTCACGCAGTGCTGTAAACTTCCAGTGCTTGTTACCTACAGCAGTAATGAAAGTTAATATGCTGCTCACCAGCACATGTTGTGTTTTGCTGCTGGTATGCTGATCAGCAGCAACTGAAGATAATATACTGGTCACCAACAAAACCAGCATATGATGTGTTTTGATGCTGGTATGCTGTCAACCAGCATGACAAAGCTAACTCACCAGCTACACCAGCATGGCATGCATGTCTGTGCTGGTTTATTTGCCAGCCAGGATATTAAGTATTAAGTGCTATCGATAGCAAGAAGGATGTTTATATAAACTCTCATTAAAAACCATTTATGTTTCAAAGATGCTCTAGAATAATTTAGCAGTCATATTTTACAGTTACATCAGTACATCGTCTTTTCTGACAAAGCTAAATGCTGCTGAAGTAAATCTCCAAATTTCCTTCAGTTCTTTCTGAGACCGAACAGGAAGAGAAGCAGTATAAAATGTGTTTCTATACAATTTATTCCGGAAATTCACCTCATGCATTTTATATCAATGAAATAAATGATATGCAAATATAATATACGATACTGAAATGAAGAGTAGGCAGTACACACAAACTGTCCAGACGTGATTTAGGCCTCAGAGGGTTAAAGGTAAAAAGGTTTTCTTAAGATTAAAAACACTTTTCCCTTTTATCCCAAATGTAGCTCAGCCAAAACATATAATACAAATAATATTCAGATAAACCACATAAGCCAGTCTATTAGAGATTACTAAACAACTCAGTTTACACAGTGCTATAAATCTCCATTCCAGCTTGTTACTCACACCTACTTAACCTTGTAGTTCCAGAGCAAAACTAAAGAGGCAAGCTTCATGCACCAAACCTGATCCACTACAAATCCAGGTGTTGAATGAGGAGATACAATAGAACTGATATACCGTGAACCTCAAACCTGTTATTCCTTATTCAAATACAAATCATTTACAAAAGAGAGCCCTTTCCAAAGTCCTAGTGTGTTACGTAACAGTCTTTTACAGTTACAGTTACACTGGCTGGAAACAATAACAGAACAACAGGAATGGTGGACTATATGTTCAGAAATCTGAAAGGGACTTTGCCACTTTCTATAGCATTATATAAAAACCTTTATATAGGATGAAGTTCCTGTATAAAGTCCACTCCATGGGTTTCTTAAGCTCAGGCTCCATTCCAAGGTAAATGCTACAGCTTGTACAGGTGCCGGTCGACGAGCAGAAATGAACTTGTTGTGCCGTGAAGACGATGTCGGCACTTTTCATGCCCTTCCTGATAAACTTTCAGCAGGCATGGTCGATGATGTTCCTCTTTAAAAGCTTCCTAATCGCCAGCTTCTTGATCAAGTGCTCCATTCCACTTCAAATGGTATCAAGCTGCTGAGTAGGAAGCCTACTTAAGTGCCTTTAACAAGATCCTGGACACCTTAAATTCAAAGCTGTTACTGCAGACAGTTTCTGAAACCTTTCACAGGATTGTGAAGCTTCATGCAGTGTTTGACATATGAGAGAGGAGCAGTTCAACCTTCATTAGCATCTCAACACCAACCATTTTATTACCCCTCCTGTGTCTGTTGTGCCATGTTGCTTATGTGTGTTCATCACAGTGTCTTGCTGTAGATCAGCAAATTGGAGCAAAGCTCATCAAATTCTTCATGAGCTCACCAAAAAAAGGGAGAACAGTTTATTTTATTTATTAAATCTGGGCATTTTGTGCCTTTACCAAAGTCACATACATGCTATGTGACTTTAAAATGATGAATAGAAAACACCTTTAAGGTCAGCGTTATGTTCCTGGGTTCACATGTAACGTATTAAAATGGCGCCAAAGAATTCTCCATAAATCGTGAGGGTGACTTGACATGTTAGAAATAGAATTGAAATGAAGGGTAGATGGTTGTGGATGTTGAGGATGTGCTCAAAGATTCCATTGTTCCTACTTTGGTAATGTACTGCAATGTAGTTAATCCCGCGAAGTTGAAATAAAGCCATGATTCAAAAACTGACTTTCTTGTTCCCAGAAATGGTCAATACATATATATACTGTATATATATCATCAGTTGTATGGAAGTCTGCCTTACTTTTCATGTTGACCAAGGCAACCTGGCTAAAGTACTGGTCATCTGAACACAGTCTCCATACAAAAGGCCTTGGCTGAAATTTGGGGTAATAAGGAACGGTGATTTCTGACTAAACTGCCCCTTTAACATGCTCTAAACATTGGTGAGCACCTTTTGAGCAGAAGCTCAAAGACTCAGTTCAGCTCTGAGTTCAGATGAAGAGTTTTCACTAAATCCCACTGAGTCTCAGCGGTCTTCGCTCACGGTCATTCCCAGCTTCGCTTCCCTCTTTCACGCTGTCCTCTGTCTGTAGTACCACTGCACTTCTCTCTCTCTGTCTGTCCTCCGTTCACTTTCTCCTCTCACGTTACTCGCCTCCCATCTGTCATTCGGGGTCTGGATGCTGTCCATGCGCACATACGACTCTAAAAGACATTCACACACACACATATTTGAGAAAGTCATAATTTGTGCTCATTTGATCATTTGTCTTTAGTGTTTAATGTAAGTTCATGTCATCTGAAATCATATTGGACCGTTTCTTTTGGTCCATTTGTCATGAGATTTCGACGCAATGTAAGAGTCAGCTGCTGTTTTCCAATGACCTAAAAATAAAGATGAAAATGACTAAATGGAGACGCAAGGTTTGTTCCGGGCAGTGATGATATATTTGCATGCAGCAGTTTTACAGTAGCTGTTTCAGCTCATGGTGTTATCCTGAAAGACTGAAACTGACTGAAACACATTGTTTAGGCTACAGTTCCTATTAAAGGATCAGGGGCGTATCCAGGACCAGCAAAATGTGCATATTGACTGTTTATGCTTACAAACTTGGGCTGTGACCAAAAGGATCCCTCCTGCCCCATTAGTATTGAGCTTTATAGGGACATTCGAAGCTTGTAAATGTATGTGCCCCTCGGTCTGCCCCACTCACAGATGTGCAGGTTACAGATGCCATTTCCAAGCTCAAGTGTCAATATTAATTACATAAGCATGTCATTTTTTTAATGCAGTGCCATCTGAAGGATCGAAGGTCATGCGCATTCAGTACAGGTTTTCAGCTTCAGATTATACCTGCAGGGATTTCTCTGAATCTTTTAAGAATGGACTGTAGACGGGGTAATCGCTACATTCTTTCAGTCGTGCATTGAGAATCATTCTTATAGTATTTTACAGCACCTAACAAGCATCTTCATATGGACTTCTCCATTTTAAATCACTTCAAAGAATTAGCACAACGCCAGCATGTCTAAAATGCTGTTTGGATCAGATCATAAACAATATTTTTACAACTTTTTAATCTGTCTCAGTACTGGAAATGTTTGCACTGAAATCCAGAACCAGACATTAAAAAAGTGCCATATCAACCAGCGCACAACTAATTCTAATGATTACAGAAACATCTGATGGAATATGTGTAAATAGGCCAATCACAATTAACTTCCTGAAACTAAAGTCCTGCCCATACATGAAAAGGGGTCACTTATGGAGGTTTTGTTTAACAAAGGAAAGTCCATATGGGCCCAGAATATAATAAGCCCGGGTTTATTTAACTGCGTATGAGCATGAGAGGACATTAGGTGTGATGTGCATGTGGATATCTGTTAAAATGATGCAGATCACATAAACATTTACTGTATGTTCGTCAGATCAACCTTATTTTGAGTGGTGAAAAGCAATACAGTGAATTGGAGTAAAGAGAAAATCTGGTGGAACAAACACAATTTTTCATCAGTTCAAACTTCAAAAACACTTGCGTGCCCTAATCCACTTTCTTACAGTATCACAGACATCAACAACTAATAACAGCTAATAACAGCTAATAACAATGTAAAAACAAACAGAGCAAATACCTCTTATTATTTATTATTTAAAATAAAACTGTGGTTCTGCCTTGAGGTATCTTTTGTTTAGCTATGCTCAGACAGCCAGGCATATCCAAAAATCATTTTTAGCGTTTTAAAAAAATTGAACGCTGTGAACTTCAAACCACCTTTGCTATAAACAACCAAACCTCTTGTGAATGCTCTTTATAGGCCCAATCATGATAGCATCACCCATTACCTGTTCACCTGTTTACCTGCGTATTTTCCAAAACAGGTGTTTTTTGATCGTTTGTCAAACTTGTTAAGCCAGTCTTTCATTGTCCCTTTTTACAATGTATTTCAGGCATCAGGGAAATTTGGAATTAGTGTATATTTGCTAACATGAAAAACGTTTATAATATTATATATGTATATATATACCATAAACCTTTTTAATATATATAATATTTTTCATATAAAATATTTTTTCTTTTGCGCGTCAATTAAGTACATTTAAAACATCATTGCTTTTCATTATGTGACTTTTCTCATCTTACAACTTTTTAGTAGTTGATATAGTGATTATGTGATATGCAACAGAAAAACAAGTGCACTGTAGGACTTTGTAGCGCCCACAAAATCCCACTGGATTTCTATTTTACCATTTGGGAGCTAAGAGAAAAATGGCCGACTTACTCAATAGAGCCCAAACCACAAATAGGCCTTATCTGTACTGGCCTTACCCACTGTGAATCAAAAGGGGATTTGTTTATTCCACTGCCACTTTCTATCTATGCAGGTTGTTATTGTGATGTATCGATACCACAGAAAAATAAATCAGATTAGACAATTTTCTGTTCCGTGATTCAAGAATTTTACCCGCCCAACAAAAATAGAGCAGTGAAATAACAACTTTACTGAAATACCTGTGGAGTTTAAAGACACTAAGATAATGTAGATAATGTTGAAGAGATAATAAATATTATTTTATACAATGTTTGTGATGCACACACTTACCGTCATCTAAGGTGTTGGTGCTGTTGCGAGTTGCTGGTGATCTGAAGGAGCATGCATTGCCCTCCATATTCTCATAAGACTCTGGAAAGAGATGGAGAGAGATAAGGAAATGAGAAAGAGACTGAGTAAGAGAATCAGAGAGTCTGCCTATAAACAAAGACTGAAAGTGCTGGATATAATCTCAAAGGTCACAAGGTCATTAGCTATACAGTTAACATTCCACAAACATCCATTACCACTCTCTCCACCTAAAATGACCTGATTAATTAAGCATACATTCATTCTGTAATTAATTATACTGTAAAATTATGAATTCCTATCTACTGTAGGTCCATTAAGCATCATATAGTAAGTTAACAGAACAATGTGTGATACATTTTCATTATTTGTAGTAAAAAAAAACAATTTTAAGGCAACAAAAATGTAAAAAATTTCCTGTAGCCTGTAGATCAATCGTTTCTCTGTTAGACACGTTGTGCTCCAAATTTGCTAAAATTGCCACAAAACCGTCACTACCAAAATGTTCCAGAGTTCCCTTCCTGATGACGTCAAACCCACATGTCCAGAACTCACCAATCACACACCATTCTCACGCTCATGATAAATACTAATTACACACCCCTGTTCTTCATTTCCCCGTTTGTACTTATACCTCTTTGTCACACACACACCTTGTGAAGTATTGCCCACCTGGTTTGCATACTGAGCGTTTATCTCCTGTTCTCTCTGCTGGTTTTCTATGGTCCACGACTTCCCTTTGTTTACTCGTTTTTCTCTCTCTTTGGATTCTCCCTTTGATTTTGTTCGCCTTTCTATTTTGACTCTCTGGTTTTGACCTCCTTTGTTTTCTCTGACTGACTCTCTGGGATTCCGCCTTTGGTTTTGTTTGCCTGGTATATTGACTGTCTGCTTCTCGACCCCTGCCTGTCTCCCTGTTCGTGCCTCAGCCTTGTGTAATGCTTGTCTGATTCTTGCTGTTGACCTTGATTGCCAATTTGTCTAATAAAAGCCATTTGACTTTTAGCTCTGCGAGCGTCGAGCTACGTTTGTCTAGTCTGACAGGTAGGATCATATGGTTGGAAATAAATTGAAATGTTCAATCATGTATTTTAATGAAATAAACACATTTTTAGGTTTAACATCACTCAAAGCAAAATGTCCATGGCCCAAAATATCTTTTCAACTGTGACTTTAAACCAGTTCAGTTGAAGGTCCATATCCTCTGTATGAAAATGCAAAAGGTAGATCTTATCCACTTTTAAATTGCTAGTACAAATAGTAGCCCAAATTATTTCTATTTTTTTTCTGAGATTCAGTTTTTGTATGTCACTGTGTTGTTAAAGTGATAACTGTTCTGAGATGAACTTTGGAGAACCATGGATGGTTGAAAATCCCCTAGCTCAGTAAAACCCCACTGTCACTACACAAACTCCAAGTGATGAGTGACTGTGCAACTAAAAAGCACACACAAGCTACACAGGTGACTTTTTCAGTATGACTGAATTAAGAAAGAGCCGTCAGGTGTTCACAAAGTTGTTGTTTGGTTTCTTCATGTCCTATAGCCCCACGTTTCCTGTCTGTCTGTTTGTGTATCATATGTGTGATATTGGTTGGTGTAGCTCAGCGGATAGCACCGCTACCCACCAGGGAGTACCACACCACATGTGGGAGACTGGGGTTCAAATCCTGGTATGAGTAAGTATGTTGTGCTACACCAATAAGAGTCCTTGGGCAAGACTCCTAACACTACACTGGCCTCCCTGTAGTACACTTAACCTTGTAAGTCACTCTGGGTGAGAGTGTCAGCTAAATGCCTTAAATGTTAATAATATTGCTAACTAGCAATGTCTGCACCGCAGAGCTGATCTACTGGTGTTATGAAGTCCTCGTCCCCAGTGAACCCGGGTTTTGGAAAAGGCTGCTCTAACTTAGGAATAGTTGGAAATGCATTTTAATTGATATTTGGTGGCGGGGCATAATCATTCAGTCAGCAGGAACAACACCGTGAACAACACTAACACTGCAGCCCTGATTGTGATTAGATGACCGTAACTAATTACAACATGAGGCATAAAACAAGCACACACTGTGGTCTCAGAACAATCACAAATGCGTCACACTGCATTCACACCATGTGGCAGGCAAACGGTTTGTGATGTAAGGAGTGTGAGGACGTGAAATGTGTAATACCGTCATCGTCAATGCTGACTGTGTGTTTGAATGTGTTGTTGCGAGGCTGAGCATATACACATCCTTCCATGTTCTCGTATGACTCTGCATCTACACAGAGAGAGAGAGAGAGACAGAGAGAGAGAGAGAGAGAGAGAGAGAGAGAGAGAGAGAGAGAGTGATTGAGTTAAAAGATTTCTATGTTAGAATAGACTGGATTATTTCTATCATAATCTCGGAATTATAAGGTTCCATATCAGCTTTTAGACCCTCGAAATGATTTAATTTAAAAGCCCCTTAAAGGTTAAATTAATTAAAAATATCTTTTTCAAGAAGCAGTTATTCAGTGATGTACATTGCTAATGTTAGCTACAGTTAGCTTCGTCATTCCATAGCTAAGCCTAACCCTAAAACTAATCCTAACCCCAACCCTAGCTGAATTGTGACCTCTACAAAAACCTCCAAATAAGAACTGAAAAGGAATTACATGAATATCTAAAAATTGATTTCAAGGAATACAGGAATACATCAACTATTCTAGTCATCTCATTCGTTTGCAAGGAAATAAAATTCTAAAGTTATCTACTAAGGTTTCTTCATATTGCCTCCCCACTCCCACCCCCACCCCTGGACCACATTAATGATGTAGCATAGTACCTTTCTCATATACATGTAGTTTACAATATAATAAATTATAAATGTACACCATGCTTGTGCATTCTAACACTAATCCATAATAAAATAGCTGTATACAAAAAAGACCCGTTCAGATTCTTACTTCTTGGTTTATTTCTGGCAGCTGGATATATTTTAATTAGCATATTGATAAATGTTGCTCATTAAACCTCTGGAAAATGTTGTATATGATAATTTCTCGTAGCTGTAGATTAGCTTAGATCAAATGTGTTTGTGTTTACCGATATCTGTGATATTCCGAGGCGGATGAAGGTAGTTGTTGTGATTTTGCTCTGATGCTGTCGCTGCATCTCCCATTTCATCGGGGGTAATGTAGTCTGAAAAAAAATAAAATGAGAAATGTGTTTGCACTCTCGCACATACATACACACACACACATACATGAACACACCCACACTGACCTTCATCCTGGGGTACATAGTACGTTACTTCGTTTTGATTGCTGTAAATGGCTGCTGAAACATTCTCATAAGACTGGGCCTCTTCTGTGGACACAGAAAGTTGATTGTACTCGTATCATTATTAGTCCTAGTTGTAGTAGTGATATTAAGTCACTAAATTATAGTTATTCTGATGGAAACAGGTGTAATAGAAAGGTACTGAAATATCAGATTGGTGGAAAATCAAGCTTGCATATTTTTCCCTGTACCCAAACTGCATGTCTAAATCATCTCAAGTAACATCTAGTGTACAAATCAGTGGATAATAAGCAGGGGTTGCATTTGGATTTCCGAGCCCTATGTTTTCCATGAAAGTCAATCATTTTGTTTATATGGTTCAATTTATGTGGTATTATATGGAGTTCTCAGCACTGATGTCCTAAAACACCTGATTTAAACTAAATCTGTCTAAGCGACTTGCTGTAGTCAAATAATTTACTTGACTTAATGGTATAATGGTTTTGGAATTTTTGGATCATTTGGAAACATGTACTCAACACTACAAAAAGTGCAACCTAAAAACTTCAATTTGTTACGAGCAATTGAATAAGTTTTACTCAACACAAAATATGACTTTGATTGAAAGAACTGAAGTACTGAAAGCTCCAGTTTAAGCAATTTAACTATCACTAGAAAGATTAATCAAGATTAATTAGCTAGCCAGATTGGAGCAGAGCTATACTTTTGACTACACATACTAACAGTCAGTCCTTTTACATGGAACAGACCCTCAGTGTGAACAAGTAACTGATTTAGGGTCCTGCCGTGCCGCTAAAATGGTATTCCACTTACTGGAGCTCAGCTCTGAATAATTCACATGATGTACAGTTGTGTCTCAGGCCAGTTCATCCTGTTTATATACACTTTCATTACTTGTTCGCTACATTAGTCAAGCTGATTTAGACTCATAGCTCCAGTAAATCTCTAAAGAAGCAAACTTCAGGAACCAAATATGTCTCTGCTGATTATTTGGGGTAGAGGGAAAATTGTGGAAATTCGTTTTTTTGCCCAAACTATATCATATAATGTGGAAGAAAGGAATATTCACGTTTTTTGAGACTGGCTTCTTTTTCCATTTGGGCTCCAATGAATCTAGGACTGCAGAGCACACACACACACACACACACACACACACACACACATATACGCGTCTGTATCACAGCCTTCATCCATATTTAACATATGAAGTAAAGAAGTGGGAGGGGTGGGAGAGGGAAGAACTTCTGTAAATGACGAAGAGTACCATGTGTAATTGTGGTTCATTGTTGTCCCGTTCGTGATTGTCTTTAGAGCTGAGACCCGCCTATCAGCTTCTGCAGACACAACAACAGCAACATCAGGTTTATGCCGCATAGTGGGGACCAAAACCTGTTGTACTCACACCGTGGAGGCCTTTTGTTCTTGTAGGGACTACAAGTTGGTTCCAACAGTGTGAAGGCAAGGTCATAGTAAAGTTAAGGGTTAGAGTTAGTTTAGGATATGGTTTAGGGTGAGATTTAGGCTAGTAGTAGTTCTGGTTAAGGTGTATAGGAAATGAATGGACGTCTATGTAATAACCCCACAATTAACAAAAACAATATTGTGTGCGTGTGTCTATGTCTGTGTCCGTGTGTATGTACTTACTCTCTCTGTGTCGCTGTGTTCTGCAGATCAGTGTAAACAGTACCAGTCCAATCACAAAGGCAATGGAAGGAACTGTGTACAATATCCAGTCAGGACGGTCAGCTGCACACAAACACAGGTTTATTTGTAAGCAATGTTGTATAAATGTGTAATTGTCTGGATGTGACAACAATGCGTATATTATATTGTTGCTGCCCAAAGAAAAATGCTTTTGCATACGGTCCTGCATCATTTGAGCACCAAACATGCCCTTCACATTGTGTACCTAATTCATGATGAATGGACCAATAGAAATGCTCCAAAATTGCATTGACAACATTTTTTACCTCTTCTGTAAACTTAACTTTTTAAATATACTTGGGGTTTTTTTTTGTCAAATAAAAGCACCTATATGTCATAATAATATATCCCATATGTATATATACACACCCACATGTGTATATACACACCCACATGCCACTTCATTAGATACACCTCCTTATATCTACACCCATATGTATGTAAAGTTCACATTGACTTTGATTGTCCATTTTATCAGCTCCACTTACCATATAAGTGCACTTTGCAGTTCTGCAGTCACAGACTGTAGTTAATGTGTAGGGTAGGTGTATATGTGTTTGCGGTAGGTGTATATGAAATCCTAGACCATTGCACCAGATGGTACCAAACTACTAAGTTAAAGCAACACATTTTTGTAATGTATTAAACATTTAAGAACACAGAAATCTGAGTGATTACAGGAGCGACTGTTGCAATGGGCTAAGTACTGGGGAGTCAAAGAGGAGAAAATGTATGGTAAAATTGCCTGATGTAAGGAGCAATTAGAGAAATTAGAAAACATATATTCTAAACGGCCTAACTGAGATGCAGAACTGTTTTGTTGTATTGCTTCATCCATCTGTAGATCAGTTTGCATTAGATACAAGTGCCAAGCAGCTACACACAGCAGGAAACGTATAAGCATTAAACACATACATAGGACTAATGCACATACCTAAACACTGGATTAACACTGGGTTTATTTGTTGCTCATGAAATAAACATTTAATAAACAAGCAGTTGGTGTTTATTAGATAAAACAAGGTGTCTGTCTAGGGGAAAGTCCCTCTCTTCAAAAAACTTTCCCACAAAAAGCCCTCTGGGAAAAGTCCACTGCTGTAGCGATAGTAGTAGTCAGACCAAGGTAGACAGCTGCCGAGTTTGTGCTCCATTTGCAAAAACACCATATAAGCCCAACACGTAACCCAATACGGGTTAAACCTGATGCATTTAGGGGGTTAAACATTCATGCATTTATGGGCTCCACATGTATTTACTGAGTAAATCACATTTACGGTTCTATATACACCTGCATTTTAGGGGTTATATACCCATCCATATAATGGTTTATATACTCAGACAACTAAAGGGTTATATATCCATGTATTTAAAAGGTTGTATAGGCTTACACTTACCCCATAAGGCCTATTTCCCCTTAAAGGAAAATGATGAGGGGTCAGTTATAAGATTATAAAAGATGAGTCAAAGAGGTCACATGGTGTCTTCTGTCTCTACAACCATTTCATAACTTGTGTTTCATCATTTTGTTCCAGAAATGGCGTCAGAATGGGTTATACTTAATATGTAGAACATGTTATCCAATCTATTTTTAAATGCTTTGGAACTGACCTTTATACATACAACAAGCTTTAAAATGATCTGGCTTTGTCACATGTGCCCTCATGAGGAAACATGTAGGCAAATTCACATTCTATCGTGTGACTGCACACGAGTTTAAGTGAAGGATAAAACTGTATAATAAACTTTCCAGACTTTTTTAAGGCTCGTGACATATACGCTACCATGAGCTCTCCTAGGTTAAGAGGTTATATATCCATTTCAGGGTTGAACATCTATGCCTGTAATGGGTTACATACCCACATAGCCATGTGAAAAAATAGGAACATGTCGATGTAAACATATCTGATGTTTAATTATATTTTATAATATCATTGTAGTTTATATATAAATTATATATATATATATGTATATGTATTATATAGAATGATATAATTATATCATTATTAGCTAAATGGTATGTAGTAGAACAAAAACCATAGAAATTTAAACTTTGCAAATAACTGTGATGTCATTTTTGTCTGTTGAAAAAGTAATTACAGCCCTGACTTAAATGGCTAAATGAGTAAATGGTACTGCCCCTCAGAAACCACATTATGTAGGCGTTTCTCCTAAATATCTACCAGATTTTAAAATATACAGCTATTTCTTTTCACTCATTCCTTCATGCAGAATTCAATTAACTGTGAAATGAGGGGCTTCTTGTATTAGCAGACAATTTTAAATCTTTCGACAGCATTTGACTATCCCATTCCTTAACCCTGCATTTCTTCATTTGGAGTTTTGGTGGATTTACTTGTATGTTTGGACTCAGTATCTTATTAAAAGGCTCTTTTTGTCAGATGTGACCTTTTTTTTCGATGTTCTCACATCTCTGGTATGAACGAGAATATTCATAGTCTGTTCTATGATTGCAACTAATTCAGTCAGACCTTAAAACAACCAGAATACTTCCATCCCTGTGGTTTACTGCTATGAAGTTCCTCTGATCAAATACTTTTACTTTGCACTTCTGCTTCAGCTGTGGCGAGAGCTGCTGATCCACTGTTGAAATTTTGGGTTTTTAGAGACTTCTTTCAGTCTCTTACAGTCTTGGGTTTAATTTTTTGTGCAGGCCTGGCCTGGACAAGTTGGCAGTGATTTGAACTCTTCTCCATTTGTAGATGATTTTCCAAATTTTTCCTCCTTTACCCTGTCCCATATGCGTAAGCATCTACAACTTTCTCTCTCAAGGAATTAGAGTCTTGGTCTGATCTAGATATGATGATACCACACACTCCATGAACGGAAATCAGACCAGATATCTGAGGTTCAAATAAAACAAGATCCTCCGAGGAATTCTCTAACGGTGTTCTAATCATTAGCACCTGAAATATATATAACATATACATGTATAAGTTATAGACTTCTTACTGATACAACAATATCAGTCTTACTCAGTATTTGATCTAATTCAACAAATCAGTAACACCCAAATACTGATACGGACTGTGCTCTGAGTTTGCGAACGAATCTGAAAACACTAGAATGTACATACAACATAAGAAGCTATATGCAGATTTTATACATGGATAAAAAAAAGACACACTGATACATTTTACTATCTCCGACGTCCCCGAATGCATCATTGGCAAGATGTTAGGTTTGATACAGACAAACCACCATGTGTTCCAGAGTGAAACACCCACATGCTGAAAGGTCATTAATATAAACCTTTAAAGTCGTTAGATATCTATCTACTTAAAAGTCAAACGCCCATGTAGTTAAATGTTAAACGCTGGTACTTTTAAGGGTTAATAACAGTCTCTAAGACTCTGTGGGCCCCACGTCCCATGGGACACTTTTGCTGACAGTTACGGTCCTCTGAGTAATAACAGTATTTCTTAACACATCCTCCACTTCTCCTCCACTCCTCACTTGCATCACTTCTCTCTGACCTGCACGTTAACCCTGGGCCACTGCAGTTTGCATCATGCAGTGTGGTGTGATGTTGTGGCTGTGGGTCACAAAGAAAAAATGAAATTCTCAGAAAGACCTCTCACCAAAACCGTGCACAGTAACACTCATTGAGGTGGCACAAAGTCATTTTACAGTGTCTCGTCCTCAGGCTCCCGCTCTTTTACTCTTGTTGAAAGAAGGACTCAGCAGAAGCGTTTCTGGAGTTTCTTTGCAGACTTACATCCAAAGTGCCTTCGGACACTCCTGAGCTCAGGAAGCCATCAATGACCACAAGCTCACTGAAGCCGTAGTCAAGGACTTCTAACAACAGACCCTCTGAACTGTCACCATCACATAAGCAGTGTTTAAAGCTTTGAGAGAGAGGAGGAAATCAAGCTCAAGCTTCAGATTTGAACACATCCACAGGAGTTTATGTCCATCCTTCCACTGTAGGAAGACAACTTAACGAAAGGAGGTATAGAGGTCAAGAAGCTGTTCATGGAGGTATGGACAAATATAAACAATTAATGACTAATAATTAATAGCCAATATAATATAATAGAATATACTGTATTAGTTGTTCAGGCATCTGTGTAATTTTCTCTTAAATATAAATAAGTTCCATTTTTTGTGCCACTTAAAATAATAAAATTTTGACTGGAAGATGATAAACGAGTGGTGGACTCTGACTTCTGTAGAGTACTGTACGAATAAGTACACTGTAACAGAGACAATACACACGCACACACACACACACACACACACACACACACACACACACAGAGACAGTAAAAACTCTTTTTACCTCGATTAGCTCCAGATTCCGTGGTGTTTGACATGATCGGTATAGACGTGATCACACACTTTCAGGCGCTCGCTTCTACACTGATGAAAGGATGAGAGAAAAACAACAGAGCAGATGTGACGGAAGACAAGAAGAGTGTGTATGATAGAGGATGCTTAAAAGAAGAAGTGAAAGATTACACATGCGTGTCCACAAACATATTACCCTCTGTGTGTGGTGTGTGTGTGTGTGTGTGTGTGTGTGTGTGTGTGTGTGGTGTCTCCTCATTCTTCTGTATGAGTGTTGGCTGTATGTAAATGACTTCATCTCTGAGCTGAACTGCTGTAATGTTAATAGGTGGGTTTATGTAAACAGGCCATTTTCTCAAATTCACAAGAACTATGGAAGTGAAACTGCAGGAGCCGCCACAGACCACAGAACCACCACAGAGAGGGGATTGTTTGGGTGGTGGGTCATTCTGAGCACTGCAGTGACCCTGGCGTGGTGGTGTGCTCGTGTGTGTTGCACAGGTTCGAGTGGATCAGACACAGAAGTGATTTAGAGATGTTTTCACTTTGATTTATTATCATATTGTTGGCGTGTATGTAAATTAGCGATGATAAGATTCATCACGATAAAGATTGAACAATTGTGCACAGAATACAAATCGGGATGAACTGGGATGCACCGTTTCTAACATCTTTGGAAGACCGGAGAACAAAGTACTGCAACTTATTTCACACTCTGCTGGCTAACAGCTCTGCTTGCTCAGATGTAACTGTCAGAGTGACATGTTTTATTGAAATGTTTATTTTTATGTTTGTTATGAATTAATTGTCATTTCAGTTCATACACTTTATTAAAAAGCGCTAAATCAAATGAGAACCGGTTTAAAAAGAGAGTAAAATGTGTCTAAAATATACATCTTTAAAATAACATTTGGTTTCAAATTAGTACTTGGTGTTATGTAATTTTACTGTGAAGTGTAATGGGTCACGTGACATTAGTTAATTGAGCACGTAACTGTGGAAATGAGGGTTAGAACCAAGTTGGCGGCAGAGAAGGAACATGGTACCCCAACAACAACCATAGCACACGCATGGTCTAAGAGGCGCGCAGGGTAAATGCTCATAATTGTTTTATATTTGTGTATTAATGTGCCTTTTATGTGCCCTTTTTGTGGATACAGAGTTTATTTTGGTTCTACATGAAACTGTTGTGCTAGCTAATGTGTTTAAGCCTAACTAGCAACAAATACCGGCTCTAGAGACATTGAAAGGACTGAGAAATGCATGTCTTGAACAAGGGTTTTATTTTCTTGTAGTTTTCACGGTGTCTAATGAAGAAAGAGAGAGAGAAATTAAACTTCAATAGACGTCAGTATGACTCGTGGCCATTATTCCGTTGGACCAGTGTAGCTACAACAGATAAACAGTCTTCAAATGTGCTGGTGTGGGGAAATTATCTTTGGCATTGCTTGTTATCAGATTGAATGGAAAGTCAGTGTTATCGCTGATCCCTAGTTCAGGGAATTCTACCAATTAACCATGTACATTTCAGTCTCACTTCTTTACATTGGCCATTTAATGTGGCTTCTTATTTGTCAGCTTTCTTTGGTAGCAAAGTAATTCCTATTCTACACCATCACTTACAGCAGCATTTAAATTTTACAATTTTTAAATTTAGATGTTGGTGACGGTGACGTGGTGTTAAGGACAGTCGTCGTAGCGGTCTGCATGCATGTAGTCCTGTGTGGTGCAGCCGTCTGCCAATGGTGCTGGCACTAACAGGATGACTAATGGAGGACATCGCTGCTCCCTGAATGCAGTGATGTCCAGAGCAAATAACTGGCGTTTCTCACGACTGCTTCAGAGACCAGGACGATTTCTGGACCATCTGATGGCCATGATTTCCTCATTCTCGGCCTCCAGCAAGCAGAGGGGTCCCAGCGCCGACCAGTACATGTTCATTCTCAAGGTAACAAACTGTTTTCATCATAAGTGAACATCATAGCTGCCTTCCAGTCATTCACAGCAGACATGGTGTACACGTCTGTTAAGGAGATGTTGTTTGCCTTTTTAGATAACACTCTCTATCTTTCTTTTCCAGAGAGAGATGATGTTCCTCCTGCAGGACATCTTCACCATGGAGGAGACTGTGTATGAGGCCCCTGGTGACTGGTCACAGCTCTGTGGGACTATGTCCGTCACCACATCGAGGGGCTCGTGGACATGCTGGAGGCCGTCTAACCAGCCAGGACGTCTTTATATGCTTCTCTTCTTCATTTCCTCCTTTTCCTTCAACTAGAGATGGGCAATATGAGTTATGTGATAAATTATGTCACATTGTGTCACAAAATGCTGTTCTGGGTATGTAGTGGAGAGTGTCAGCACTTAAACAGCACTAACGAACTGCATGTTTCACTACAAAGGAGGCGTAATTAGGCCTGTTTAATAGGAATTTAGTGCTACACAGTAAATAAAGCTCTAAGTAGTTCTGTAGTGTTCTGTATTGTTCTTTAATGTGGCTGCTGTATATTATAAAATGTATTATGATGGTATATTTTTGCCATATTGCAAAATACCCAGCACCAACCCTTCATGTCTTCCTACCATTTCTTCTTTACTTCTTGATTCCGAGTAACATCAAAACATCTATACTGTTGTTTAACAGTGTTGTGGTGGTCAGTAGTATGTTTGTATGGTGTTGTTATAGTTCTCTTTGTGTATTTTATATGAGGTAAGTGAAGATAAAGTTCATTTCTGTTTACTTCCTATTCCCAGTTTCTAGTTATTAGTTAATTGCAATCTGATATGTGTATATACAGGGGCTGGACAATGAAACTGAAACACCTGTCATTTTAGTGTGGGAGGTTTCATGGCTAAATTGGACCAGCCTGGTGGCCAATCTTCATTAATTGCACATTGCACCAGTAAGAGCAGAGTGTGAAGGTTCAGTTAGCAGGTAAGAGAGTTTTGCTCAAAATATTGCACTGCACACGACATTATGGGTGACATACCAGAGTTCAAAAGAGGACAAATTGTTGGTGCACGTCTTGCTGGCGCATCTGTGACCAAGACAGCGAGTCTTTGTGATGTATCAAGAGCCACGGTATCCAGGGTAATGTCAGCATACCACCAAGAAGGACGAACCACATCCAACAGGATTAACTGTGGACGCAAGAGGAAGCTGTCTGAAAGGGATGTTCGGGTGCTAACCCGGATTGTATCCAAAAAATGACTTGTATATGTCATTCCCAAGATGAACTGACGCTGTATTGGCCGCAAAAGGAGGAGGAGGTCCTACACCATACTAATAAATGATTGTAGTCTAAAACCAGGTGTTTCAGTTTCATTGTCCAACTCCTGTATGTATATACTGAATACAGATGGTGATGGACCAAAATTTTGGATTCACATTAATTACCCCACTCAACCACAAAATTAATATTAGACTATACAGATAATAATAATAATCTGATAATAGAAATTGTAATTATAATATAATCATAATAATAATAGCAGTATGTTAATTGGCCTACCCCTTTGCACAATGAAAACACCTAAATAGTTAGTACATAAAAAGATCAAATAAGGAATTTGTTAATATTTCAAGATCTTAAAATCTAGTCAGAAGTTTGTAGTTAGAGTTATCAGTCAATCAGTCAACTATTTAAACCTTAATTTTCATTTAGAAATATGTCGTTCTTTTTTGGTTCATGGTTCTTTTAGCTAGTGTCCAGTAGATGGTGCCTCCAATGGCAGTTAAATGTCCTGCTTGAAGCTGAACACAGCTAATCATTTTTCCCAGTGCAGGACTAAAATTAAGCCTCAGGAAGCACCACAGGAACACATAGCTGTGTTCATTCTGGTAGTTTATGTTGAGAACTACACGACAATAATTATAGGAACCCTTTCCAGAACACAAACAGTCAAATCCTCCTTTCTCTTCATTACATTGTCCTGACTGTGAAATATTCAGGTTAAATGGTACAATATCAGTGCAGTTATGTCTGTATAGCCTGTTTATGGGTGTTTTTACCATTACAGACATGTTTAAGTGCAGGGATGGATTATAATAACATACACAGATATTTATGTTTAAATTGGGTTCTATGAAGTTCACACTGAAACAGTCATGGGGACTTTTCTCATATCTGACCATCACTTATTTTTACTTCATTATAAATGCATATGTTTGGTATGAAATATTCACACTTGTCCAAGTTCTTTTATTCCTAAGGTGAAATAAAGATGATTGTAAGTTAGTATTCAGTGTATGAGAGTAAATTCTACCAGCAGAATAGAACTGTCCTTTTTTTATGATTGTATTACGAACCGCTTTGTTACCATTTTATACATAATTAACATGTTTATTAATGAATTAATTTTCATTCAGTAAAGCGGCCTGTGCTTTAGCCCCGCCCCCTCCGTCAGCTGACCGGGCGCGTGACAAACACAAGTTTAATTCACTTCCTCTACCGGAGAGTCCGTCTGTGTGAGAGAGAGAGACAGAGAGGGATATGTGTTTGGTGTGGAGAGCAGGATGAGAAGCGGTGAGTGTGTTCAGAAATATACACAGCAACACACCGCACCTTACACACTTAGCTTTCATTCGTGTTCGTTTGAGTGAGCCGTTCTCTCTCTCTCTC
>CM067475.1:42493383-42506760 GCA_034552555.1 Semaprochilodus insignis | reverse complement strand
CTCTCTCTCTCTCTGTGGTTTAAATGGTTAAATTGATGTCAGACTGTCATGTTGACTTCATTGCTGAGTTCTTGGACTTTCCTGATCAGGTCACGTTTTGATTCTCCCACTGATTAGTGAACGTTTATCTCTCTGTGGGATCTTTAGGAGATCATGGCAGGTCAAAGTCAACTCATAGGAGTGTCTGTCTCTCTCTGCTTGTCTGTGTATGTACTGTATGCATGTACACGGTGTCATTGACATCTTGCAGAATAGATGGTTTTACAGCTGAATGTTTTCTGTTAGGGTCTGTAAATCTTGGACTTCCTCTGGATACTGGACTGTGCACTTGTGCAGTCTGTTGGCATGAACAGTGTTATAGAGGCAGACAAGGTTCCTAGTTTGATGTTGGGGTGTGATGATGCACCCATTTTCAGCTTTGACAATAGATGTTGTCACAAAGTGGCTTTACAGAGAACTGGAGAAGCCAAATGTGACACTGGCAAGGAAAATCTCCCTTAGGGCAAGAGGATGAAACCTCAAGAGGAACCAAGACTCAAAAGGGGAACCCATCCTTCTCTGGTCAACACTGGATGGCAAAACAAGCACAGAAACAATATAAAGGGATAAGAATTTGCAGTTATATGCAGTATTGAATAGAATAACTGATGACTGTGGGAGGCCTATGAGACTAACAATAGGAAACAGACCTGAGAGTCTGAATGACACTCGGCCACTGTTACCAGTGAACGCCTTGACTGTAAGCAGTTTATCACAAACTTTGAACATCCATAACTGCTGCTAAAAGTCTGTGGTGATGATCCATTAATTAGAATATGAGAAAAGTGTTTTGTGAGGCAGAGGAAGTAATGATTAGTTTATGAAGCAGGACAAGAAAAGTTAAAATGGCCAGAAATGCAGGCAAGCAATAAGGACCGAGTCAAGGCAGGTGAAGCAACAGCATCAGACCCGCACAGGATGGGCAGCTGTTCAGCTCCAGCAAAGAAACACACGGACATTTAGTTTTGTCAGAGGAACTGGGAACAGCATCTGGTGTTAACAGAGTGCAGCAGTGACTCTGGCAGGCCTGGCTATTACTGCCTGACTGAAAGAGAAAGCCAAACACATGAGGGCTCCCTGAGAAGTCAGCACCCCTCTGCTCCACCGTCAACAAACATAGGTGAACACCAGCATTATCAGTTTACCATGATAATCTCTGTCAGTGAAGCCCAGATCTGCACCTTTATCGAGCAGGACAACTACTTACCACAGGCTGGACTAAACAGGCAGGTTTTAGGCCTAGACTTGAAAATTGAGGCTGTGTCTGAGTCCCAAACGCTGACTGGAAGGTTATTCCAAAGCTAGGGGGGAGCTCCACCCCCTAATGTAACTTAGCTATTAGTTCTTAATTTATTAACAGGGATCTAAGTATGCATATCGGTTCGTAATGAGAAGTTTACTGAGGTAATGAGGAGTGAGGCCGTTTAGATCTTTATATGTCAGAAGAAGAATTAATTATATTTAATTAAGTATGCTTAAATATGGAAATTAAAGGTGGGTAAGACTGGGCTGATACAATCAAATTTTCTAGTTCTCGTAAGGACTCTGACTGCAGCGTTTTGAACTGACTGAAGCTTAGGAAGGCTTTAGCTACATAAGCCCCTCCCCTCTGGCTCACAGATAGTACTCGGGTGTTTTCCATGAAAGATGGCAAAGACGAAATGCTTGGGTAAAAGTGTGGAGCATACAATAACACCTTTTTTCAGGAATGTGTGCAAATGTGATATATGATTTGTAACTGTAATGTGTCTCGAGTGTGATATAGTGAGAAACGTGAAAGAGTTCTACTTTCCTAGAATTTCTACAATTTTGACAATTTTGAAGTAAATAATGGTAGAAATTCAGGGTGTGGTCATATACAGTGGTGCTTAAAAGTTCTGAAAAGTTTGTTAAACAAATGAGACAAAAATATTCTTCTTTGTTTATGGGGGAGAGTGTGTGAATGCCCGCCTTGTTGCACTCATGCAATGGGAATCTATCAAAGTCCAACGAGGTATTCAAACTTGTCAAAGTTACAAAACGATCTCTAAAGAGTCTGCACTCCTCCGATCCACAGTCAGACACACATATGGAGGAATGGGATCATTTTCCTCAATATATATAAATGAGCAAGTGTAATAAATGTGTTTCATTTGTTTTAACTGGGTTCTCTTTATCTACTTTTAGGATTTGTGTCAACCTCTGGTTAAGTTTTAGGTCATATTGATGCTGAAATCTAGAACATTCTAAAGGGTTCACAAACTTTGAAGCTCCACTGTCCGATGTTTTCTATTTCTGCAGTGTGTATTGTGGTTTTTCACAGGGTGTGGCTACATGACTCTGATTGGACTTTGAGAGATGCCATCCAATAAGAGTGTTTCAGATGCCCCAATCACTCAGTTTGTCAACTGCAGAATCCTCAGAGACCACCGTCTGCAAAGGTACAACCACCCCCCCCACCCCCCCACATACAAACATACATACATACATACATACATACATACATACACACTTGGGCATATGACATCATATAGAGATTACCGTGTGTCAGTTTCTGAAAATCGCATGTGTTTTTATTGTTTGCCGTTTTATGTGTGTGAGTTAATGTTTAAGGATGTGTGTTAATCGTTAATATTTGAGTGTGTGTGTGTGTGTGTGTGTATTGTCTTAATTGTCTTCAGTGTCCTTTATGTCTATCTCAGGGCCTTTATTTTATTCTATCATATGTCTTCCGTCTGTCTATTTTATGTTTAGTGTTTATTACATTCATTATACTCTTGTTTTAGTTGTAATCTGTTTATCGTTAAATGTTTATTTTCTACACCTCGGGACGGAGAGTAACGCAATTTCAATCCTCTGTATGTTTTGTACATATTGAAGTATTAACAATAAAAACTACTTGACTTGTTATTGTACAGAGAGGACTTGTGGGTTCGAGAAGGGAAAATTTTGGACCCTGAGAAGCTCTTCTTTGACGAACAAGGTTTTGCAGACCTTAAAGTTGACTGTGGCAATAAAATTATTGCACCCGGATTCATAGATGTTCAGCTAAATGGTGAGACACACACATACACTTTACATGCATACGGCAGTGCTCGGTAATAATTGTTTTATGGAATGTATGTGTAATGTCTCTGAGAACGCAGCGTGAAATGTAAACAAGTGTTTCTATGATGCTAAAATTGGTTGTTGTATTAAAAACATTAAAGACGTTAATCAGGTTTGAATGTAAACACACCATAGAAATATGGTCAAATACAGCTGATCAGACCTGGATGTGGTCCTGTCATATTCTGATGAGCACGCCTCATTGACGTTCCTCAGTCAAACTCTCACAACCTGCTGAGTCACTGGAGGCAGAGCTAAACACGACAGCGTAAGTGAGGAGAAATGAGCGAAATTAGGTTCTGTATTTCGCTGTTATCAGCACCAAACCACATGGCATTCAATTTTTTTTCCAAGTTTTGCCTGTTGTCCTGTGCGTTGTGTACATTTCTTGATAAATGGACCGAAAGAAATGGCCCCAAACTGCTTTGGCGAGGAGTCATTATTATTCTGGTATCTGAGGAAAAAAACGTTTTCCATGGAACACATAGTAAAGCTCTTTGGTGAACCCCTTACAGGTGGATATGGCATCGACTTCTCCCAGGCCTCCAGTGACATCAAAGGGGGCGTGTCTTTGGTGGCCAAAAAGATTCTGGAACACGGAGTCACTTCCTTTTGCCCTACCCTTGTGACGTCTCCTCCAGAAATTTATCGACAGGTACGGTCCATCACTTCCACTGCCATTTAGAACACTGATGCTGGATCACTTCATCTTAATCAGCACAAGCTTATTTGTATAATTAGTATAATTTAAAAAACAGAGGCTTAGTTCATTTGTTGTGAATTCGAAGGCCAATTTATTAGAAACACGTCCCCCTACTGGTGTACACTCAGAGGCTGTAGCCTAGGTGTTTTACATAGGTTGTGTCCTCTAGCTCATCAACAGTCAGTTTGGGCCTCAAAGCTACTCTTGAATATTGATGCACTGGATAGAGGATCATTCGTGTAGGAGTTCTACAGTCTGTAACTGTGCATCCATAAACAAGCCTGTGCCCGGCCGGAAGATGCAATATTCTACATTGATTCCACAGTTATTGTAAGATAATGCAACCTTTTAAATTCATACTTCAAGCAATAGGAGGCAACATATCACCAAAATACCCCAGTGCATCTTCCCCTTTAGTTATCACCAGTCTAGAAGAAACGTTGTGACTTCAGCATCAGACTTTATCATGTCTGTACTCATCAGGAGCATCTCCAGGGCTGGAAACGTTAACATTAACGCTTGTTTAGCTTCTACATACATCACTTCTTCTGTTTGAGGCCAGTCGTGGATTGTTGCTGGGAGCAGGTGGTCGCTCACCAGGTGATTTCGCCATCGTTGTGTTTACACTTGCTTTCATTGGCTATCGGTCCTGAAATGATCTAACCAGGAGCAGAACCTTCAACGTGATTGACTAGAGATTAGAATACGCTGTCGGGGCAGTGCTACTCCTTCATCCTGTCATGTTGGGCTGATTCAGCTCGAACTCCAGTGACTCACTAACACCTCTTGATAGTAGTATTAAGAGGCAGGGCGAGCTGGGCTAGAGGCTTGGCATACTAACTTCAGCAGATATCTCTGCAACACAATACTCAGACTCAGTCTTTAACTCACCATCAGAACTGTTATTTCTTCACATCCGCACGTGATTAGGTGATTGAAAAGACTCTGCACATATACAGGTTGGTGTTTCTGGTGAAGTTTCTAGAAGTGTGGACTCTGAGTGTACAAATATTTGCTAATATTAAATGGTTCACTGTCTTGTTGAAGTACCAACATTGACACACTACACAAATGCGCACACACACACACACACAGGCCAGGAGCTGTAACTATGCTGTGTGCTCGGTAGGTTATCCCGGAGGTGAGGGTGAAGGATGGAGGATCTGAAGGGGCTGGTGTTCTGGGTGAGTACTCGATTCAAAGTTCTGCCTTGATAAGTATGAATCACAGTTCAGCAGGACAGCACAACCTTCACACCCCATAATACTCTTTACTAGCTTAGTGCAATAAAATCATCAGCCTATGTGGCTTTAGATGAGAGGAAAAATAGCAGGACGTATTCTCCATTTATAAGGATCAACACCGGTGACAAAAATTACGGTGACATAACCATGATTACAGGCGGAAATACAGTTTTACAAACACAGTGTTGCTTGTTAAAGGACTGGAATTCCGTTCTGGAAATAGGGAATTCCACTCCTTTAACAAACAATATTGTGTTTGTAACACACTAAAATTGTAATTCCACCTGTAATCATTGTTATGTAACTGTAATTTTTCTTACCGGTGTAGAGTCCAAGATCAGTGTTTCTGATAAAGCTTCTAGTAGTAGTAGTTTCCAAAATAGCGAACAGTCGTACGATGTAATGTGGTGTTGTCAGCGGTGTAGTTCTGTGTGTCGGAGTGTTTGAGTGGTCTGATTTTGATAGCCCACTTTTACATGCTCATTTTACAGCTTAGTGGTTTTTGAAAAGTAAATATTGGATCTGTGTTGGCTGTTTCTCAAGGTTTCAAAATCAATATCAGTACCAGAAAAGAATGAGCCATATTGTGCCATCTTTAATTCGGTAATTGCTATGAGTAGCAGCGGGCCATTTTCAGGCATCGTTTTTTAAACGTAGTGTTTTTAAGATATGATAAGATAACATGGCCTTTTATTATCCCACATGGGGAAATTAGCATCATTACAGCAAAATAGCAGCAGAACTGATACAGAACAAGAGGTAGACTAAAGTGCAAGTTACAAAATACAAATTACGAAATTAGAGAAAATAAATAAAACAATAATACAATAAGAAACACAGTTATTGAGAGATATTGCACAGATATTTTGAAGATATTGCAGTTATGATCTCTAAGACCAGCGACACAAATACTGGTAATCTTGGCAGTCACCTAATGAGCCTGTTGTTAATTTTTATAAGCCTTCATTGTTAGTGATTTCGAACTTGTACTGCAGGTTTATTATTCATTTATTATGAGGAGTAGTATTATTGTTATTCTCTCTCTACATCTGGAAGGTCTTCATCTGGAAGGTCCGTTTATAAGTGAGGAGAAAAGAGGCGCTCACCCTCCTAAGTTCATCCGTTCATTTAAGCAAGGGGGCGTGGCCGATCTCACCGAGGTCTATGGGCCGCTGGATAATGTTGCACTGATTACAGTGGCACCAGAGCTGACTAATAGTGGGCCGGCAATTCGTGAGCTGGTGGGAAAGGGCATTGCAGTTTCATTGGGTGAGTAAACCTAACCCATATAAACACACTGCACACACATAATGTTGTGCTTAAAGTGATACTGAGGCAAAAGAAATGGCAAAAAACTACATTTATAGTTTTCTCTCGTCCCTCTCTCTCATCCCTCTCTTTGCCCTCTCTCTCATCCCTCCCCAAATGATGTCCATCAACCAAGACACATTTGCTTCCATAGTTGTCACTATGCAGCTAATATGGCAACAAGTAATGGAAGCGTGTACCCCAGTTAATATGAATCACTTTTGTCCTGTTTGTTCTAATTTGGCCCTAAAACCCTGCGGTTTGGTATATGAACGGATCAAATAAGCTTCATCAGAATGCATTTCTTACTTTCAGAACTTCAATAGCATTATTTTCCATTGTGTGAAATCACACACTCACATGATCCTGAGCATTAAAAAACCACCACACAAACATTCAAGTTGCAACTGTAGCTCCAACTCTTGCTATGTGCCGATTGATTCATTAGTTCCCCTCCTATCTGTCCAGTGTGGTCTGCTGAGGGTCCCCGAGCAGTGCAAATGTTACTTGTATACACATCATTTGGTGTGTTTTGCTTGTAAATGATACTCAAGACTCACTTTGGTTTTATCAGGACAGTCATTAAATTTAGCAGCTGTATTTGAACGAGAAGGTTACAGTCACAGCAACAGTGCACAAGCGGAGAAACAGCATCATGCTAACTATAAAAATGGTACAGACAAAATCCAGGCTTCACATTGTCCACTACTGTTGCATGTAGCCATCCAACATACAGTTGATCGTTTTTAAAGATAACTTTGTCATACGGAGCCAAACACGTAAGACAGTCTACCTGAGAACACTTAACCACTCATTGTGTTTCAAGGAAAGCATGTGATGGTTCTGGTATGCAGTTGCTAATAAGCTTCCAGTACTTGTTAGCTACATGAGTCCCGTAGCTCCACTGCAAAACTCAAGAAGCACATTTCAGACACCAGACATGTCCTGGCTAATGCACTACATTTGGGGTGATTGTGTAATTGTGAAACTGTATGAAATTATTTTTTTCCCCAAAACTGCCTGTCAATTTCATGCAGCGATAACACAGTACCGGGCTGGTATAGATTTCTACAAAGACGTCTGTAGTTGGCCGTTTACTGATGAAATAACGATGACCAAATTGATTATTACTGAGTGTGTGTTTGTGCTTGCTGTAGGTCACTCCATGGCTGATCTCTCTCAGGCTGAGGAGGCCGTCCTGAACGGAGCGTCGTTCATCACACACCTGTTCAACGCCATGTTGCCTGTGAGGAACACACACATGAATGCACTTGAACTTATACACCCAGATAATTATCCGTCTTATACGTATAGAAGTGTCTTCTCAGTACTGATACTGTAAACCATGGTCAAATTCCCAGCAGCGCTTTGAAAAACTCGAGTTAAATACTATTTAGCATCAGCCAAAGTTGGCAGCGGTCTTCCAGATGTAGGCGCACAGCCACAGCAGTCAGCGTGGGTTATTTTATGTCCATGTGACTCGATGACGGAGCTCTCGAGTCGGGAGGCAGGCAGTGACCAGAGATTTTATAGCTGTCTGGGAAAAGTCAGCCGGAAGTGTGGCTGTAGAACATCGCTGTGAAAGGGGGCAGCACCTCCAATATCTTTGTGACCACCACCCACTATTTTATAGCAAATGTGTCCTCATGAATTGTGATATATTGTTGAAATATCCTACAGTAAAATGGCTATTATAATTATGATAAAATTATTATTAAAATGGGAATAAAGTTGGAAGCTGGAAGTTGTTAATATGGAACAAAATGTATATTATTATAATATACACTGCTCAAAAAAATTAAAGGAACACTTTGAAAACACATCAGATCTCAGAAGTTGAACTGAGTTGATGCTATACTCTGATTAAAAAGTGTTCCTTTAATTTTTTTGAGCAGTGTGTATTTTAATGTAATACAAGTGGGATGTCTGACGTCCGTATAACCTCTCTGAGTAGAAACTGTGTAAACACTGTTTACCTGGGCAGTGAGTATTACATATTTAAAAAAACCCCAAAGAAATAAAAGAGTAAACTGCAATTGGATGTGTAGGCAACCTGCAAATGGACAACACCCATGCACATCCTTGTGTGCTCTTTGTTTCTAGTTCCATCACCGTGACCCAGGCATTGTGGGACTGCTAACGAGTGACCGTGTGCCTGCAGGACGCACTGTGTATTACGGCATGATCGCTGACGGAATACACACACACCCTGCAGCCCTAAGAATAGCGCACAGATCACATCCAGCAGGTACGCACACACTGTAGGACACGTTACAGAGAGGACGGACATTTGAGTGACACAGATACACCCATCACCACCACAAGGTGGCGCACATGAATTTGGGTGGCATCACGTTAGGTAAAATCATACCTGTGGAGTAAGGTCGAGGAATGAGGACTAGCACAAATACACACGTGCAGCAGAGGTTAAAGAAGTACCTGGTAACTACATACATGTAATGGATTTATCATAAACAGACACACAGACTGCAGCATTGTCCATCATCCTGCAAGCACATGTATACATTACAAACACAAACAGCTCTGGAAATTAATAAGAGAGCGCTCCAGTTTCTCCTTAAATCAGCATCTCCACATGTACAGCAGGTTCTTAGTGAGGGACAGAAGGTTCGGTTCTAGCTTTACTGGCAGATACAGTGAGCGTCTGGTTCATAAGAACAAGGTCAAGCAGCAAACACACAGGACAACACAGCTACAGACTGGCAGAGGGCCAAAACCACTCTCTACTGACCGTGATGAGCGCCACCTCATTCCAATGTCCCTTAACCACCGTAAGATGACCTCAAGTGACCTACAGAGAGACTGGCGAGCGGTGGCTGGGGTGAAATGCACAGCGAGCATGGTTCTAAAAACAGGCTTCTGGAGGGTCATTAGTGATTTTCTAAATAAACAGATCTAAATACAATATTTGATCTGGAATTTGGGAGACGTGTTTCCAGTAGGGTATAGAATCAAACAGAACTGCTCATTTTGGTCCAACACAAACCCAGAAACTGTACAACTAGAGGAACTGATCAATTTCAGGTGGTCTCTTCAACTTTTCCAGAGCTGTATAACAGAAGGTAAACATGCACTCCTGTAATATCATATTACATTTCCTGCCATTGATGCTCCAAATGAATGTATTCAGTGGTCATCGATTAGCGTAATTCCTTATACATGAGTGTGTGTGTGTGTGTGTGTGTGTGTGTGTGTGTGTGTGTGTGTTTTACAGGCTTGGTATTGGTCACAGATGCCGTTCCAGCGATGGGTCTACCCGCAGGCCGACACACACTCGGACAGCAAGAGATTCACATACAGGGGCTCCATGCATATGTTGCAGGTCTGTCACAGACATACTGTTCAACACTGTCTCACAATAAACCTGCAGACATGCACCGATACCACTTTGCCCCTTCTGATACCGACACCTGATCCTCGATTATCTGAACGAGTAATGGTACTGATACTCCGTCGAAGGCTAGCTTTACACGGTGAAACTTCACTGCAACGTTGGTTGATTAATGCAGCTTAGCTCCATGTATGTTCTAGAGTTGCATAACATAAAGCGATTGAGTCGTAACAGTTGCAGGCTCTATGTGGATCAAGTTTCATAAACTAAATCAAATGATTTGTTTCCTAGCCAGCTGATGCTATTTAGGTTTAAGTAGCTAGATTTATTTTTTCCTCTCCTGATACCTCAATAATAATAATTTTACTTACGATTCAAAGGATAAATGTTATTACAGACGGGGAACTAAGATGCGCTGTTCAGTTGACTTGTTGTGCTTGAGGGACAGAATGAATGGGACTGCACTCCTTCACTTTAATGGCTGTAACTGCATTCGTATACATGTACAACCCCAAATATAGAATAAAGAACAGGATCAAAAATGAAGAAAAATGGCAACAACCTGCTGAAAAAAGTCAGAAAAATGAGCTGCTAATTTGGCGAACTAGTGGAGCGACTGAATGCGCTGCCTGCAACTTTGATTGTTTTGATTCATTCCTATAATTGTCGAGTAGCTATGTTAAATTTAAACGGTGTAGTGCCGGCCTAACCTTTTCCAGTGAAACTGTTTAGATGCTTAAGGTAGCCTGTTTTGTAGGTTAACAGTGGCCACTGTCAGCACTGCAGGTGGATTTCAAACGCATTTAACAACTGAAACAATGTTAAATACAGTACGTTTAAAAACAGAACTGAAGAATACTGTGGCATCAGCGTGGAGTGAGACACACAGGGAGGGCCATAATTCTGCTGATTTATTGGAACACTAGTGCACTGAACTAGTGATGGGTCGGTCGCGAACGATCCGGCTCTAAGAACCGGCTCTTTGAAGTGAACGACGGGAGCCGGCTCCTGATTGTGAGCCGATTTTTTTTTTTTCTGTTAAAGCGTGATTGGTCAAGATGTGTGGCGGCATCTGTGCGTCTTCACCGAGCGGGAGCGGGGAGGGGAGGGGTTACAAACACACACAGCACAGTGAGCACACGAACAGGAGGGAGAGTCTCCCGCAAAGGTCTCTCGGGAGACCAGAGACAGCGAGAGAGCTTCGCGCTTTACATAGTCAGACAGACTACACGCTGGAAAGGTGAGGAAAATGAGTGACAGGAAACGTAGTAAAGTTTCTTTTTGTTTTGCACATTTTAATTCATGTTTTGTTGAGTGATGTTTTGTTGTTTCACTGTACAAATTTACAAATATACACAGAGATTGGACCTTTTTGTCTAATTTAGATGGGTCTTTGATTTTTGTATTTTATCATTTATTTTTGTAGCACTCTGTTCCATGTTGAGTATATAAATAAAGCCATATAAATAATAAACATTTCATATAATGTATGTTTGTACATTAGTAATTCATGTTACACATAATTTGGTAATAAATTAATTTAAGCAACAAAAAAATCTGAGGAGCCACTTGGGAGCCGAAAGAGCCGGAATTCCCATCACTACACTGAACTCATGTGGAGGTCACCACTAATCACAGACTTAACGGTACCGGTCTACCATGAGTCTCAGCATGTGGCTACCAGTGCCACCACACCTCCAGAGATTTTTGGGAGCAGCGCCAGCCAGTAGTGGGTCACTGCAACATTGTCCGTATTTGTAAGACAGAAGTTGCGTTAGGGACGGACTTCGGACATCCCTGGCTTAGATGAGGTTTATTGGAGTTCCATAATAACCAGATTATAAATAATAATATTAATTACATTAATAGCAAAAACGATGGCTGTAAAAACCAGCTGAGAATATTATAAATGATTCCTCTTAATTCCTCTAGGAACCACCACTCTGAGTGGGAGCATCGCAACTATGGACATGTGTGTGAGACACTTCAAACAGGCTTCAGGTGAGTGTAGGAGTGTGTGGAGGAGAGCGCGTTTAGGTCATTCCATAAAGATCGTACATCAGAGAGCGCTACTGACTGCTTGGATTTTCTTTGTGTGTGAAGGCTGTAGCGTCGAGGCTGCTTTAGAAGCTGCTTCTCTGCATCCTGCTCAGCTGCTGGGGATCAGCCAACGGAAGGGGACTTTGGATTACGGAACAGATGCAGGTACGTCACACTGCTGCGGATGAATGTGTGTGTCTTTTAGCCGTCAGGGTGCTGTGTGCAAACCATGTGTTATTCTTTTTTTGGAATGTTTTGTGGCTGGAAAACGTATCATAGTTTGTACTACGTTGCTTATAATAACTGATTTAAAGTGACAGTTTGGTAAAAAATAAAATAAAATAAAATAAATTCTACAAAAGTTGGGAAATAAATAAAATGTATGCAAATAAAAACAGCAGGCAGCGATTTGTGAATCCACTTGTATGTAACAAAACAGTGTAAAAACAAGATATTTAAAGTTTTACCATCTCAAGATCATCGTTTTTCTGAATGTGATGCCTGCAACACGTATGAGGGCAGTTTAAGACTAGGAAAGCTGTGAGGTGATAATCTTTAACACGACCATTTGCACTCATAGTTTCTGATACTTTATCCTATGTCGGGGAAATGTAAATATTGCGACGTCTCGAAATATCGGTTTATACACTGACCAGCCGTAACATTAAAACCACCTTCTTGTTTCTACACTCACTATTTTATCAGCTCCACTTACCATTTAGGTGTGCTTCTACAATTACCAACTGCTCTGTGGTGGCCCTGTGAGGGTCCTGTGAGGGTCCTGTCCATTGAAGAACTGGATTGGGGGGGGGGGCTAACAAAGTGTACAGAGAAACAGATGTCTAATTGTACAACTATGAAGTGGCACACAGAGCTGATAAAGCTGAAAATGAGTGTAGATACAAGGAGGTGGTTTTAATATTATGGCTAATTGGTATATATATATATATATATATATGCCATTATCATCCACCTGCACGTCAGATACTAAACACGCACTGCCTGATCAAACACTCTTGGAGTAAGGGGAAAGCTCTACAAAGCTGTAGAAAAATATTTACCATTTACTGTTTGTGTTTGTGCAGATTTCATTGTACTGGATGACACACTAACAGTCAGAGAAACCTACATCGCTGGTCAGCTGGTCTGGAGGAAGTGACAGCATCCAGAAAACACTACTCTCAGATGGAGAACTAGAAAAGCATCTCTTGTATGATGTCATCTGAACATTTGGGAACGCACACATGCACTCAAATGCACATTGCCATTAGTTGGACCTATCTAACGTGTGTGGCGACGCTCAGGATCCGGATCAATGGGATTCAAATAAGATAAAATATGTGAACAGCCCAAATAAAGGGAATGTTTTGAGGGTTCATCCATTTCGAATCTGCAGTCATCTCAGCTTGAGACTTAAAGTATTTTTCTAAATCAAACTACAGTAATGTTCTTTAGTAAGGTTCTTTAGTAAGGTTCTTTAGTAAGGTTCTTTAGTGGTTCTTTAGTAATGTTCTTTAGTAAGGTTCTTTAGTAAGGTTCTTTAGTAATGTTCTTTAGTGGTTCTTTAGTAATGTTCTTTAGTAAGGTTCTTTAGTAAGGTTCTT
>CM067475.1:42474492-42493038 GCA_034552555.1 Semaprochilodus insignis | reverse complement strand
GGTTCTAAAAACAGGCTTCTGGAGGGTCATTAGTGATTTTCTAAATAAACAGATCTAAATACAATATTTGATCTGGAATTTGGGAGACGTGTTTCCAGTAGGGTATAGAATCAAACAGAACTGCTCATTTTGGTCCAACACAGACCCAGAAACTGATCATGTTGAGGTGGACTCTTACATTTTTCCAGAGCTGTGTTTCTTTTTTTCCCCATATTTCTCTAATTATGCATTTCTTCCCTAAATACCTGATTAACTTCCACCAAAATATTTAATGATCTTTTTTTAATGGACAGGCACATAAACACCATTACATCTCACCTATAATGTGTCTGTGCATGTCTGTTGGTCAAGTTAGATTAAAGAGATTCTGCTGAAATTTAATTTCTCTTATTTTTGTATAATAATATGACACCTAGACAGACACGTATACCAAAACTAAAGTAATCTGACCACATTACTATACAGTCGTAATCCTTAGAGAATCCCTCGAGTGAATCCTTGGAGGTTATTTCAGCTGAATTCTGATGGGGAGGTGTGTGTGTGTGTGTGTGTGTGTGTGTGTGTGTATAATCACCTCTCCTGGTCGGATGGTACACTCCAGAGGTTTGTTGTGTATCTCCAGGTTGGGGTAGGAGTGTGTGACCCAGGACAGTGTGGTGTGATTGGGGTGGAATTCAGGAGACTGATCAGGAGGGTACAGGAACCATCGCTGCAACAGACATGCATTTAATAACAGGTATAAGGAGAGTTTGGAACTTCTATACTGTGAACCAAAATGGGCCATTTCACTGTTACAACAGTCTTGATTTATTAATATTTATGCCCCAATGCAACAACAGAACAACAGCAGTGAAAATGGCAGACTGTGGAGAAATCTGTCTTCCCAGGCTGTGAGGGGAAGTTGGCACTTGTCAACTGACATTCAAATTGCTGTTCATCTTTAAACGAGGCTAATGGCTGGCTTCCCACTTGCTTTCTAACCCAATGTTCCGTTCCTCCTTAAATGCTGCAGCTTGTACAGGTGCCAGAATGTAACTGTGGCCCCTTTAAAGGTGGAACTCACAAAACAAGCTGGCAAATAAGATGTCAGTGCCCACATAAGTACCAAGATCCTGGCAACTCTGAATTAAAGTCGTTTGTTTGCACATTTCACGCTGGACAGTTTCTCAAACCTTGGAGAATATGGAGCAGCTTTGCTCAGTGTTTGACACTGAAGAGACTAAAGCAGGAACAGTTCCACCTTTATTAGCATCACACCCCAAACACCAACCTGTAAGTAGCAGCCATGCTGTGCTTTCGATCTCGATCTGCTTAAACTGTACTCTGTGCTGATGTCAAGATCGAAAGCAAGTAGCCAGTACAGATAACATTAGGTACAAGGAAGCCTCATGTAACAAACATTAGCCTAGCTAAATAAATAGTACGATGACCCAGCTTATATAGACTGAGGTTCATTTCATTGTCCTGCCTGTGTCTATTTCAGCGTGTTGCTTCTGTGTGATCATTGTGGTGTCTCACTGTAAACGAGCAAGTCAGAGCCGAGCTCAGCAGGTTATCCTTGAGCTCCCCAAGAAAGGGAAAACAGCTCATTTCATTTTAGGGTCAAATCATAAAGTTGTAAAAGGGTGTGTTAAAAGCAGCGGAGCATTTTTCACCATGTCCAAATGCTATGTAGAATTTGTGGCTTTAAACTAAAAATAGTAGCAGCAATTTTACTACATTTGGGTGAAAACAAACACACTAGAATACGGTGAGTATGCGCTGCTGCGAGTCATCCTGTGAAGCCTAATAAAGGTCAGGTCGTATTTTGCTTGGTGTGATGAAGATTTGATTCCAGATGTAGAGAATCCTCTTACACTCTCTTTGATTTACTTTTTCAACACGCTTGAAATCATCAGATTCGTCCTGTGGGCAAGACGTCCAACGCACACGCGGGATCACAAAATCATCTTCCACATGCTGCATGCATTTACAAATTCCCACCACAGACACTTTTTACTCTTGACTGATCATTACCAGGGACGGTCACACGCTCACATACCTTTCTACCATAGATGACTTCTGAGTATCCAGGACCATGCCAATGAAACGGCACTCCAGTACCTGCACCTGAAAGGGGGGGCGAGGAAAAAGAAAGGGGAGGCAAGCAAGAAAGAAGACAAAGAGACAAAAGAGTAGGAGAGAGAGTAAAAAAGAAGATTGGGAGATCGAGTATAAAAAAGCAAGTGAAGGAGGAGAAAGAGAGAACGAAGAGAAAAAGAGACAGGACAAAATAGAGGGAAAAGGGAGTAAGAAAGGGAAAAATGAACAACAGATAGTGTGGGGCAGGGAGCGAGAGTAAGAAAGAGAAATCATTAGTCATTAGTATCAGTTCAGTGGCTAGAACTTTGGGCGACTGATCAATGGTTCAATACCCATGTTCACCAAATCGCCACTGTTGGGCTCCTGAGCAATGCCGTTAACCCTCTCTGCTCCAGGGGCATCATATCATGGCTGACCCTGTGCTCTGGAATTTCGTTGCGCTTTGCAAATCTAATGACAATAAAGGAACTTCCATATAAGGCCACCTACTGGAGCACAGAGACGAAGCTCCACCTCCACCATCCAACGGCTTTCATCTTATCATCTATGTAGAACCAGCAGCAGTGTCTGTGTGCATGATGCAGTTTGTGAGTGCATGAAGATCACATACCTGCAATTCCGAAGCTGTACGCTGGGCTGGTGTGTGGTAAACCGTAAGGTGGAGCTTTATACTCCTCAAACAGAGAGCGCCACTCGGTGAAGTTATTATCCCCGAAGAAATACAGCGTATCTGGAACACACAGTCATAAGGTAAACACCACAAGCCTTATGCAAAGTCACAGCTTATTTTTAGAACAATGGTCCCCGAGCCTGTCCACAGGCTTCCTTTCCCACCAAGCAGGTGCACGTCTCATGACTAATTAACTGACTGGGTCCAGCTGATTGAGTGAAAGCAGGAGGGCTCTAGCTTTGGAATAAAAACCTGCAGCCTCAACGGTCCTTTAGAATAAGACTGGTGACCCCCCGAACACTGACCACTTTAAAGGGAAATGGAGACATGAAGAAAAGTCACGGGATTTTACCAGCAAGTGCACATTTTAGCTCCTTGCTTTAATGACTACATGCCTTAAATGCTAATTATCTAGTAGTTACAGATTAATTCAAAGCAGTTGCTGAATAATTTACAGTAGCTACCGCATCTTTTATAGTAGTTAGTGAATCATTTGTAGTAGTTGCTGGATAATTAATTGTAGATATTGAATAATTATTGCAGATACTGAATAATCCATAGCAGTTTCTGAATCATTGATAGTAGTTACTGAATCATTGATAGCAGTTACTGAATCATTGATAGCAGTTACTGAATCACTGATAGCAGTTACTGAATCACTGATAGCAGTTACTGAATCATTGATAGCAGTTACTGAATCACTGATAGCAGTTACTGAATCACTGATAGTAGTTATTGAATCACTGATAGTAGTTACTGAATCATTGATAGTAGTTACTGAATCATTGATAGTAGTTACTGAATCACTGATAGTAGTTACTGAATCACTGATAGTAGTTACTGAATCACTGATAGTAGTTACTGAATCACTGATAGTAGTTACTGAATCACTGATAGTAGTTACTGAATCACTGATAGTAGTTACTGAATCACTGATAGTAGTTACTGAATCACTGATAGTAGTTACTGAATCACTGATAGTAGTTACTGAATCACTGATAGTAGTTACTGAATCACTGATAGTAGTTACTGAATCACTGATAGTAGTTACTGAATCACTGATAGTAGTTACTGAATCACTGATAGTAGTTACTGAATCATTGATAGTAGTTACTGAATCACTGATAGTAGTTACTGAATCATTGATAGTAGGTACTGAATTACTGATAGTTGTTACTGAATCACTGATAGTAGTTACTGAATCATTTGTGGTTAATTTATAGTATGTACTGAATCATTTATTCTACATATTGAATAATTTATATTCATACTGAACAATTTATTTATGAATAATTATTGTAGATACTAAATACTTCATAGTAGTAACACAGCAGCAAAAAGCTAACGTTGGAAAACATGCATTACTGAATAATGTGCCTGCAGTGGTTAGTGAGAGTGAGAGTGAGAGTAAGAGTGAGAATGAGAGTGAGGTACTAACCGCTGCCCAGTGTATCTTCGGACTGAGGGTTCAACAAGAACTTCACAAACTCTTCAAACTGCACGTCCACTGCACAGGAGAAACAGCCTGTTTGTACACGGCGTACTAGAGCACTTAAAATCCTCCATGTGTGTGTGCAGTTATGAAGTGTGTGTACCTTTCCTGTAGGAGTGTGTGTTGGCGGTACTCAGTCGGACCGTTTTATCTCGGTACTCCCTCAGCAGACTGGCCTTGGAACACAGGAAGCGGAATTTCTGCAAACACCAATCACAGCACAGCAATGAAAAATCCCACCAACCACAGCACAGCTCTAAGAAATCCTACCAATCACAACACAGCAATGAAAAAAATCCCACCAATCACAGCACAGCAATGAACGATCCCGCAAAACACGGCGCAGCAATGAAAAATCCCACCAATCACAGCACAGCAATGAAAAATCCCACCAATCACAGCACAGCTCTCATAAATCCCACCAATCACAGCACAGCAGAGGTATAATTCTCTGGAGGCACAATGATAAAACTGTATTACAGTCCTTTAGGAAACAAACTTACAGAATCTCACAATATGAAATTCAACCTGATTATTTTTTCCATCATTTATTTTTAGAAATATACTGAATACATAACATGTGATCAAACATTATACATCAAACAACAGTGCAACACAAAATAAACAAATAAATAAATACTTTTTTTTTCACTTTTACAATTTATAAAAAAAAAAATCAGCCCCAAAAAAGACTTTATTTTATTGAACACTATTATCCAACATATCACCTTCACCTTGTAAGTATCAGGATTAGAGATGAGATGAGCACTTTCTCCTTTTCTGATACAGTGAAACTGTAAGTATCTGATCACATGTGTTCAATTTATAAAGTACTAGACCTTAAAATAAGCTAATTTCTCACTGCAGCACTTAAGATGAGCTTCTAAAAGTAGGCTGTCATGCTAAAACTACTCCACAGACGTGTTTGAGGACAGATCTGTTTCAGGTTTGGACCATACCCGTTTGTTTTTCCCTTCTGTATCTGATCCAACATTTTAAGCTGCTATCAGCCTGATAGTGATACCTGGTGCCCTCGGTATTCGTGATGCCTCAGTGACGCCTTTTTAGAGTCTATTTTTATTTTAGATGAGCTTTAAGAGCCTCTCACCGTGTTGTCAGTGACTCCTCTCAGTATGACAGGCTTTGTGTAGGCATATCTATCAAAGCAAAACAAACAAACAGCCCATGATTCTGGAGGTCAACTCAGTTCAAACACCCTGAAATAACATAAACTGTAACATAAAGGGGCTCCGTTAATGATATGTTTATAATGTATAATAAATAATAGAATAAATAAACAACAACTATGACTGTTACTCTATACAAGACACTAAATATGTGAAGGTAAACAAGAATTCAGACACTTTCGCTATTTAACACTTTCAACGTGTATCGTCACTTCACATTTATAAATATGAACAAAACGCATGTATCTATAAACGTATACAAACTTGCATTAAAAAAATAGAACCATATTGAGACACTATATATACACATATACACATACACACGTATTATTAAACAACCCTGGAAAGGAAACGGCAACAGAGCCACATCAACGACAAAACGTCCCTGAGAGTACAACTGCTTCAACAACATGGAGGAAGAAATACATGGAACCACAACTGATCTTCACCTGGCAGGTGCTCCAAACAGGGTGCTCTCAGACTGACCATAAGGAAGGTCAGAGAGCTCACTTGAATTCCACTGACAATGGAAGGAGTCTATCAGAGGGACACTCACAACCTTGAAGAACTGAAGACGGTTTATCAAGACAAATGGGCCAAAACCGAACCACAACTCTGTAAACAGGTAATTACTGTAGACGTCTCTAAGCCGTAACTGTCAATAGTAATGTTTCTAATATTATTAATGTACAGTGAACTTTCCCCCTTCGCTTCGCTTCATTAACAGACCTTCGTTTATGTGTATGGATACATGCTTTTTATTCATAGGTCTATGTACAAAGTCAAAACACCTCATACCTCAAACACAGGTAGACATATACACTGGAAGTATAGTAAATAACAGACACGTGTCTGAATAACTGTTACCTTCAGATTAGACAGACAGACAGACAGACAGAGAGAGAGACAGACAGGCAGGTAGATAGATAGATAGATAGATAGATAGATAGATAGATAGATAGACAGATAGATGGTGTATTCTGTGTCTGTGAGTACAGACTCACTCTTGTAGAAACTCTGTATGTGTGATGGAAGCCACATCCCGGATCTCAATGTTGCAGTCACCTTCATCACCAAGACTAGAATCCAGCCCCCTGGAACCACAGAGTAATTACACACACATTAACACAGTTCACACACACACACACACACACACACACACACACACACGCACACACGCACGTGCACAAGCACACGCACACACACAGGCACACGCGCACACAGACACAAACAGACACACGCACAAGCACACGCACACACACACACACACACACAAGCACACGCACAAGCACATGTACACGCAAACACATACACACACATGCACACACACACCTAACGTAACGCTAAGCTGAACCTTGGCAATCAAAAGCTACCAAAAGAAGAGACCTTTTCAGAGAAAGAGAGCTTCCAGTAAAGCACTGCTCACCAGAGCGTAAAGGGGAAATTCATTTCATTCATGTTCAGAATTAGAACGGTTCCGGTGTAGAGCAGTTTGGTGTGAAATGCTCTGTTCTAGACAAACTTAGTCAGAACCGTTTACGGGGTGGTGATGGAAACCAGACGTCTGAAAGTTCAATGCCTCTAAAAGTTCCCTCACAGAAAGTTAGTACACAAAATGGACATGACCATGCTGCCTGGCACTGGAGACTCCGTCTTATGATAGTTCTGTCATAATGCTTTGGCCTAAAAGGCCTGTTTACTTTCATTTTCATTTTAATTCAGTCATGGCGGAGGGGTGCACACGGGGCGAGTCTGTAACTTTCTCTGCCACTAATCTTTTACATCAAATAACCCTGAATACATTTGTTTACATTGTAATGACAGAATTAATCCAAAATCAGGTGGAATTTCCCAAAAGAGTGAGCAGCTTCAAATCCCTTGGTGTCCACTTACCCGAGGATCTTACTTGGACGCTTAACACCTCACACATTGTCAGGAAGGCCCAACAACGCCTCCACTTTCTACGAAGGCTGAGGAGAGTCAACCTGCTGCAGCAGCTCCTCTGCAACTTCTACAGATCCACCGTGGAGAGCATCCTGACAAGCTGCATCACTGTGTGGTATGGCAGTGCCACCTCTGCCGAGCGCAAGGCCCTGGTAAAGACTGCACAGCACATCACCGCAACTGCCCTCCTACCCATACAGGACATCTACGAAAGCAGTCGACGTATCCTCAGACCCCACACACCCCAGTCATCCCCTGTTCCGGAGGTACCGGAACGTCCGTGCTAGAACCACCAGGTTCAGGAACAGCTTTTACCCTAGAGCTGTCAAACTGGTCACAGCAGCAGCACCTACCAGAACATGACTACACCACTACAACACTAAAGACTGTTACTGATTTCTAGCCCGTATCACCCCAGCACACACACACACACAGTGCTCCACTACCTCACAGGACTGTTTGCACTGCACTTGCACTTATACTTGAACACCTCAGCTGTGTATTTATTTACCTATATGCTGAACATCTGTACTGTAAGCTGTTTACCTGAACATTGAGCTGCTATTCTCCTACCTGCACTGTACACTTTATATACCTATACTGTTTATAACCGCATACTTAACTGCACACTTGCTACCTCAACACACTGCACAGGTACACTACTACATTCTGACATACAGATACTGCTCTACACTTTGCATATGTCCTACTGTACTGTCTACACACATGTTTTTGTCTATTTGTCTTTGTATTATACACTATTTTTATATATATATATATATGTATACATATATTCTTATAGCTTGACGGTGTTTCGTTATACTGTACAACCCTGTATTGGTATAATGACAATAAAATTGAACTGAATTCAATAAAAAGAGGCAAGGGTGGTCTTACAGCTGAACACTGAACAGCAAGGTAGAAGCAGACTGGACCTGAACTCTCCCACAAAGCGGGCAGGTCTTCAAAAGGTGGGCTGCTGAGAGACAGCAGCCACACATACTACATTGATGAATGCACTAGTGATGGTCGTCTGGGGTTTGAACACAGCCAGTGAGAGATAACGATGGGTCAGTAATGATTTCACAGCAGCAATAACCAGTAACAGGTTTACAGCAGTGTGTGATTAGAGAACAGCAAATGAATCAGCGCCTCACCAGCCTCCGTTATCCTCCTCCAGCTCCACTAACCGGAACAGCAGGAGAAGAAAGGCAAGTTTCTCAGGCTTCCCAAACCGGGCCATGAACTCAACACTTCACCATCAGCTCAACACAACCTGCTTCACTCCTCCATCCCTGGCTCTTCCTGACTTCTGCCGGTCAGCGTCCAATCAACAGAGGCCACGCCACGTGTCTAGGGCGGGACCTATGAACAATGAAATTCATGGGGGAGGAGAGTGCGGATGTACGCCATCTACTGGCTGCGCTCGAAATAGGCATCATTTATATCGCAGAGACATTTAGTAACAGATTAAAAGTCTTAATCAGCCAACGCAGCACGAATAAACACAACAGCAGAAGCACATGTTGTAAAGCCGTGTAGTGTATGATGTAAAACTCAATCGAACTACAAAACCCATAGACGCTGCCGCGCCGCTTAGTGGGGCGTGTGATCAGCACGTCATCAGCGCGACAGAATCTGTAGTCCGTTTAAAAAAACCCCACTAATTTAAATACATTTCTCTTTTAGTTATTTAATCATATGTAACGTCAAACACAACTCAGTATGGGAGCGACAAGACACGTTTTGAGATGCAACCTCTAATATGCGTCTCGACCAACACTAGGGGGCGACAGCAGGGGGCAAGCTGACAGGTTTTACTTCTCTGGCTTGGCATACTTGCTGTTTTTAAACTTCGGTGCATAAGCAACAACACCAGCGAATTCTGGGAATTAATAATTAGAAAAGTATACATCTGGTAGATTTAACAAAAGTTCGCATTAAAGCCGTTTTAAATCGGTATTTAAATCCATAAAAACACATTTTGGTGACATCTTTTTGAGGTGCACTTACGGAGAGGAACTAATCTCACCAAGGAAAGCGACCGGCGAAAGCGACGGCTCAAAAACACAGACGGACCGACTGTCTGTTCCGAATTGTACACTCGCTCACTCGATCCCTACATCCTACCTAGAAAAAAACATTGTGGGTCGCTACACGGTATGACGATTTTGGACACTAAGCTCTGTCACCTTCTTTAAACACAGTGTTTAAAGAGATTCAGACACTTTGAAATGCATGCTGAATTCCTAACTAACTAATGTCCACTAATTTACTGAATAAATCCGTTTTGCTAATATAGGTCTGCGTGGTGGTACCGACCCCTTCCAGGTTCAGAGTTGCTACTGAGAACTGGAGCTCCACTGCAAAATGTCTGGCGCACTACGTAGTGGACTATTTCTCAACAGCGAGTGAATTGCGACACACCCGCGTCGCTCCTTGTCATTGGGCGTTTTTCAGTTTGTCCTCATGGCGAGTTAACAACACTGTCAAAGAGAGTCAAGAGGTACCGAGCTCACATAATGTAGCAGTTACGGAACGACTTACTTCCCCCTAGTCACACGGTGTACATGCTGCAGTGATCGTCATACAGGTAAGCGTCTGTTGCTCTCGGTTAAGCAGCTGTGTGAGTTTGGGATGGGGGTCAGTCTGTCAGTTACAGTATCGAGAGTGTAAACCAGATTTGCTGGTAAATCCATGCGTATCATATACAGTGATCAGCCATAACAGTTGTATCAACACTCAGTGTTCATTTGATCACCTCCACTTACCATATAGGAGCACTCTGTAGTTCTCCAGTTCCAGACTGTAGTCCATCTGGTTCACTGTGTACTTTGTTCATCCCTCTTTCACCCTGTTCTTTAATGGTCAGGACCCCCACAGAGCAGGCATCATGTGGGTGGTGGATCATTCTCAGCACTGCAGTGACCAATGCGGTGGTGGTGTGTTAGTGTGTGTTTGGTGCTGGTGTGAGTGGATCAGACACAGCAGCGCTGCTGGACACCTCACTGTCACTGCTGGACTGAGAAACGTCCACCAACCCAAACTATCCAGCCAACAGCGTCCTGTGATCACTGATGAAGGACTAGAGAATGACCAACTGCTCAGCAAACAGATGAGCTCCTGTCTCTGACTTCACATCTACAAGTTAAGACTGGACAGTGAGTGGACTCCATGTTTAAACACTCCAGCAGCAGCAGCACTGCCGTGTCTGACCCACTCACACCAGCACAATGCACACTAACACACCACCACCACGTCAGTGTCACTGCAGGGCTGACAATGATCCACCACCCACACGATACCTGCTCTATGGAGGTCCTGTGGAGGTCCTGACCATTGAAGAACAGGGTGAAAGGTGCTAGCGTAGTAATCAGAGAAACAGGTGAACTACAGTCTTTAATTGTAGAACCACACGGTGCACCTGTATGGCAGGTGGAGCTGATAAAATGAGTGTGTAGATGTATTATAATGAAGCCTTGTTCAGGTTAGTGTCTCCCAGTTGATGCGCCCCCCCCCCCTACTTTTCATGTTTTAGTGTTGTGCATGCTATGACCCTTATTTCATTCCTCACTGGGGCTGCGATGGAGCAGGAACACGCAAACACATGTGCAGTCCAGGGGAACAGGTGAAGGATTAAAGGGGTGCTTCACCATCTTCACATCTGCTGTAAACATGTGCACATGAAGTTCCCTTGTTTAAGGGGAATTCTGTCAGCTGTCCTAGGAATCAGATGGTCGAGATGTAACGTCATTCAGAGTGATTTCATATCAAATTATTAATTCATAGTACGGAAGTGTTCCACCTCTGATTTCTTCACTGTGGTGGTGAAAGGACGCAGGTGTCACAATGTACACAACACAAATTTAGCCATTTTACTGATTATCCAAAGCCCCAGTGACCATGTGTGTATTAGCCCCGACATCAGTGGCTGCAGAAGTAGAGGCTAATAAATATAACCAGCATTGAAACACACTATGGTGAGATTTCATATTGCATTGCCTTGTTCTCTAGGCCCCCTAGGTGAGTCGCTCTGACTCAGGATGGTGGGATATGACCCCAATTCGGCTCTGACCCCAGAGGAAGCCGCTCTGGCGGGGTCAGCGGCCGGCATGGTCACCCGGGCCATCATCAGCCCGCTGGATGTGGTCAAGATCAGGTTCCAGGTAGGGCCGTTACGATGATGGAGACTGTTGCTGTGATGATATTGGAGATGGAGGATGATACACTTAACACACATGAGGGCAGAAATAAATCTGTGGTTTCCCTGATTTAGTCTTTTAAATGAATAAAAAGATGAAATAAATAAAAAAATGGATTTCAGATGGAGATGTATATAATGTAATGAATGTTGCTTAATATGGTAAGGAACTAGCAAGGTGAAAAAGGTCAGTCCTGATATCACTTTGACTTTAGACGATGTTGACACTGTGATGTGGCCGGAACACACGGCAAAGGCAGATTAGACTGGTGGATATTTGTGGACTAGTAAGCAGATTAATTATATTATAGAATATAAATATTATAGACAGTATTATAGAGTGGGCAGCCGTACTGCAGACTACACAGAGTTTGCAGATTGTGTTCACATGTCTCTCTTTGGATAATGCTGCTCTCTGTGTGGAAACAGTGAGAATGGTTTGGGCATGACTCACTTCATGAGTCACAATTTCCCAGAATCTCCCCTGACTGCACTGCCCATGGCAGAAGGGGAAACAACTTCAGGACTTTGGTGTTTTCACATTTAGGTTTGATCATCAGTTCAGAGTGTTCAGAGTCATTAGAGGGCTTTAGAGTAGTCTGTCGGACTCTCTGAGGAAATAAGCGAAACACTAGGGCCGTGAGACAACGGCATATGAGTATATACATATCATCTATCGCTTCCGGCGCCGCTGTGGGTGGCAACCTTTCCAGTAGCTAAAGTTCCTTCGGGATCAATAAAGTATCTATCTATCTATCTATCTATCTATCTATCTGTCTATCTATCTATATAGTATTTATATGGCTGCGTCTTGCGGCTGCAGTGTGGTAAAACACTCTGGTGGGCTCCTCATGTGACATGACTCTTTATTATTTATGTCCATCAGCAGAACGGTGAAATCCCTGCTCTGGGTTTGTACTGCATGTGTTGGGTTGTTTATTTCGGCTGCAGTCTGACGGCGTGTATTTGCGTCCCGCAGCTGCAGATTGAGCGGGTTTCCTCCAGGAAGCCTCAGGGGAAATACTCCAGCCTGCTGCAGGCCTCACGCTGCATCCTAACAGAGGAAGGGCTGCCTGCTTTCTGGAAAGGCCACTTACCTGCCCAGCTGCTGTCTGTGTGCTATGGAGCTGTTCAGGTAACACAAAGGGCTTTTCACATCATGAGCACACTTAAACACAAATGCTCAGGGTCACAGAACTGTTCCGTAGGATGACGTAGCTATTCACTGTATAGTTCACAAATTACAGTTGTGCACTAAACATGTGCAGAAACATGCCATAGGTTCATTCGCTGTAGAGTTAAATGTGTTCATTTTACTTTTACCAGCGAAACATGTAATGTGATGAGGGTTTTGACGCTCTTACATACGACTGTGTGTTTGAGAAGAGTTTTAAATGTGTTACTTTGTCCTGATTATGGTGGATTGTGAATATGTCAGTAGATGAACCAGTAATCAGTCCTGAATGAGGCTGTATCACTCTCAGCGAGCCCTCCTGCTCTGTGTTTGTGTGTAGTTTGCCAGTTTCGAGACACTTACTGAGCTGGTCCATAAGAACACTTCCTATAACAGCCAGATGCCTGGGGTGCACTTCTTATGCGGCGGTTTAGCCGCCTGCTCGGCAACCATCGCCTGCCAGCCGCTGGACACACTCCGCACACGCTTCGCTGCTCAGGGGGAACCAAAGGTACACACACACACACACACACACACACACACACACACACTCACACACACACACACCTGTGTGCAGGACAGCAGGTTTCACATGGCTGTGTTTTCCATAAGATAGAAGGATATGGATATGAACATATAGCTTATGACTTACGACCCTACTTATTACTGTTATAGAGTTAACGATGTTCTTATTCACATGATGAGTTAAATTTATTGTGAATTATATTCTGCATTGACAGATTCAAATAACCTTTCTCTGTTTGTTTTGATGGCAAAAAATCACAAACATGGAACATAGAAAAGATGCCATGTCACCAAATTCAAATGTTTATGAAATTTCTCATTGCAAACACAAATGTGCTATTGATTGCCATTAACTGAGCATGTTCTATACCATTCTGTTGTTGTTTCATTGAGCTACAAGTGAGGAATAAGTCATATAAAGATGCTTTTGCTACCAGCATCGATAACGGCAGCTTCTGAGGTTAAAAATAGAGGCGGAGAAAACCATCAGTTGTTAAATGCATAGCCCAGATACAGTAGAAGGCAGGAGACTTTGGCAAAGCTCAGCTTGGAGAAGGAAAGAACATGCAGGATATCTCAGATGCGTGTTTGGAGTCACACATTGGTCAGAAATTTCATGTGGTGTAGTAAAAGGCCCAAAAAACACTGTAACTGTAACCCGTGTACGAACAGGGCTTTGCTCAGCTCAGGAGATATGGCTAAGAGAAAGCTCCAGAGTTTTTGAGTGTAGGATTGTCAGAGATGCAGCATACACATTAAAAACATATTTCCCAAAATGCAACATACCCTTGATGTCGATTCTCTGTGCCTTTTCCATACATGTGTCATGATGGTTTGTGTAAGTCTTGGAAAAAATGGAAAATATAACACTTTAAAGTTTCCCACAGGTAAATATGGTTATTTAATAGCTATATAATGCTTTTGCTACCAGCATCGATAACGGCAGCTTCTGAGGTTAAAAATAGAGGTGGAGAAAACAATCAGTTCTTAAATGCATAGACATTCTCTCTGTACCATAAGCAGAAACCCAGATTAAGCACGGTTGTAAGTCGCTCTGGATAAGAGCGTCTGCTAAATGCCGTAAATGTAAATGTAAATATAATATAATGACAGAAAACATGTATTTGTTATTTACAATAGCGCGTCTAAACTGTTAGATCCTTTTGTGTGTGTATCATTTAAAGGGGTACGCATGTCACATTTGTGTGTTTGAAATGTGAAATAGTTGAAAAGTGTTTTTACTCAATATTATATTATTCAGTATGTGATTTATATGAACAGTTTTCATTGGGATGATTAAAAGCATATATACTGTATCAATAGTCTGTGTTATGATATAAAGATATTGTCGGTGTAGTAGTGAAATTAGAGATGAAGGTGCATCGAGAAATTCTTATAATCACACTGGAACACTGAACTGAAATCAGTCCAATCCTGACACACCTCGAGATTCCCAGCTGTAGTTTTAGGCATCGACTCCAAGAGCAGAGTAATTGTGGTCTGTGTTTTTGTGTTGTGGTAAGGCGTATTTGTTGAATGTATATGTGGTGACAATATTCTGTTGACCTCGCATGTTAATGCAGCTGTTTTGCTGGATTCTTGCAGGTTTATCGGACACTCAGACATGCCGTGTCCACCATGTACCGCCAGGAGGGGGTGCTCACCTTCTACAGAGGCCTTTCCCCCACGCTGGTGGCCGTTTTCCCCTACGCCGGCCTCCAGTTCTTCTTCTACAACGTCTTCAAAAAGCTGCTGGAGCGCGACAGCACCATATCAAAAGGTCAGAAGCCCTGCAGTCAGCCTCAGAACGAGACTATCTCTCAGAGCCAAAAGGAAATCAAATTTACCAAATTGTCTCCGACCTCAAATGCANAGCCTGATCGACAGCATTTGATGGAAAGGGGGGAAAAACGGTGTAAATGATTTTTTTTTATTTTTTGCTGGGGATTTAAAGTGTCCTGTCTCTCTCAGGTGGTCTGCAGAGTCTTCTGAGTGGTGGGCTCGCAGGGATCATCAGCAAAACCATCACATACCCCTTTGACCTCTTCAAAAAGAGACTGCAGGTCGGAGGCTTTGAGGAGGCCAGAGTCCACTTCGGTCAGGTACAACATTTAGCCCAATATCTGAATTATGTATATAGAGACAGAAAGAGCTGTTCACAGTCTGTCTGCGGTCACACAGAACAGGAGTCAAATTTGCCTGGCAAAAATCCCAGCTGCACAAACTCAGGGAAAACAGGAATGTGCTTCTGAAAAGTTAAATTTGCTCCTGGTTTTCTGGTGAATCAACCGGAGAGCTGTGGCACAGGAGAGACAACTCACTAGATGAAAAAATGAACAGGATAAACCGTAATGTTCAACATGGCATCTGTTTACAGGGCAGGGCCCACCCTTTACTGAAAGAGCCCCCCTTAAAGCAAAGCACCTGAATAGGTCTATATTGGTACTGTCCTTAGTTAATCAGAATTGAGGTGCTAATGGATGATTGGAATTTGGTATTGTCTCCCATGATCTTTCAAAAGACTTTTCCCAATAAAAAGAAAAATAAAAAAAAAAAAGAAAAGAAAAAAAGAAAAGAGCCCCCTCGGTTGTGGAGATCTACATAAGGGCATACATAAAAATAAAAAAATAAAAAAACGTGTTTTTGAAGCAGTGTTTTGGCTTTTACTGAGTGTTCAGGTCTCTGTCTTATTAAAGAGATAGGAATCTTGACTTGTATGACTGGACGAGTCCGCGTGGCTGAGATGGCCGCAGAGTGGGCTGGCTTTCTTATACGGACTCTGGTTGCGGTTTCTGTTTCTGATAAAGTCTAAATATACAAGCTGCTTCTCAGTCAGCATAACGTCTTTCGCCGTTCACGGTCTAGAATAAAACTAGTTATCTAGCAAACATTAACTGTTCACTGAACTTCAGAACACATCAGAACCACCCATATTCGCTCGTGCTGATATATTAAAGAAATAAGGAAAAGTATTTAGATCAGAAATCATTTCAGGAGTAAGTAACTAGGTAATGGTTATTAGTAGTGTTGACGTCACTGAGTGTGGTCAGATCTGCGCTCGTGTTTATGAATGTGATGAATGATGGCTGTTGTGTGTATTGGGACATTTCTGATGTCTCCCTATCCAGGTCCGGACGTATCGTGGCTTTGTGGACTGTGTAATGCGGATATCTAGAGAGGAGGGACCACGCGGTTTCTTCAAGGGGCTTTCTCCCAGCCTGCTGAAAGCCGCTCTGTCCACTGGACTCACCTTCTTCTGGTACGAATTCTTCACCAGTGCCATTTCCAACTTGAAGGGCCACCCGTAAGCGGAGTCGCCGACAGAGAGAGGGACAGGAAGCTGGGGATGTGTGTCAAGTGTGGGTTTTAGTGTTGATCTATAATCTTTTAAGAAGTATAATTATTGAAACCACATTGAGTGGTCCCATGTTAGCGTTTTAAAGCAGTAACTTGGTGAAGATTCAAATTTACCCAATTTTCCACAATGAGTGTGCTGCTTTCCGTTTTGGAAATAACACAGTAGCACAGAGATATTCACGATAAGTCTGAAATGTGACTAGAGGATAAAGCCTTTCGTCAAAAAGTTCTTGTTTCTGTGGAACACAGTCAAGCCCCAGTCTTGGTTATCATCTTAGCAGTGCCAAAAACCAGGGTTGCATTTTCAGCATCCCAAAAAAATGGCATTTGTTGTGCAGGATATAATCAGCTCAAATTAATATTAACATCAGGACACACCGGATGAATATATCATGCCTGGTGTGTAAATTAGATTTTTTTCAGTGACCGTTTTTAAAGGATTTGTGTACCTACTCCTTAAACGTAAATGAATGAAAGTCAGTGATGGCAGTTAGCATGATTTTAGCTACACTAGCATCGCATCTACAGAACAACTAAAGCAGCAAACACTGAACACCAAAGATGTCTCCTTTAATAAACTACATTTAAAGGTGTAGTTGAACTAATATTGCTAATAGTGAATCAACGCTAGTATTTCCTATCGGTGTGACGTCATCCTCACTGACATGACTGGTTTTTATTCATCGTTAATGATGTTTAATTTTAAAAGGCTGGATAGTAACGTCACTGTACTACAGTAATCTGACGGTTTTAACACTTCATTTGTATAAAACCCGGCAAATCTGCCATTTTAAGCAGGATCTGTTTGGCAAGTGCAAGCGCAAAAGCACTTAGATCTTGTAATCACGCACACGGTCATGGCTGAAACGATCTTCAGCCTAACTGCACTCACAATGATCTATTGATAAAACCATACACACCTGACTACCTGTCTGTTCCTCCTTCTGCCTCTGGACTCAGGATCCGTTTCAGTCCTGATCTGGGCCACATTTGTTTAATTTGTTCCAGCAAATTATAGAAATAGGCCCGGATGGCTAATCACAGAAGCAAAGGTGGAAATAGACTTATATAGGAAACTAGACTTGAGAGCCAGAGTGGAGAAACAGCTGAACCCCTTTTGTTTACACTCAGCTGTGGTGCTGAAACCACCATCCATCAGTGGCTTCTAGACATGCTGTTTAATGTGGTTCAGGATGTCATTGTCATGCTTGTGGCTGTTAGTTTCACAACATGAGTATATTAATAGTCCCTTTTGTTTTGTTGTTGTTTTAATATAAAGTATATCTACTCTGTGAACATATTAAGGGTGTAACGGTGGTAAATTTTGAAACTGAGTACTGAAAAAACTGGAGAAACGTTTACAGACTCTCCTTTCCACGACCTTCCAAGACCAGATCAATGATCTATTTTAGGGAAATCACAGTCAGTGATCAAAACTAGGCTTCTGGTTATATGCTATCCATGGTTTGAGTGTTTACACCCCAGCTGTACAGTCTTCTGTTTTGAAATAAAGTTTGACTTCATCTGAGCCAAAGCTAGCTGTAGTTCAGAATTAGACCTCTGTAGAATAAAGACTTAAATTCAAATCAGCAATCACATGGAATCCTGACCGCAGAATCGAAACTCATATCCAACTTGTATCCAAATCTGTATCGTTACACCATTAATATTTATGAACATGTAGACTGAAACGTGATGGTGTCCACCTCAGAGTGACGGAGTTAACAGCAGTTACTTTCATTCTGTTCATAGTTTTTCACTGATTTACTTAATAAATCAGGACCCTGGAGACAATGAGGTGATGATGCCTTTACTGATGTACAGTCCTGATATATAACACAGTGACAAATGAACCGAGACATACATACTTGTGTTTCGGAATATCATCAATGTTGATTGGTGACTCTTGGTTTG
>CM067475.1:42444857-42471367 GCA_034552555.1 Semaprochilodus insignis | reverse complement strand
GTTTTTTTTTTGTTTTTTGGGTTACTGATCTGATGTCTGCACTGAACATGTATGAACCTTTAACCAAATGGAAATATACAAGGGAAAGGTTTTTCTTAAGCCCAAATTGTTTTATATCGTACACGTACAGTTTAACCACTCTCTCTGCAACGGTGAATGTATTTTTCTCTTCTCTCTTCCATCAGTCAGAAAATTCATGTATGTGACTGCTCTGTCTGTGTGTGTATGGGGTCAGGAAGCTGAACTAAGTTATTTCTGAAATTATTTTTTCACCAAAACCAATAAAAAGAGTGTTTGTCATATATTGTTATGCCTGTTTTGGCTTCTCCCGGTTATGACAGTTGATATCTGTCATATCAGTCACTGACTGACTGGCTGACTTATTCCCATTGCTGGAATTGCTCCCATGATAACAACGTAAGACTCACAATGTTAGTATACAAAAACACATCAGTTGAAACACACTACAGGTTAGATCGAGCGATTAGTCTATGGGTGTGCCTGAAATGGCGTACTTCCATACTATACAGTACGTGAGAACAGTTAGTGTGTCCGGATGACGTACTACGTCAGGAGAGATTTTGAAGTATGCGACCACAGCACACTGTGCTATCCAATGATTCCACGGGAGCTACAGAGCCGTTCGAAGAGGTGAAAAACATGGCGGGAAGCGGGTCAGCTGTTTACAAGGGGATAAATTCCTCAGCGTGTTTTCTGCGACCTCCTGCTCGACGCTGCCTCATCACCAAAACTAACCACAACGAACGGTACTTTCGTTAACAGACGGTAAAGATTTTGCCGACTTTTGGCTTTTAAAGAATGGAGTTTGCCACCGTTACGTGATGTCAGCGGAGATCCGGGTCAAAGGACACGGGTAACATGACGGATGTAGTGCGTCCGAGGACGTGTGCACACCGCGCACTCGCACACTAACAGTACGTACTAGATCTAATTCAGTATGTACTGCTTAAGTATGCCTTTTCCGACGCAGCCATTATCTTGTATCACACAAGTATGCATGACAAAATCCAGATGTTCCAGCAAAACCGGGCTTGTCCAGTCTTTTTATTTTTCTGATTAGGCTTAATAGCTTAATTGCTCCATACAGCTGTTTCCATTGGAGCAGAGCACACACAAGTTCAAACAGACAGAATGGTCTCCAGTGTGCATCTAAAAGGCTGCATACAAACCACTGTGATCAAAAAGGATAAAGACTGCAGCTAAAAGCCTTTAGGTCACAGGGGAGAAGTGGAAAACCTCATCAAACAGCAGTACATACAGACGAGACTAATAAAATAGCAGCACTGTACCTGGTCTGCAGGTCATGTTTACCTGGCTGGTCATTCCAATTTTATAATTAAAACTGTCACCCGTTATCAAGACCATCACAGTCAATCATTTCATGCACATATAACAGCAAAGAAAACCCCAAATTACTCCAAACACAGGAAGAGGTGCGGACCTGATCGTTCACATTACACTAATGAAACACATGATGGTTAACAGGCACATCTGCCGGTCATGATACAACATCAGCCCCCAAAATACGTCCGACTCTCAGGCCGAGGTTGTTCCACACGTCCTCAAATGGAGAAGAAACCAAGTCTTCTTCTTCAGCTGGGACAACGGTCTCATCCTGCACTGTAAGGGTCTTCCTAGGTGACGCCTCAGAATGGGACTGTGAGATCCTGGAAAACACTCCGGAGTCGAGCTGCAGTTGAGTTGCTTTTGTTCCATTCACCTGAAATGGCAGGAACATCAGCCTTATAGCCCCAACTGTTGTTCATTTTAGGACAACACGTACAGTGGATGTACAGTGGATGTACAGTGGATGTACAGATTAGCGTGGCACACAGGAGATCTGTCTCTGAATGGTCTGTAATCTAAGGACGTGTTTAGGTACTCGGGTATTCCATTAACCATTCAGGATGTCGTTATGTCGTTATTACCGACAGTATTTGGGCATTCCTCATATTTCATCACATAACAACGGAGAAAATATACTGACTAACAACTGGGGGAAATACCAATTACAGTCATGGCCGAAAGTGTTGGCAACCCTGAAATTTTTCCATAAATGAAGTACATTTCCCAAAAAATGATCGCAATTACACGTTTTGTTATACACATCTTTATTTCCTTTGTGTGTATTGGAACAACACAAAAAACAGAGAAACAAAAGTCAAAAATGATAAAATGTAATGTAATGAAATACATGTATATATATACACATAAACACACATACAAATACACACACACACACACACATACAAATACATATACATACATACACACACATACATACACACACATATATATATATATACACATACACACACATTCACATATAAATACACATAAACACGCATACAAATACACACACACACACTTAAACACCATGTTAATGTAGTTGTAACTAAATGCTGAGTTAAAGAGATACGGGTTCAGGTGTGTATTAGATGTGAGCTCTGAGCCCGACTGTCTAATAGAAGCTGGAACTGAGCTCCACAGTTTAGAACCATAATACCTGAAATAGTCTCTCCATGTTTCCTGTATTTTACAGAAGGTATTTACAGAAGGCCAACACCTGTACATCTAAGATCATGAGCTGGAATGTAAACAGAGAGATGTTCTGTGATGTAAGCAGGTTCTAGATTATTCAGAGCCTTATAGACCAGCAGCAGAACCATGAGCAGGTAGCCAGTGCTGTTCTTTCAGAACAGGAGGGATATGAGCTCTGTGTTCAGAACAGGAGGGATATTAGCTCTGTTTAGAACAGGAGTGATATGAGCTCTGTGTTCAGAACAGGAGGGATATGAGCTCTGTGTTTAGAACAGGAGGGATATGAGCTCTGTGTTCAGAACAGGAGGGATATGAGCTCTGTGTTCAGAACAGGAGGGATAGGAGCTCTGTGTTCAGAACAGGAGGGATAGGAGCTCTGTGTTTAGGGTCTGTTAGGATCCGAGGTTGCTGCGTTCTGACAAGCTGCAGGGTATAGACGGTTCTCTTATGAACCTCAGTAAGAAGAGCATTACAGTAATCAATTCTGCTGGAACAAACGCACACACGAGTCTCTCTGCATCACTCTGAGACAATAAAGGCCGAACTTTAGTGATACAGTATCTCTTAAATGATAAAAAGCTATTTTAGTGACGGAGCTGACATGCGGGAAGAAACTGCTGACTACGGAAGAAACTGACAAGAATGGAGCAGAGTCCCACAGACACGGGAAATCTCCACCCAGAAGGGGCACAGATCCAATAAGAAACAATAGTAACAGGTTAACAACAACAGTAACACACCTACCTGATGGTGTGATGATATTATCCGAGCGGTCCTGGTTAAAGCGACACGCACAGACGTTTTGCTGTGCCATCATCCAAAAATCTCTTCAGTTTAGCCTTGTACCTCCTCTCTCTGTCTTTGGCGTTCCGGAGTTGCCGCTCCAGGTCCTCAATCCTTGCATAGGCCTGACCAAGTTTCTCTTTCAGCTTGTCCAGCGAAGAGGGCGCCACATACAGGTGCTCCTGCAGGGCATAAAAGCTTTTATTTTCCCCCCATAAATTTTATTATTTTTAGAAATTACAGTTATATTACAATGTATTGTAAACAGTGAGCACATCAAAGCACAAAAACATATACAACATTCCCCCTCCAATGCCCCTCCGCCTAACAAATACACACACACTCAGATAAGGCCATCCTCACGGAAAATAAGTAACTAAGAATGTACATATATACATACACAAATACATACATACATACATTATACACATACATACACACACATATACCTACATATACATATGCATACACATACACATTCCCATACCTTACAATTTACTAAGAGTTAATAAAAGCTTATAACCTCAGTCATCATCAGTCCTCAAGAACAACCTACCAACGTACCATGACAGCATGTATAGTTCTGATTTTGATGGTATGTTTTCAGCTGCAGGGGCTTCATTTTCTATTATAAATATTGTCCTATGTATCGCATGGCATTACAAAAAAAATAGTCTTCATGGATCGTGATAGGATTTATTTCCCATACTGGCCACACCTAATTCTCATACCCAACGTTCTCGAGATGATCATTTCAGGACTGTTACTGACCAAACAAATTCTCACCTCACAAGGCAGACTTTCTGGTTGAACAAATTTCCTTTCCGGTTCGACCTCAATCGGAGCCGCAGCTTTCTGTGACGTTACTGTTTTTCTCGGCGTCACAGGTTGCTACAATAGCACAAGGACAGTTTGTAAAAACACACCAATAAACCTCATACGTCAAAATCAAATCGTGCTTAAAGGTAGAAGGCAGTTTATAGTCATAAATGTACTTTCTGAATATGTGACGGGAAACTGAAAACAGATGGGACGGCTCCTTCACGGAGACGCACTGTCTGTCCGGTCCTGTCGAAGTCATCCTCCTTAAAATGCTGGCTACAGAGAACTGTGGAAGGACTTGCAATGAAGGCCTCTCTCCTGACAGCAAGTTCCCACTTCTTTTTAAGAACAGGGTCACTGGGAAACCTGAGAACCACATCAACACAGCAGCAGCAGCATGTTATTTAATGCTAACAGACATCAAACAGAAAAATGATTCAGAGTGGTACGTGTTTATCTCTCTCTGTGTTGCTGGGAGGCGGGCAATAAGGTTTGTGTGATGAGATGATGTCACCTTGTAACAGAGAAAAGGGCTGGAATTCCAAAGAGGTGTTACAGGCAGCCAAGAAAAAAGGCCGGGAGAGTTTTTCTCCCTCTGGCGTGTACTTTGAGATTTGTAGCTTTAAAATATAAAATAAAAAATCAAATAAACAATTAAAAACTGCATATTTGTTAAGGAATGTGTTAAGAAATTTAAACGATTCTTGTTTGTTTGTTGAGTGAAGCCCCAACCCCAGTAACGCAGGAACTGCCAAGACTGTAGAAAGACATGGACACTTTAGTCTAAGCCGCTTTCAGAACACGTTCATTATTTTATTATTCCATTAAAGTTAAAATCTATTTCACATACCCATCACTTCTTTTCTTACAGCTTACCTGAAGACACTCTGAAATCTCTCTCTCTCCCTGATGAGCCTCAACTCTGACCTCTCTCTCTCCCTCAAAGAGTTCAAAGATATTCTGTCCAGATCAAACTTTTTTTTTTTAGCGGGCACAGACAATGTCCTTATCATAAAGGGACATGTCGCTAGGATTTTTGGACAGGTGCTGTAGATCTTTCTTTTTGCTGTCATTCCTTTTTTTCACTGAAAACAAATGACACGAATTAGCCTGTGCTAATATAATAGTCATAAATAATGTGTAGTAAACAATGTATGTATCTTATTACAGCTGTAAATTAAATCTGGTAAAATAATACACAAAGACTTTTACACAAGACTGCAGTGAAAGCTGAGCCAAGTCTGTAATTACAGAAGACCTTGAATTGAAACACACTGACGTGGCCTTTAATTGAGCAATGTTTGGCTGATGGGCAGCACAGTGGGTAGCGCTGTCGCCTCACAGCAAGAAGGGCTTGGGTTTGGTTCCCAGGCGGGGTGTCCAGGGTCCTTTCAGTGTGGAGTTTCATGTTCTCCCCGTGTCCGTGTGGGTTTCCTTCAGGTGCTTTGGTTTCCTCCCACAGTCCAAAGACAATTCAGGTGAACTGGAGATGCTGCCCCCAAGGCGTGAGTGTCTGTATGAATGTGTATGTCGGTCTGTGTCTGCCCTGTGATGGAGTGCCGGCCTATGCAGGGTGTATCATGCCTTCCTCCCTCTGAGAGCTGGGATAGGCTCCAGTGCCCCCTGTGACCCAGTAGGCTCAAGCGGGTTAGAAGATGAGTGAGCGAGCGAGGTAGGCTGTTATTGTGATTGGCTGCCTCAATCAGAAACAGTCTGTGCTGAAACTCCTCTGCAGGCAGATATATGTAACTGTGTTGGTTTTTGTGACATCACAAAGTCAGTGAACTCAAAATGGGTTGTTTTTGCACCTGTTTCCATATGTGGACTGAATAGTGTGTTTTGAAACTTCAAGAATGTTTACATACTACATCAAACGTTGGGGTGGGGGGAGTCAGTTTTGTATTACATGGGCCCTTTAATGTTTTACTACATTTCAACCAACCTGCAGTAATAAACTGAGTATCTGCTCCACTCTGCTGCTCAATGCGCGCGCTGAATGAAGAGCATCCGCTCCAACAGCACAATACAACTCAATTCAAGATAAAAGCGCTCTTACTTGTGAAAAGTGATCCCTCTCTCCCTCGTCTGGACACTTCTCCTTGTCATACAGTCAAAAGCTGCACAGTTCTGTGGCATTTTAAAACCCGCTTTCACTTAACTGCAGCGTTATGCCCAGGGTGACCGCTCTAAGATGGCGGCGCGTTGACGTACTGAAACATAAAAGCGTCATCCGCGCGGAGTTTCATTCAGTTTCTGATTCTTTCCGATGATTCACTGATTCGGAACACTTAATTGATTCACGAGTCAATACAGCTTTTTTCGTATCTCCTCCTCTACGACTTTCAGTCAGAGTACAATAACGGAAAAAAACTAAAATAGAGTGTAATCTATGCTATGGCTACTAGGTTACTTTAATTATCGTTCGAGTGTTGTTAGAAGTCCTCCTTCTTAGTTGGACTCGTGAGTCGATTCGACAGATTTATTGGAAGGAATCAGTTCAAATCAGAACCGATTCGTTAACAAGCCTGACAACACAGCTTCATACACTGTATTGGACCAGTAAGCTTTGCTGATGCTAATGCTAAACCACAACACAGAGGGAGCGAACAGCGGCACAAAGCCAGGAATGGAAGCATATCAGAGGTGAAGCTCTGTCATCGTGAAGACCTCCGATTTCAGTAAGTTTGGATGATATTTGATAGAAAAAAGGAACTACGGAAATGCAGGCAGGTCTTTTAAGGGAGGAATAAACCCCATCAAACCAGCAGTCATGTTAGCTTCGTTCACCAGACTCACTGACCCGAGATCAGCGACATGGCAGAAAAGTCCAAGGAAGTTTTTGGGTTGACGGTTTCAGCTTTTCTGGCTAATCCTGAAAGCTCCGTTCAACTTTTCGAAACTTATTTCTGTGTAGGAAACTTTGCCAACTTTTCCAGGTTTCCCTAGGTGCTTTATTGTCTCTTAGGCTGGGAAAAGTGGGAAAAGCTGTTGTGAGTTTAACCTACAAAATCAAGACTAGCCCGCGTTAGGAAAGGCGTATCTGGGTCATGCAGTGGGATGTATTTGCTCAGTCTAAGGAAGCATTAGTGCACTGGTTTAGACTGAACCGCCCTTGGATGGAGAATCAAAGCAGCCGAATGACTCGAGTGACGGAGCCTTGGCTCTGTGTCCGCTCTGCACGGCCCCGTGTGTGTTTTGGGTTTTCTTTGTTATCCGGTTGTATATCATTAATCCTATGCTCGAGTTTGTGGACACCTGTTGGTACCGTCTGAACGTTGTTCCCCCTTTGCTGCAGTAGTCTGGGAAGACTTTACACCAGATGTTGAAACATGGTTGTGAGGATTTGATTGCATTCGGTCACAAGTCATTAAATCATTAATGAGATCAGGTACAGATGTTGGATGATAGCTCTGGACCACTGCAGCTCTTCTCAGAGGTACTGTATGGCGCTCCATCACTCCAGAGAGCGCAGTCCCACCGCTCCACAGCCCAATCCGGCCGAGTCCTGGCATCCTCAGTGGTGACCTTGTAGGCTCATGTGCAGCTGCTCCAGAACTGTTCTATTGGCCAGATGTCTGTGCATTTGAACACCTGTGCCACCAATGGGTGCACCTTCACGTACCTGGATTAGCTTAATAGGAGATTAGATACGTTTGGACGTTTATTGATTTTTTTTCTATTCGATTTTGTACAATATTATATATTATATAAACACTCATTGTCAAAACAATTATTGCACCCAGAAGGAGGTGTGGGATTGCAGTGCCGTTGGGAAGGAAGGAAGATAAAGGTTTAGACTGATATGGATAATATTTATTGAGTGTCTCTCACCATGTTTGCTAACGCAACATCCAAATGTCTTGACCTGGAGTTGATCCATCATGCTGGCACTAACAGGATGACTCATGGAGGCATCACTGCTCGCTGAATGTCCACAGTTGTGGCTGTTGGGTCAGTCAGGTACAGAGATAAGGCCCGTCCTTCTTTACGTCACATGCACGGTTGAGTGTCTCACAATGTCTTACCTACCCGCCAAGTTTCATTCCTGCTATATGTGCAGCTATTTTTTAAAGAGAAGTGTATATATTATACTGTATATCATATTGTTTGGTCAAATGACTACATTTTATATGATAAATGAAGTTAAAAGTCACTTTGTAGCCATATGGTCTTAGTGGGTTATGTTGCAATAATATTAGATCACGATACTTTTCACAAAACCAGGTTGCATTACCAGGTTAAAGTTTTCATAAATGTTTTAAACATTTGGAACAGACAAAATATATAAATCAAATCAAATTTATTTATATAGGGCTTTTACAACTGATGTTGTCTCAAAGCAGCTTTACAGAAATTCAATAATATTAATTCATTAAGGAGAGAAAAGAAAGAAGCCCCCGGTGAGGAAGCCGAACGCGACGGTGGCAAGGAAAAACTCCCTCAAGTTGGAGGAAGAAACCTTGGGAGGAACCAGACTCACACGGGGGGACCCATCCTCCTCCGGTCCAAACTACAGTTTGAAATTGTTCAAAGTAACATCAACTGAGTATCTAATTATGCTGATCTAGTCATAGTGGGGACGATGAACTTAATAAAGAGATAATTGTGAAATAATAGTCCGATGCAGGTAGCAATAGCAATTAGCCTGGTTAGTCCTTCATCAGTGATAGGCTGGGCAGGTGAGCAGCTGGTCAGGGGCAGGTAGCAGGAAAACCCGGTCAACCTTCCTTCAGTGTCTGGCTGGTCAGGGGCAGGTAGCAGGTAAACCCGGTCAATCTTCCTTCAGTGTCTGGCTGGGCAGGTAGGCAGCTGGTCAGAGGCGGGTAGCAGGAATGCCTCAGTATCAAGCCGGACCGCAGGGCAGCCATAAACAACTGTAATATAATAAAGCCAAAGCTACGGTGATTTGTTTTCATTTCATTTATTAATCAGGCCTAATTATTTGTACTCTTGTTGGTCAGTATTCTTCACATACTGGCAATATTCTCACTAGGCTTAAGAAGTGTATATGAGAATTTCACAATATTAATAAAATATTGTTATATTGCTCACATTTACCATATGATAGGATTAAATTAAATAAAAATAAAATAAATAAAAACATTCAGTTTTGTATTTGGGAAAGCTCAGAGAACACACAGCCTAAAGGAAATTGGAAAAACCAATCATGGGCGTTACTGGGTTAAGTCTAAAAAGGATGAAGAAGACAAAAATGTTTATTGTAGTGTAATACACAACATACTGTATATGTGTAATATGTCACCCATGTATGCACCTAAGTAACACCAAGTTCAAGCCTTGCTTGTAATATTGGATTGAGTAACGAGACATCATATTATCGTCAATGTGGAAATGAGGTTTAATACCGCAATGGAAATTATTGCATTTGTGTAAATTTATTTTCAGTGAATTCTGTTAAAACTGGATCTGCAGGGCCCTAACTCGGTCAGCTGCTCCTCACCTCCTGTTTCTCTGAGGCCTGTGGGTCTGTTGAAAGGGATTGAACAGCCTGTCCCGCTCACCTAATCCTTCTTATCCCTTCCACACAAACAGCAGATACAGGCTTTCAATAGTGAGATACAGTTTGGTGACGGCACATGTTTTGGACTTGCTGTGCTTTCCTGCAATCAGACCCTGTGGTTTAAGTCAGTTTCGACTATTAGCTTATACCTTCGATGGTCATAGGCCTGTAAACTGACCACAGCAGTACCTGCTTACACAGCCATAATGTCTGTCTGGTAAGTTCTGTATTCGGAGATCTAGTAATCCAGATAGGTCTAGATATGAAGTACTCTAGATATAGATAGATATGGATGAGTAGGACTAATTTAAGTTCTTGAGCCGTTTCTTTACTATAGCTTTCCTTTTAGCGCAGCTGTCTTGGTGCCCAAACACTGTGTCCTGAAAAGAATGGAGGATTCATCAAAAGAAGAGTACAGGATCCAGTCTTTTGACATGGAGACACAGAAACTGCTCAAAACTGCCCTTAAAGGTTGGTTGACATTACTGTGGTGTTACAGTTTGAAATCTAATGTGTCTAACGATGACTGAAACAAGGGAGGACCCGTTAGCGTCTCTTTGACGCAAGGCTAATCGGCCGTAGTTTCATTTATTATTGATAGTTTTGGACAATAAATTGTTATTTTCACAGTCTAGAATTGTCTGTTTCTCCATTAGATCCAGGATCTGTGGACTTGGAGAAGGTGTCTAACGTCATCGTGGATCAGTCCCTGAAGGATCAAGTGTTTAGCAAAGAAGCCGGACGCATCTGCTTCACTATAGTGCAGGTAAGTGTCTTAACTGACTGGCAATGGAAACACTACTGAACAGTTTAATGATGTCAGTACTTTATTTACCCTTCCCGTCTCTGTGGAGGATGAGTTGACTTGAGAGAACGTTTTGTTGCTGTCCAAAAGCAAAAACAAAACAATACATTTTTACAATTTTTACATTTATTATTTTACAGTTTTATACTTTGCATTGTGTGGAAATTGGACCATTAGAAATGGTCCACAATTGCTTGGAATAAAACCTACACTTACATTAACTTGGATTCTATGTAAAGGACATTTTTGCCCTCACCTGTCGAGGTATCTGACTACCTGTCTCTGCTGTACTACAGTGACATACACTTTCCTCTGGTCTACACATGCCTTTTTCATAGTAAACGTATACTAAGATACGTTTGGATGTCCACATGTTCTAGCTGAACATAGAATATGGTCAGTACAGTATTATTGATTGTGTCCATATGGTGATTCATACACTACAGTAGGTGGTACCAAAGTCCTTATAGGAAAGTCTGTTCACCCGCTGCCAGGCAGTTATTTACAACCATGTGAGACTCAAGACCAGACTTGACTCTTTGAAGGGGAGAGCAAAATACTAAAACCTGAAACTGGTATTTTAAAAACATATTTGAAACCAGGGTTAAGGCTGCGCCAATACAACACTCGGTATCGCTTTCAGTCTGATACGGGCCAAAATCACTAGATCAGAAATCAGAAAGAATGAAGTAGACGCCTATATAATCCATTATCTTAAACTGCCATATAAATGCCTCGCACAGAGTCGCAGTTTAAATTGGATGTTGAGTGTTTGAACGTTGCTGACCAATCAGAAATGCTGCTTAACGTTGCATGTGAGAGGGTTTAAAAAGAAACAGGAGTCATATTACGGGTTATGTATTTCTTCATATTGACCTTATTTGGCCACGCCCACTTTCAAGAGTTTGTTTCTTCCGCCTGTGTGTTAGAACTTCCGGTCAGCTACTCGGCTATTCCTTAATGTTTTAAAGCGGTTCACTCTTTAAAATCCAAAGTGAATAACGTGAGTGAGGTCTGAAGGAGGCTACTGCTGTGGACACTGATCATAAAGTAGCTATGCTAACCCAACGTTCCCACAAGCTATTTAACGTTAGCTAGCATAGCTAACTAGCTAGCTCCTAGGTTAACGTCTTACCTGACAGCCTCACAAGCACCCGACGTGTCCGCTTCACACCAAGTAATGTTATGAACCGCTTTGTGGCGAATATAAAGCCCATTTTACATGTTAATGTTTTTGAAGTGTTATTAACGTAACTTGCGAATTTTTAAGGCTAGCAGTGAACGCAAGCTAAGGCAGTATAACTTCATGCTATATTAGCTAGCTAGCTAGTTAGCCAGCCAAGTTTCCTGTCGTACCGATAGTTAATAAATTTATCTCAGTTTCCCAACAACCCAAAATACGTGTGTGCTAGTAGGACTTTGAATGAATGGCGGGACTTCTACAGAGGTGGCGTGACGTCTTACGTCAAATGACGTTGGCAAGATGGCGGACGTAGTACGTCCGAGGTTGCGTGGATACTACGTACTCGCGTACTGAAAGAGCCTACTGCTTCACCGGTCGAGCAGTGCGCACTGGGTTCAATCTAGTACGTACTGACTAAGTAGGCGATTTCGGACGCAGCCTATACCAACGGATCAGCAGCCGCACCGGAAGTTCAACCCAAAGTAAACAAAGATGGCCGCTCCCTTGTTGTCATGGAGAATAGCGTGTATAACGGTCCTTTCCCCTCTCTTAAACAGATACAATGTTAATAAATAATAATACTCAAGTTTGCGGTATCAGTATTGTCATGGAAACGTGGTATTGAGCCACAACTACCACTGATGAAGCCTGACAAGAACCTCCTAAAGATTGGATTTATGAGGTAGCACTAATGTAATTAGACACACTGACTGTGTTCCTCACTGCCCCCTACAGGCGGAGGCCAAGCAGAGTAACGGCAATGTGTTTCGACGAAACCTTCTGAATCGGCTCCAGCAGGAGTTCAAGGCTCGAGAGGAGACGAGGAAGAAATCCACTCAGGAATGGGTGTGCCTTGTCTCCTTCATCTGCAATATTTTCGACTACCTCAAGGTGAAGCATCATCACATGTTAGCAAACCGCTGCTTACTTGTGCAAAATGAAGAGTTACCAGTTTACCTCCCAGTAATTTTGATTTATTTATTAAAATTTGAAAGCAGAATGGATTGAAGAGTGGCGGCCGTGCTGACGGATGATGAAATGATGATGACCATGTTGTTGTGTTTTCAGGTGAATAACATGCCGATGATGGCGCTGGTGCACCCGGTATATGACTGCCTATTCCGACTCGCCCAGCCTGATGCGCTCAAAAATGAAGAGGAGGTCAGCACCCCAATTAAAGCAATTTAACAGCATGATTTATGATAATTTTACGATCATTTATCATCTATAATGATATTCATAGTTTTCTTCTTTAGTTTTGCACTACAGCTTTGAAGCTAATGCAGCTGATAAGTAAGAGAAGCTTCTATCCCACCATTTAGCTTGATGCAAACCGCATTTTGCAGTGGACAGTTGTCCACTTGCGAGCAACAGGTGTAAAAAATTGAGTTTAATTAGCCACCAGGGCCGGAGTGGACGCAGACTAGTCCACCCCAAACTCTTTAACTGTAGTTCTCCTGCCACATGCACACAGCTTCGGCTTTATGCAAAATAGCTTTTAAACGTTTTATCTTCTTCATTTCTCATTGTTATTTATTATTCGTGTTACTTTACAGTCAAACTGCTATAAAATAATACTAGATACTAAATAATAAAAGGACAACATTTACCACGGCCCACCTGCTCGGGTATACAGCTCTGGAAAAATGTAAGAGCCCACCTGAAAATGATCAGTGTCTCTAGTTGTACAGTTTCTGGGTTTGTGTTGGACCAAAATGAGCAGTTCTGTTTTATTCTATACCCTACTGGAAACACGTCTCCCAAATTCCAGATCAAATATTGTATTTAGATCTGTTTATTTAGAAAATCACTAATGACCCTCCAGAAGCCTGTTTTTAGAACCATGCTCGCTGTGCATTTGACCCCAGCCACCGCTCGCCAGTCTCTCTGTAGGTCACTTGAGGTCATCTTACGGTGGTTAAGTGACATTGGAATGAGGTGGTGCTCATCACGGTCAGTAGAGAGGGGTTTTGTCCCTCTGCCAGTCTGTAGCTGTGTTGTCCTGTGTGTTTGCTGCTTGACCTTGTTCTTATGAACCAGACGCTCACTGTATCTGCCAGTAAAGCTAGAACCCAACCTTCTGTTCCTCACTAAGAACCTGCTGTACATGTGGAGATGCTGATTTAAGAAGGACCTGGAGTGCTCTCTGATTTATTTCCAGAGCTGTATGTCCTCATCCTTCTTAAGTAGCTTTTTAATTCTTGTCTTCTTGGTGCCATCTTGACTTTTTGCAGTTCCTGCCCCTGCTGTCCATCTTTACATGATGGACATATAAGAAGCACTACATTAGTAATACACAACCAGAATCACCCCCTCACAGAATCTGATTGCGTTCTCTCGAGGTTGTTTCATTATTCTCATAGTGAGTAAGAAGCTAACTTCAGCTTCATCTCATCCCTATGAGAGTCTGTTACTGTCAGCATCAGTTACTGCAGGAATCAATTACTGTCGGCCTCTGGTTTAAATACTACAGATATATATTTGGATGCAATATTATATAATATATAAAATTTAATGTGCCTAAATGTTCTTATTTCCGTAAGAGGGATGGTACATAGTCTCACAGTAACTGGCCCAAAATACTACTGGTCCCCTCCGGAATTTTACCGCATTGGACCTTCACGCCTTCTTGTGAGAACTAGGGCCTTTAGGTGGAGATGTTGGAGCACACCTGGTGTAAGCTTCCATTACTTATCTAGATTAGGAAGACCAAAAAGTGTGATGGACCACATTTGGGATAAAGAGAGAATTCTGTGAATTTGATGTTCCTTTCATGAGGTTGGTTGAACCCTCCTTGCTTGTATGCCCCAGGTGGACTGTCTGGTGCTGCAGCTTCATCGTATCGGTGAGCAGTTGGAAAAGATGAACGTGCAGCGGATGGATGAGCTGTTTTGTCTGCTCCGCGACGGCTTCCTCCTGCAGGATGGCCTCAGCTCTCTGGGCCGTCTACTTCTGCTCGAAATCCTGGAGTTCCGGGCTGGTGGTTGGACTCTCAGCGAAACAGCACAGAAATACTACTACAGCGAGGTGACTGACTGAGGGACCCTCGAATTGGGTTCAGATTTGGTCCACCGCTGTGGGTTGCCAGTACAAATATTTGAGAAAAACTTATTTAATACTTCACAACTTCCGTTCTGTAACATTTGGGCCGCTCCGATCAAGAAACAGCCTTGTTTCGGTGATTTTGGCTGTCAAGCAATATAATGTTCCTCAGTGTACAACACAATGGTGGCAATAATGCGGAACTCAGTTGGCGTGTGAGGTCATATGCAGTTACTTACTGAATATTTTACAGCCGTTCCAACAGCCTATATTATGATGCTGATTATGAAAAAATGGAAACTTGCAGGTTTTCACTGTTGACGAAACAGAAGAAATCGCGTGTGGTGTATTTGGAATGATTGCAGCAGTAAAGCGAGAGGAATGCATAAACAGTAATGATAATGATATGAAGGATTAAGATTGTGTAATTAATTAATTAGTAGGTTAATTGATAATGAATTATTAGTTGGGGATCCAACGATGAGAGTCCAATTCTGGTTCCAATGAAATACACAGAAATGATTGATTTAATTTAAATCATGTTGAGCACAATTCTCTGACACTAGTGGTTTTAGTTAAAGGGTCCATATCCTACATTCTCCTTCTGTGTTACTATTTTACTGAGGATCAATAGAAGTATAACTTGTTCTGAAACAGTTTGGGCCAATATATTCAGCGTGACAGAACATATCCTACCATGTTAGTGTGTTGGAGTAGTAATAATCTCCTCAGTGGTGCCCATATTATTATGATATCTAAATTTCAGTTGCAGCATTTAGGCTTTTGAAGGCCGAGTGTTAAATAGGAGTTTTAAATATGAATATTAATTAAAAGGTAGAGATGTAAGTAAAGTGATTCAAAGCAGTCTTACTCAGATTCCTTTGCTGTGGTGGTGATGGGAACCGGGGGCATCGTGTACAACCCAGAAATAGACACTTCATTCACCACCATCTTGAGTTTTTATATGTGATGTTGATGAAGGCTAAAATTGTGCTAAATCAGAGAAAACAAGTTTTATCTGGGGACAATTTTGCCTTGCAATGTCCTCTGTGTACTAATAGTGGTTCCCATCACCACCATTGAGAACTCTGACTCAAGTTTTGTCACATCAGACCACTCTAGATGACACTTAATGATTTCATTGTGCAGGTAAATGATGATATTACACAGTAAATCTTACAATACTAAGATTATGTTTTTATTTGGAGACAGTGCCTTTAATCCGCTTTCACTGGCATTAGAACTTGATTTTAACCTTGATTTAATCGAGCTAGCCATGGAAGAAAAACATTTACACTAGCTGTCTGGCAATACGCAGTAGGAAAATTATTAAAACAATGAATTAATGATTAATTATGTATATTTTGCACTAACTTGTTTCAAAATAATTTTTAGTCACAACTAAATCTAAAACCGTTTAGCATTTGAACCAGTCTGTTGCTGGTTTAACTTGAATACTGACTTGTGAATGACACCCGACCACCACGAGGTCAGTCGGTGATTTTTACTGCATGAAGAAATTAAATCTATACATTCGACCAGATGTTTGAAAACACCATGTGCCTATTTTGTTTATTTAATGACCAAATACAAAGTATCTTTTGTATTCAACAATTTTGTACAATAATAATTGAATCTGTCACCACAAGTTTCAGTATTAAGGTCCTCCTACTGCAGGTTTATGAACTCGGTGATGAGATGTTTCTTTCGCTGGAGTTAAGAGTCTACAGTGATTGTCTCAGATTCAAATAAAGGTTTATGCAAATGAGATTTCTGCTTTGTTGTTGTTGTAGTTGTTGTAGTATAAGATGACATTTCCATCTTACAAAAAACAAAAAAAAAAAGGTCGTCACACAAACTCCAACGTCATTAAAAGACAACAGCAAAAAGTGTATTACTGGTTAATTGGGAATTTGGAGGGATAATTGGGAGGAAATGTTCCGTCTCTAAAATGCTAAATTAACTAGAGAAGGAACAAGATGAACTTAAAATGGAAGTTAACAAAAGAATATTCTTTTCTAAGTAATTTTGGAGCTTTTGGTCCATTTATAATAATTTTTAATACATTGTAAGGGGCAGCTGGAATGACAAAAGTTGAGAGATTTTGAATATTTAATATTCTGTCACACTATTTGGGTAGCCCTGTATAGATTATCAATAGATGTTAAAATGATCAACAAAACTGATTCTATACAACAGTGGGGTTAGGATTAGGACTGGTATCAGGGTTTAGGACCAGGGTGAGGGTTAGAGGTTTTGGGTTGAGGTTAAGGTCGAGTCAACATGCAGAAGAACACTTGGTCATACCGGATGTCCATCTGACTTTCCCCACTGAGAGAAACCGGGTGAGGAATGTGAGTCGAGTATCTACTATAGTAATCATATCTTCATCAGTGTAACATGGTTTGTTTGTGTTTAGTTATGAGTTAAATGTAAACAAGGCATCTGAAAAGCGGATACAGGAGACCGACCAAATGTAGAGTTACTAAATTCCCCTATTAGTCTCGTATGTGGTGTGAAACATTCATATGCAACTACCACAGTGTTTTTTCCAGGATTTCTGGTTCCCTGTTTTTCTAGTGAAGTATTTTGGAATTCTTGAAAGTCTATGTATTAGTTACTGTCCAGTTAAATCTACTTTTATTATTGGACCTTTCCTCAGTTTGACGCAATAACAAGTAAATCACTCCATCACAAACGAAATGCTTCTGAAACATGAAAATCCAAGGGACCAAAATAAATAGCTACAGTTAATCATGTGCACTTAACATTTATTCTGGAATTACAGTAAAAACTCACATGTATAGTAACATTATTATACTGAACAGGTGTCAAGATGACTCCCACACATAGGTCTGCAGATTTATACCTTAGCAAGTTAATTTAGAGTTCATATTTAATCCACTGCGTTGAACAAACCTACCAAGATTTGAACACACTGTTTCCTTCAAATGAACAATTACCTTGCAGTTACCTTCCCATGTTTTACCAACACAACAGGAACATGGGGTTTCACACTGCATGATATTAAGCTGGATAACTTACAAGCCTTGAGTTACCTGGTCAAACTGTGAAAGCCTGCACGGAAGCTCGTGGCTATTTACACAGCCTTCAGTGTTGATATTGAAGAACACCTGTGCTGATGCTCACTTGCTGAGTGCAGCAGTCCATCAACTCCTCGGTCATAACCAGTCCAGGTAAAGATGTACAACCACCACGGAACACTCACAAGTCCATATTTCTTCCACTACCACCAGCGGTAATGAGCGTACGCTCGGTTTGCTTCAGCCATTTTGTGGAGGTCGTGTTTGCGTTTGATGACGTTTCCCTCGTTGACAAAAGCAGCCATCACCTCCTGGGAGAGTTTCTCATACATGTGTGTGCGGCGGTGCTTGTTCTCTCGACACTCCGTGATCATCCACTTCATGGCCAAGAAACGCCGGCGGTTGTCCTTCAGAGGGATGGGGACCTGAGTGATGGAGGGCAAGTATCATTAAAACACTGACTTTCTGAGGAATTTGATATTTTATTGTTGCAGGTTGGATTTGTGATTGTGATGATATGCTTTTCTCAGAATATTGTGGACGATGTCAACAGTTAAAGAGCACTGGATTTGATAAAATAAAGAAAGCAGAATTAGAAAACTAGTTCTACTTAATTGGATTAGGGGAAAGCAGAGCATGGAAACACTGCATAAAAATTTCACTCAAAGTTTTAATGGCTAATTATATATTTACACATACATGCCAAAAGTATTCGCTTGTTTGTCTTGTCACACGCATATGAACTCATCTCATTCTTAATCCATAGGGTCTAATACGATGTTGACCCACCCTTTACAGCTATAACAGCTTCAGCTCTTCCGGGAAGGCTTTCCACAGGGTTTAGGAATGTGTTCATGGGAATTTCCGACCATTCTTCCAGAAGCACATTTGTGAGGTCAGAGAAGGCCTGGCTCGCAGTCTCCGCTCTTATTCATCCCAAAGGTGTTCTATCGGGCTGAGGTCAGGACTCATGTTGGAACAGCAAGGGGCCGTCCCCATCATGACTGGACTGCACAGGTGGCATCCTATCACGGTACCACACTGGAATTCACTGAGCTCCTGAGAGCGACCCATTCTCTCACTAATGTCTGTAGGAGCAGTCTGCATGACTAGGTGCTTGGCTTTGTACACCTGTGGCCATGGAAGTGATTGGAAGACCTGAATTGAATGATTTGGATGGGCGAGGGACATGGTGTCTGTGTCAAAACAGGTGTCAAACTAAAGTAAACTCAAGTGCAAAACTACAGAAGTAGATGCCAGACATGTCTGACTCCATTAGGGACAACAGGAAGTCTGTAAATGTGATATTCCTTTGGGCAGCCAATAAGAGCCGCTGTACTATCCCCAGTGGAATTGATGCAGCACTAACCTGGTAGTTTTTCCCTCCTTTTTGAATGCTGGCTAGTCCAATGACTGGTTTGCAGTTTTCGATGGCCTGCTGGAAAATTGTGTACGGGTTACACTCGATGGCCTCCTTCTCCGCTGCTGGAGCTTTGTGGAATTTCTCCACCTGTTTTCGCTTTATTGTCTCTAGAGTCTGGACACAAAGACAACATGCAGGTTGAGACTAGTCCAGGTACAGTTTGTCCAGGTCCTGCTTGTTATATTAATAATTACTTTATTCAATAAAAACTTAAATTGACGTATAAAACCATACTATAGAAATGCTTCAGGTTACCAGAATGCAGTTGAATAAAATCACGTGGCTCATAAACCGCTTTTGTAGTAATCTAAAGCCAACTTATATGTGGCGGTATATCTGGATGAGCCAGGAGACCTGCAGTGCGGAAATTCTCATTCCACACTGTAAATTCTGGAATCATCTCGAGACTAAACTGGGGTAAATGTTGATGCACATTGAGTTGTGAATGGAGGTCGGATGTGTTACCCTGTTTAGGCACAACTGTGCACACAGCTTCATCTGGCAAGGCTGTCTCACTTTCATCACTGGAACGAAACCCAAACTCTTCCTAAACGGGCAGATGCTTTTCTCTTTTTAACGTTCTCCCCACCACTTACAGTCGCCACCTCCGTCACCAGTAGACTGACCTCTGGTGGCATGTGCTGAACGCTACATCACCTCAATGCAGCATTAGTGTTTCAGTTTAAAAGAAACAGGAGCATCTCTATTTTTAACAATATTAAAATCATACTTTTAAGGATTCCTACATACCCTGGAAAACAGTAAAACCTTGATATTTATATTAAACTTACATTTAAGTCTATGTCTAAAATATAAGTCCTATTTTAAAGTAAATACAGGACCATCAAAATGCTATTAAATGATATACAACGTTTTATTATCATCTATGCATTATTACTGTATTATTACAATCTGCCTCATGGTTTTAGAACAATGGAGAAGCCAATCCAGAGCCCAGACTTGAACCTCACTAAAGTGTTTAACTGGATGGTCAGAAGCAGAAAAGGCAAGACTAAACCACTGGAGGTGTAGAAAAACATCCCAGCAGGATTTATTATTTTGAAAAACTGGAAGCAAATCTCTCAATAAGAATGGAAGCTGTAATCAAAGGCAAACTGCAGATACCAAAATTATATTATCCTTAATTACTGAGACTTCAGGGTAACTTCCTGTTAGACATGTCTTCTGCTTTTCTTCCTGACACTTCTACTTAACCTAACATGACTATGAAAACCATAGAGGCAATCAGGCGAGTCTAAAACTACTGACTACTTCACGTTACTTCAGGAAAGGTGCTCATTCCTTACCTGTGTCATGATTTCTCTGGCCAGGAATTTGTTGCCATCTTGCATCATCATATTGATGAACTTGCTGTTGAGCAAAAAGGTATCAGAATGAGCATTAGACCAAACTCTCAGAATCATAGCTGGGAGTAATCTGCTTAGTGGGACTGCAGTGATTACTAATAAGGATGATTAGTCATTATTGATCAATTTCCTTCCAGAACAAAAGGTCTCAATAATATCCTGCAGTGCTCCTGTAATACACACAATCGTTCTGACAGACCACAATACATTACAGGAAACAAGAGGGGAAAAATAAAGATGGATTGTTTCTCTGTGCCATAGAAAGACCTCCTTGGTGCACAGGTGTAACACTGAACGATGGAGGACGATGGAGAGAAATGGAAGACATCTTAATAATTAGATTAGCTGATAAAGAATAATCCACGGGTAAATCAATTATGAAACGTCCTTAGTCGCAGCCCTACAGCTGTAGTATCAGTTACCTTATTACTGGGTCATCAAACGGGGAGCTGGTCATGCTGGACGAAGCTGCTTTGATTGGCCGAGTGGTTTTCAGCTCTTTTTCTTCTTTCTGCTCCGGACTAAGCTCTGCGTAAGGGATTTTATATACATCCTTACACGCCTCCGGCTCCAGATAGTAAGGATTATAGCGACTCCACCGCACTGCACACAACCTAAGGAGAGAGGAGATCCAAGCAGAACCAGAAAGTTTCAGTTACAGAACTGAAAATCAGCTATTAAACTTTAACAAGATTCTAGAAGGGTAGATATGAAACATGGTGGACACGTGCAGGACTAAAAATATAGAACATGCTGGGACACATATAGGATGGTATCAAACAGAACATGGTGGTCCACATACAGGTCGGTAGATGTAGAAGTAGGGAACAAAACAGTATTTGTTGTCCAACAAGAGAGACTTAGCATTAGTCAGAATATGGAAATGTGGACAAATTCTATTTTTCTTTTCCTGGATTTTTATTAGGAAAGGAATTTTATTAGAAAGTAATTAATGGCACTGATGGATTTAATGCTTGCGCTCTCTGTGAATGGTCATAGATTTATCAGGATATGGACTTCACCTATGAAGCTGTGAAAAAGCTTTGGGAAAGATGTTAAATCCTAAGACAGAGCTGTTGATTAATCATTTTAGAGTATTTGCTAAATATTACAAACAAATGCAGAACTGGAAAAAAAACATCTCTATTGGTTAACACTGCTAAACGAACTAGCTTTGCATTATAAATCCTTTAAAATCCATGTGCGGCAAAATTCCTCTTAAACTGTGCTCTTTATTCCAACTGCATAATGAAAGTTAATGCCTGTCGTGTTACCCCATTTTGCTTAATACATGTGTCTGTACAACAGGTGTCTTTAAAGCCTGTTCCATACTGCTTAAAATAAAAAAGAAGAAGAGCTGGGGAAGAACTGCAATATGAGTGTGTAGGAGGACTTCATTAGGCGTTCGTGCAGATGTTAAGCAGTCATAAAGCTCATCACAAGAGGATCAGATGATGGACCATTCATTAGCATCTACTGAACATCGATATGAGAGGTCTCTATGAACTGCTCTGTTAATCTACGTAATAATAAGAAGACGAAGGCCGATGACCGATTCTTCATGTGGTATCAACAATTTTATGAGAACAGCAAAACAAATTCTCTACTACTACTACCATAATTCCAGCTAATGAAAATCATATACCTGCGCATTAAGGGCAGTTTTCTAGGACACGAGGTTAAGAACAGCACTCTAAACCCGCACTGTGAAGTACGAAGACGAGTATTACTGAACACTTTGATGCTCTGGCGTCACTCCAAACTAACAAATAAATCCCAGTAAGCTTTAAAATGCTTGAAGATTGATATAGTTATATTTACCTCGGTGTCCATGGCTTTAACAGGTTTGCTATGGACGCCGCCATCTTGCAGATTTAGGAGTCGACGCTCGTGCCGGTTTAAAAATAAGTCAAGGCAAAATATGTCACTAATTAAAATACAACAGAGGAATATTACATAATTTCAGACAGCATAGATTGAAAACCCAACAATAATGCAACGCACAGTAATAACTTTACCTCAGCTCGTTCATTTAAATGGTATTTTTCGTCAGGCAGCTAAATTAGAGTTATCCTATTCCCGTCCTGGTGGTCATTTAGAGTACAGCGGGGGTTTTGTTGCTTCATAAGATACTTCTGCCTTGTGTCTACACTATAATTATTGTCGTGTGGTTCTCAACATAAACTACCAGAATGAACACAGCTATGTGTTCCTGTGGTGCTTCCTGGGACTGAATTTTAGTCCTGAACTGGGAAAAATGATAAGCTGTGTTCAGCTGCAAGCAGGACATTTAACTGCCATTGGAGGCACCATCTACTGGACACTGGCTAAAAGAACCAGATAGAACGTTTGCCGGAGAGAAACTCACATGCACCATCAAATGGAAGTTGTCTTTCAGAAAACTCGAGAAACATTATTAATTATAAATATTATTTCGTTTCTGGAAGAATCCAGACAGGGCTTTACTCTAGTGTGCAGTGGTTGATGCTGTGTTGTACTGTATTATGTGAAGCTGGAAGAGCTGGATTTATCGCATCTGCTGGATCAATTCGGAGTCATTCCAACACTCCTGCCACATTTAAATTTCATTTAGCAGCACAGTCACTGCATACACCTCTAACCTGTTCCTGGACCTTCTTACTGAACTCTCCACCTCTCCTCACATTCAGCATTCTGTCTCTGTAGTCCACCAGATGTTTCTCTGACGGTCCTCTAAAATGAATCACTGTCTGATCTCGGGGATCTTTACTCTGCTTGTCTGATCACACCAGTAAACTTGTACTCTTTCAGTTGTAGCTCCACCGTCCAGTGCAGACCCGAGGAGGATGGCTCTCCTTTAGAGTCTCGGTTCCTCTCAGGGTTTATTTATGCATCCTATAAAATATAACACTCGCCTGTGACTGTTTTACTTGAATTATATTTATTTATTATTATTTTTTGAATTATTTGTAGTTATTTTACTTTGCATATTTATTTGTTTATTTATTGTTATTCACACCATTCTTATACTTATTTAAATTTCTTTGTCCTTTTTAATTTATTTTTACCCAATTACTCTATTTTATTTTATTTTATATCAAATCTATTATGGTTTTTATCTATGTGTTTGTTTATTTATGTTTTTTATTTACTTTTTATAACACTTTTTTTTTTTTTTTTTTTTTTACAGTTTTACATTTTAGTTTGCTTATTTATCCGGTTATGTTAAAATCTTACGAACTGGTTTATTATTAGGTTTTCGTTATTGCCTCTCCGCCATAAACTTTAATGTAAAACAGCAGGACTAAACAAGACCAGCCGAGAACCACCAGAACTGAATGAGGGTCTTTGGATCGTCTAGAAAGTGTGTCAGGTGGATATGTGTCCACTCTGTCTGCCTTAGAGCACAAACTACACATGGAACAGTTACATTTACTCCATCTCGGTTCACGTCCCTTCAGTCTCCCAGCATAAAGCCTCCAGGATAGCAAATTAATCAAGCCAGTGAAATATTCCACCTGTGAAAATTTTTTTTAGCTTGAAATACTAACAGTACAGACAGTATGCTAACTAGCATTAGCACCATGCTCTCCAGATGACCTCATCAAGTGTTTGTTGGGGGGGAACAATCCCACATTGCGCACAGACAACAGACAAACAGAAAACTTAAAACGTTTTTAAGATTTGTCCTTTGCTATTTTCTGGTTGGGGCTCAATCAAGACGACCGGGCTTACGGTAGGCGGTTAGAGCACAGTGCTAATGCTAGCTACCATACTATTTGTAGAGCAGCACAGAAAGTAAATTGTTTTGTCATTAATATTTCACAATATTGGAAACTCAGTAAGATGAAATAGACGTCAGACCATAAAGGGGGTCACTGCACCAGCTTCATGTTATGAGACTGAAGGGACATGGAGTAAATGTAACTGTTCCGTGTATAGTGTGTTCTACTTAGGGTGGAACTCCCAGTCCTCCCAGTGCGATACCTGGACGGACACCTATTAGTCCACTTTTCAGGATGAACTATTTAAAATGTTCACCTGCGTACAATATTACATGTGCCATTTGCTCAAATGCATTTACATTTCATTGGTTTACCAAGGTCATGTGACGAACACTTTTCACCCTTCAACTAGGCAGACCGACTGAATACATGTTTGAAGACACCTGTGATGCTAATTACAGGACACACCTTAATTTAACATGGTCAACTTAACTGCAGTCTTTTCTGGGGGTACCATCAATTTTGTCCAGGCTAGTTTCCTTAGCTTGTTGTTGCAAATTATTCTGCTGAACCACAATTCAAAAGCAATGTCTGATCATAAGTTGATTTTCAGTACATTTGTATTTATTATTACTTCTAAGTTATTTTAGAGACCATTGTGGGTTTCTTTCTGTCACATATTGACATAAATGCTCGACAGTCATTTGATTTTGTTTTTGATTACAGAAGAATACTGGATTCAATAGAAGAAGCTGGAAAGAATGTGGAATGTTTTATTCATATATTTGACAAATTATTTAATACTCACAAATGTGAATACCTTACCATTTTTAATTCAACATACATATTGCTTCCCCCGTTTCATCCATAGCTTCATATAAAGGCTTTTACTTCAAAGCATCCACAGAGATCCACAGCACCAGTTCCATCCTGAACTGATCTAGACACTAACTCGGATACACTGGTCCTTCACTCAGTGAACATAACGTGTTGATCAGGACAGTCGGGCTATAGCTGCAGGTGAACTGTGTAACACTGCAGGAGTTACAGTGCAGTAGTGCAGTGTGAAGGCCAGTCTGCCCTCAGCTCTTTGTTGATGTAGTAATAGATCCAGGCTACGAAGGGGAACACGGTGATGCCAACAGCCGTGCCCAGCCTAAGAACACCAACACCGCTTCTGTAAAGAAAATCAAGCCTGGAATCAGCTGGACATTCATCTCTCTCTCTCTCATATATATATATATATCCAGCTCTGGAAAAATCTAGTTGTACAGTTTCTGGGTTTGTGTTGGACCAAAATGAGCAGTTCTGTTTGATTCTATACCCTACTGGAAACACGTCTCCCAAATTCCAGGTCAAATATTGTATTTAGATCTGTTTATTTAGAAAATCACTAATGACCCTCCAGAAGTCTGTTTTTAGAACCATGCTCGCTGTGCATTTCACCCCAGCCACCGCTCGCCAGTCTCTCTGTAGGTCACTTGAGGTCATCTTACGGTGGTTAAGTGACACTGGAATGAGGTGGCGCTCATCACGGTCAGTAGAGAGTGGTTTTGGCCCTCTGCCAGTCTGTAGCTGTGTTGTCCTGTGTGTTTGCTGCTTGACCTTGTTCTTATGAACCAGACGCTCACTGTATCTGCCAGTAAAGCTAGAACCCAACCTTCTGTTCCTCACTAAGAACCTGCTGTACATGTGGAGATGCTGATTTAAGAAGAAACTGGAGTGGTCTCTGATTTATTTCCAGAGCTGGATATATATATACACACACACACCACACAAAGACAGTAATCTTGACAGTTGCCTGTAAATTTCCAATGTCCTGTGGTATGCTTATGTTTAGCTAACTGAAACAGGCCAACATTAGCTTCACACACACACGCCAAATAAGTAGCATTTGGAATGAATAACACCCAAAACGTCTGTAATTTTTTAACTGCACATTTGTAATCTGTCTCTCACTGATTGATTATGACTGGTCAACAATATTAATATTATTAAGACTCATTGTTCTCCACTGACCATTTCAAGCCAATGTTCAAGTGTTCAATGGTTACGATGTACATACACTCATCAAAAAAACAGTTGCACCAAAAAAAAAAAAAGAGGGTGTGGGATTGCAGGTGTGTTGGGAAGGAAGATAAAGGTCACCAGGATCAATAACTGATGATAAATTTAGACTGATATGATCAATATTTATTGAGCTACACATACAGAAGTCTGTCTCTCAGTATGGCGTCGGGCCGCCGTGTTTGCT
>CM067475.1:42409287-42444757 GCA_034552555.1 Semaprochilodus insignis | reverse complement strand
GACGTTGACGTGGTGTTAAGGACAGTCGTTGTAACGGTCTGCGTGCTGTGTGTGCAGCCGTCTGCCAATGGTGCTGCACTAACAGGATGACTCATGGAGGACATCACTGCTCGCTGAATGTCTGCAATCATGGCTGTTGGGTCAGTCAGGTACAGAGATAAGGCCCGTCTTTGTGCATCACATGCACAGTCGAGCATGGAACTTGAATCGTTTGCATGTCTCACCATGTCAAACCTACCCACCAAGTTTCATTCCTGTCAGTTGATTCCTTCTGGCTGCAACTATTTATGCAACTATTCTTTTGATGATGAGTGTATAATTACATACTAATCACATGAGTGTATAATTACATGCTAATCACAACACCATGTCAATGTCATTGACATGGTGTTGTGGTATAAGTCTAAATTTGAAGATTTACCGTCCAGAGTGACGACATAATAGCAGCCAGAGCACCGTCAGCATCAGACCACAAAACTCCCTGGAAACACACAGAAAGAGATCAGCTCCAAAAAGCAGTTCTAAAAGTGACAAGGCTAAACCAGTGGGACGTTTTAATAAATAAATAAATATCTAATTTACATACGTAATACATTCTTGTTGACAGTATATTACAGTATACAGTATACAGAAATTACCTTGATATCCCAGTAAACATTTGAATCGTTTGAACCGTTGAAACAATGTTGAAATCAGGTATCTATATTTACACACATTTTAGACGTCCACGGACGACCATTGTTTACTGGGATGTCCTCACTGGTCACTAGGTACTGTAGTTTGTCCCCACACTTATTATACATTATCATATCTATACTTATCATACAGGTGGCCTTTGTAGACACACAATTACAAACTGTAGTCCATCTGTTTCTCTGCCTAATTGACATACCCACCCCTCCAACCCCCCTACACCCTGTTCTTTAGTGGTCAGGAACTCCCCAGGACCACCAGAGAGCAGGTATTGTTTTGGAAGGTGGATCATTCTCATCACTGCAGTGGGTGAAAGAATCAGACATCAGTGCTGCTTTAGTTTATAAACACCTCAGTGTCACTTCTGGACTGAGAATAGTCCACCAACCAAAACTATCCAGCCAACAGCGTCCTGTGGCTAGAAACTGACCGCTAAAGAAGAACAACACAAACTGAGCAGCAACAGACGAGCCATCACCTCTGACTGCGTATCCACAAGGTGCACCAACAAGGTAGGAGTGTCTAATACAGCAGCCCTGTGCAAATGTAAATAAATACCTTCCTTCCTCCTGATGGAAGATGTGTGTAACACCCTCATTGTAGAGAGTCCAGCCCAACACAGCCCCAAACCCAGTGGCCATCATTACGTGTAGATCTGCTATTCTCTTCCATGGCCGTGTCTCTGTAAAACCAAGCTCAGGGTAATTCAACCAGCACACGCTGCGATGAGCAGATCTGTCCATTAGGTGGCAGCACCGTGTCTGTGTTAGTCTGCTATGGAACTAAATCGTCCAGGTTACCTGTAATTTGTGGTTGACAGCTGACTAAAAAGCACAGCCCAGCTGGAACAGCATATCCTACCTGTACAAAACAGATTCAAATATGACAATATGATAATATGATATTTGTGCATGGTCAGGAACAGGCAAACCCACATCAACATGTACTTTCATATAAAATATGCATTACCCCAAAAGTAAATACATGCACATAAAGTACAGTTACTCATTTTCCTGCATTGTATTAGTGATAATAAGTATTTCTATGTAATGTTTATTTTTCCAGTATTACAAAATATTTTTAATGGTGTAAAAATATTTCAGGATAGTCAAGATCACATGCAAAAATAAATAAATAAATAAATAAATAAATAAAAAAAAACCAAAAAACCTACAAAACAGAGTTTTTATTTTCATGATATGTCTTTTTTTTACCATCCACAGTCCAGCATCTGGGTCGTTTATCTGAGAAGGGGAAAGATTCATTGTTAGCTGAGCGGTCATTAAAATGAGTTCTAAAGAAATTCTCCAAATCCTAATAAGTTCAATGTCCGCTCTCCTGCCGCAGCTCGGATCACATGCTGGTGGAAAAGCGAAGAAAGAGGAAAAACCACTTGCCTGCACGTAGGTGGCTAAAGCGAAAAACCCCGACATCAGGAGGTTACAGAGTCTCCACGCAGGGAGGACAAACTCCCTCCTCTTCTTATTTTCTGCCATTGTGCATCATTTACGATCTTATACTTCAAAAACCGCTGGTACTGACGGTAAACATTCCTGCCCAGCCTGAACCCGGAAATTGGTCCAGTACTACTATGGCATTATGGGAAATGTAGTTTCCTCAACAAGAGAATAAAAGGGATCGGTCCGTTAACTACAGCAGTCCGGTTGTGCCGGGTTTAAAATAGCGGGATAAGATAACACATCGTCGAGAGATCTGTGTCTTAGGAAATGACTCATGTTTTTGGCTTTTCATATTTAATTTCCCCGACCTTACATACAGACCATTCCAATAATGATCTGCTTGCCCGTATGTACTTTAACATCCCTATCAGTGATGACCAAGCTGTAAATCTAGGGGTGTTCATTCGTGGACATTATCAGTCAGAGCCTTTGCGGATTGCTGTACAGTGCTCTGCTATGTGATAGAGAGATCTCAATGCATCCCAGATCCCAGCGGCAGCAGATCAACCACCACTACAACCACTAAGACTGTTATACTGGGATGTGTATGCACTGAGCTGTCAGTTGTGTCTCTGAAGGAAAGAGGAGGTGAAGTCACTGTCTGTCTCTGTCTCTCTCTCGCTCTCTCTCTCTCTCTCTCTGCATTGCAGCCCCCCTTTTGCAAGCGCTGGCTGCTGGAAATTCAACAACACAAATGGCGACTCCCAACTCAACCACAACAACATCAACATCTTCCCCTTCTTCGTTCTATTCATATTCTTCTTCTTCTTCCAGCCACAACAGCAGCAACTCGGGATCTACGGCACATCACCATCAGTCCCAGTCTCAGCATATAACCACCATGAGCAGCATGCAAGGTAAGAACAGCGGAGAGAAACTCAGTGTACTGCCACAGCTCTGTCTGTCTGTCTCTCCTTCTTCTGACATGATCAGGCTGTGTAGGTTTAGCTGATTTAGCCGACCCGCACGGCCAGCCGGCCTCTCGTTCTGCTGCTTTCATTAATAATAACCCCGATAGTTTCCCCGGTATGGTTTAGATGAGGGTTAGAGGTCGAAGCCCCCTTTTCTTGAGAGTTATCTGGACTCGATCGTGTTGATGTCTCATTTTAAAGGAAGCAGTATTTCCCCGGTCCTGGTTCTGGATTACCCATGTTTTAGTGTTTCTCTTGCTCCAACACACTGACTGTATATTTAATGCTCATAAATGAGCTGGTGGCAAGTTACATTTAAAGCAGGCAAAATGGAAACAAATGTACATTTAAGGGTTTATAAACGAGCACCATTGGGAAACACCGAGCTACGGCTATGCTAGGTAAACTGGTAGCTAGCCAGTGCAGCTAAACCAGTCAGCAGCTCCTTGATACCTTGATATATTCATTCATAAATCCGAATAAATGCAGTTTAAGATATCACCATGCTGTTCACGTTATGACATTACCGTGTCACCTACTCCTTTATGGTAAAAGCTTTAATGTGGCTGCTGTGTGGCTTCAAGAAAGGATGAAATGGTCGTTAGCCATCCAGCTAGCTAGCTAGCTGGCTAACCAAAGTCATTGCTAAAGCGGGTAGCAAGCTAATATGCAGCACGCCAGGCCCACACGGGTCATATGGGTGTCAGAAAAAGGGATTTTCTTTGTGTTTTTAAATTTGTTTTAACGTTATAAAGCTAGCCAACCTGAAATTCATGGTCGAGCTAACGGTGCTTAATGTTAGGGAATGTGGGAGCAGAGCTAGCTAGTCTTTAGCAAGCCACAGTACTGAAACATGTTTGACATTAAGTCAGCCGTACTGACGAACGGCATATCACCACAGCACAACCTGAAATGAACATTAAAATATAATAAATAAATATTACAGAAACCTCTGACCCCTCGGTCAGGACCCTTAATGTCCAAAGCTCTGTGGCAGGGCACTTTAAAAGGGCAATCTGGCCGAGACGGAGCTTGCTGTCATGTAGACTTGCATTTTGGAAGGTATATGCAGCACGTTTCAAAAGAGTTGAGACGGCAGTAACAAAACACTGGGACATTTGTGTAATGATTAAAAACACTTGCTGGAAATTGTAGTGATTTATTAGGTTAGTAACAGGCCAGTAGCTTGACTGGGTGTCAAAAGAGCATCTCGGAGAAGCACAGTACTGCAGCTGAAGCTCAATAAACAGCAATGAACTTGACTTGTTGATGTAATCATCTGCGGTACGTAACAATATTAAAAGATTCACAGAATCCAGAGAAATCTCCGTGTGCAAGGGACAAGACCCAAAACCGATAGTGGATGGCTGGGATCTTCGGGCCCTCAGGCAGCACTGCATTGAAAACAGGCATGATGCTGTAGTGGAATTTACCGCATGTGCTCAGGAACGCTTCCGGACACCATCGCCTGTGAATCTCCAAACAAATGTAAACAGGATCCAGTAACACCACTGCCTTTTCACGGGCCAAGCTCATTTAAGATGGACTCAGGGTGGGGGTGGGGGGAAATCATGGATTCTGCTTCCTCCAGGCTAAAGAGGAGAGGGACCATCCGGCTGTCGGCGCACAGTTCAAAAGCCCACATCCTTCATGGGATGGGGGGGCATTAGTGAACATGGCATGGGTGACTTGCACGTCTGTGAAGGTCACATTAGTGCGGAGTGATATATGCAGGTTGGAGCAACATGTGCTGCCTTCCAGGTGGTGTCTTTTCCGGGGAAGGTCTTGCTTACTTCAGCAAGACGATGGCAAACCACGTCCTGCACATGTTACTACAGAACGGCTCTGTAGTAGAAGAGTCCGGGTGCTGAACTGACCAGGCTGCAGTCCAGATCCGTCACCCACAAACAAAAGATACAACGAGGGAAACTCTGAACTGTTGAGCAGCTGAGGTCTTATATCAGACCCGAGTGGTGAACATTTCACTTTCAGAACTACAGCAGTTGGTCTCCTCAGTTTCCAAATGCTTGTGCTGAGTGTTGTTAAAAGAAGAAGTGGTGAAAACCGTGTTAAACATGATCCTGTCCCAACTGTTTTGAAACTTGTTGCTGGCATCAAATTCAAAATGGCCATATGTTTTTCAAAACTACAACAGTACAATCAGTTTCAACATCCAGCTCTGGAAATAAATAAGAGCCCACTCCAGTTTTTCCTTAAATCAGCATCTCCACATGTACAGCAGGTTCTTAGTGAGGAACAGAAGGTTCGGTTCTAGCTTTACTGGCAGATACAGTGAGCGTCTGGTTCATAAGAACAAGGTCAAGCAGCAAACACACAGGACAACACAGCTACAGACTGGCAGAGGGCCAAAACCACTCTCTACTGACCGTGATGAGCGCCACCTCATTCCAATGTCCCTTAACCACCGTAAGATGACCTCAAGTGACCTACAGAGAGACTGGCGAGCGGTGGCTGGGGTGAAACGCACAGCGAGCATGGTTCTAAAAACAGGCTTCTGGAGGGTCATTAGTGATTTTCTAAATAAACAGATCTAAATACAATATTTGATCTGGAATTTGGGAGACGTGTTTCCAGTAGTGTATAGAATCAAACAGAACTGCTCATTTTGGTCCAACACAAACCCAGAAACTGTACAACTAGAGGAACTGATCATTTTCAGGTGGGCTCTTACATTTTTCCAGAGCTGTATGTTATTCTCCTCCCACTAGCTGGCTAATGCTGAAGAAGGCCGGATTGATAATGTTACCGTGGTTCTTTTTAACCATTGTCCAATGCGTGCTCGGTATTGTACTGATTAAAACGTGGTGAATAAAAACGCACTACCGTATGTAGAAGTATGTTTTCAGTCAAACTGATGAGGCTGGGTGGACGCAAGCTTCCGCTACGCTATCCTACTTAACAGATATGCTAGCCTTAGGCCAGAATGCCCCTTTAAGGTAACCGGGTGTACAGGTAGCAAAACAGCAATGCAGCTCATAACACGACAGATCTCGAGGTGACTAGTTTGGCTGTATGTGTATTACACCATGTAATGGGTGAACTGTGGTGATGGTGCAGTGATGTAGTGCTGTAACTAGGGACTGATAGCTTCAGCTCACTCAAGTGACGTGCTTCTGCTCTGCTGAAATCAATTTGTTTCGTTTTTAACTTACAGAGACCAACACATGCTGGAGGTGTCAGAGTGATACAGGTAGCTACTGTCCACATTTCTAATAGTTAGGACTCTAGTCATTCTGTGCTCAGTCGGATGTAGCTATGCCCCCCCCACCACCCCTTTAACCGGCCTTGACTCTGACCCCGACCCCCGATCCTGATCCCGACCCCAACCCAACCCTAGCCCACCCCTCTATATAGTCAGTATGATGAGATTTAACTGCATGCGTGTTGAAACCTTTGTTCCAGATCCAGGTGAAGTATTGTGTTGTGTTGTATTGTGTTCTGCTGTGTTGTATTGTGAGTCTCTCTAACGTGTCATAATCACTTTTGCTCAGTTACAGGTTTCTAAGTCGGGTCTTTTTTCCTTTTCCTTCAATAGCACTGACTTCTGTCCAACATAATGTGTTTTTGAGATATTTGCTGTTCTACTGTTGTAGTGAAGACCACTAGAACCAAGTCAGTGTCGAGACCTGGACACATGGAAATTTGAGTCCAGACTAAGATTTTGTAGTGTGTAGATGAAAAGCAGGTCAGGATTTTTGTTTTTCAGAATAGAAAAATAAAAGAAAGTTCATATGAACTTACTTATTCATTTATTGACTCATTATGTCTAGTATTTGATCGAGTCATCAAAAAAAACATGCCGCTATTTTTATTTAGGCAAGTAAATCTGACTGTGCTCTGTTAGTTCGGCCAAACCTGAACCACAACTCTGTAAACAGCTAATTACTTGTGATTAAGTCGTAACTGTCAACGTTAATGTTTCTAATTTCTAACTTTCTCTCTTCGTTTCGCTTCATTGACAGACCTTTTGTTTATGTGTGTGAATACATGCTTTTAGTTCATATGTCTTAGTACAGAGTCCAAACACCTGATATATACAGGTAGATGTATACACTGGAAGCATAGTAAATAATGAAAATGTGTCTGAATAACTGTTACCTTCAGGATAGATAGATAGATAGATAGATAGATAGATGGATGGATGTCTCATCAGTGTCTATAGCTACAACCTTGTAGCTACAAGAAAATAGATCCACGAAAACGACCACAGAAAAGATAAAGATGTGTGAACACTTCACATGCAGTCAGTCCAGTCCGACCTCACCATAGGCAGTTTCAATGTAATAGGAATTAAACCAGGTTTCTGCAGTTTTCCTGCTTCCCCCGAATGTAATCGATCAGTCTGCTGTCTGAAATGAGCTCCTTTAATTTAGCACAGGCACTACAGAGCTAAAGGAGCCGCCCGGCGATAAAAGTTTCTGGATGCTTTTATGATATACAGTTTACTTATTAATGGTTATTAACTATTTATTAAAAGCTTTAATAGAACATTGCTGTGGTGAACATGCTGGTCCCCCTGCCAATCTGATCCGCTCTGACGCGATCTGATCCATTGTAGTGATTGTAGCCTCTCGGTGTAGCGCCACCTTATTTAACATCTTATGATTTTGGAGCATTTCGCAGAGTGGCATTACCAAAGGTCATAGCATCTGTGATCCTAGGCGGACCAGCGGGGACGTTCTGCTAATGTGCCAAGACATGCAGTGTAATGTTTTTAGGATAAACAGACAAATGCTAATCGTCTGTGAACTTGGCTAACATTGCTAACCAAATCGGATCACGTTTATTGTCACGTCACATGTACACAGGTGTGAAGGTGAGTGAAATCTTAGGGGTGTAGTCCCTTACGGTACTTAAATACACAAATACACATTAATGTACCCAACACTGAACATCAGAGTAGTTCTGTTAATCCACAGATACAGTCTCATGCAGTACTGCAGTGATATGAAGTTATGAAAAGAAGCTAACCAAGTCTGTGTTCACCGAATAAACGTGATCAATTCATAAATGGTCTATATCTAGTGTATATGAGTAGAGTGTAGTCTAGTGCAGCTGCGCTTTGTGCTGTGAATGCTACGCAGCATGGTGCAGCGCATCCTGTAATGCTGTAGCCTGTAGGTTTTAAAATTGAATGAAATTGAGTTTGTTGTTGTTATTGACGGTGTCTTTAGAAGGAATTCTGCCATGACAGGAATCCTATACCCAGCTCGGGTTGACAGTTTCCAGTTAAGGTTTTTATCCCATGATTCAAATGTGAATCGTAATGCGTTTTAGAGCTGATCCATTTTTTTCCTCCCACCACACCCGGAATGTTTAGACTTGATCTTTTGAAAACACTGAAGTATATTTTCTCTCCCATAATGCTTTTCTTTCCTCACTTTTGACCCCTAATGCCCCCATGACCCTGTTTGACGCTGGACCATGGTGAGACCCTGCACACCCCTACCACCACCCACACACAGACACACCCAAACAGCCTGTACCGTTTGGCCTCTTGCTGTCGTACTTCACCACTTTCTGTCCCATATGCGTCACCTATGTCGGACCAGTCCACCGGACTGTTATCCCCCCCACCCCCTGCATGTAAATGCATTCCCTGCTAGCAGAGGCAGTTCGTCTGATGCTTTTGTCTGCTAGCAGATGCATTTCTCTGTCTGATTGTGTATGGTAGTTTGTTTGTCTCCACCTGTTCGCGCTGGTTCTGTATGAATGAGTCATATTCCTCTGTCTCCATGTTGCCCTGAATAGCAGACGAATTACCCGAATGTAAACCAAACTGTTGGAGAGATTGGAACCAGGTCAAGCAGATCTGCTGCCGCCAGCAGATCATTCAGAGAGAGAGTCCCTCCTTTCCACCAAACGCAGCACAGGAGCAGTTCATTATCCAACAAACCCACAGATATGCAGTATTTCACGTTCATTACCTAATCAGATCGGAGATATTGCTACCCAAAAGTGAAAACAGAGCCAAGTTCAACATTCATGTTTGGATTTCTTTCTCCAGTAGCATTCCAATGGTGGGCAACAAAGGGTTAGCCTAACATGTGCATTGTCTCTGGTGGTACCCGGGACCGTTTCTGTTTAGTTTACGTATGAAATTGATGCAGAACACATTTTTTATGTGGACTGCGGACCGCTGTGGGAGCTCAATGGCCTTCAATATCGAGTCTTGACAACCAGGATCTACCAACACCATACGCTTTATGGACACAGTAGAACACAAATGAACCTTTTTGATCTTGCTTTGATATAAACAACAGAGTTTTAACCAATAACTCAAAGCAGTTCTAACGCTGTACAGTGTTTGGACATCATTTATTGCTGCATAGTTGTCGCATGTAGCACAACAAAACCTTATATGAAAATCACTAAAACATTTCTTCTTGGACTAAAGCTACTAAACGTCTCACCTTTTGTCACTGCAGAAGGTTTCAAAGTCTGGAAGGTCTGAAATATGACCACTTTATAAATTAATTTATGTACACACAGTAATATTAATGCAATTCTATATCAGTGTTTTATCCAAAACTACCATGGAATCATCATTATTGAGTTGTTTGTTGGTTGCATTATGGAAAGATGGACTAAATATACAGACTAACAGTTCAGTTGAATGGTGATTTTATGTTTTACCTCCTGGTGGAATGTGACAGTTTTGCTGATTCTTTCAAGTATATACACTCACTGGTCGCTTTATTAGGTACACCTATTTGTTTTTACACTTATTGTCACTCACCATGTAGGTGCACTGTATAGTTGTATAATTACTGTAGTCCATCTGTTCCTCTGTGTACTTCGTTAGCCTCTTTTCACCCTGTTCATCAATCTTCAGGACCACCACAGGGCAGGTATTGTGTGGGTGGTGGTTCATTCTCAGCACTGCAGTGACACTGACATGGTGGTGGTGTGCTAGTGTGTTTGGTGCTGGTGTGAGTGGATCAGACACAGCAGTGCTGCTGGACATCTCAGTGTCACTGCTGGACTGAGAATTGTCCACCAACCAACACTATCCAGCACAACAGCGTCCTGTGGCCGCTTATGAAGGACTAGAGGATGAGCAATACAAACTGTGCAGCAGCAGATGAGCTCCTGCCTCTGACTGTACATCTACAAGGTGGACCAGCAAGGTAGGAGTGTCTAATAGAGTGGACACGGAAACAGATGGACTACAGTCAGTAATCAGAGAACTACACAGTGCACCTATATGGTAAGTAGAGCTGATAAATGGACACTGAGTGTAGAAACACATAGGTGTACCTAATGAAGTGGCTGATCAAAACAAAATACGAGTGTCCTGACATTTAGCCCTGAGAAGGTAGAGGTAGTATTAACCAATCTACGGCCACTTCAGCTGATGTTGGCCAGGTCCACAAACAGTGTGAAACTGACAAATCAGCATGTTGTGCACGAGATGATAAGTCATCAGCATCCACTGTTTCATGCGTCTTGTGTAGTCTGTAGATGAACTCCTTAGCCCATCTGAGGCGGCTGCTGTTACTCATTCAGCGCAGAAGCTACCCATAGCCTCCCATGGCTTTTCTTAGAATGATTTAACATGGCTTGAAACATATCCCTGTTTTTGGGAGTTGCATAGTTCTAGCAAGTCATGGGAGGAAGGAGGTCATCCCTGTGGTTGCTCTGGGCTAGTCCAGACAAAACTCCAGTGCTGATTTCAGTTTCTAGTTCAGTTTAAGACTCTGTTCTGGTTAGCCTCCCTGTATTATACCTCTTTCAGTAAGGAGTCGGCGATTATACTCTCCTTCTAATGTCAGTGTGAATGAATGGGGCTTAACTGCTGCAGGTGGATTGGGAGGTGTACATGTGTTGGTTTTCGTGACCTCACAAGGACTTGGACCTTTTATCAGTGTTCACAGTGTTTCTAAAATAAAAATGAACCTTAAGCATTAATAGTATCAGCCACAAACCACATGTCAGGAAAGGAAGCTTAATTGTTTATTGAGCTTGCATGGTATATGAACATTGAGTTTTCATTATCTGTTAATACCACTCAAACTTCCTTTTGGATTATCTTTAAGAATCCTCTTACCTCTTAAGTGTTTAAAGATTCTTCTCACTAGGTTAGCAAATGTATTGTGATTGTGATATTGCCCTTTGCAATACCAATATTGCAGAAATCTGCAAAATGCAAATGACCAATCAGTAAATGTGTTGTAAACCCTTCTGACCAATCAGCTGTGGTTGTTACAGTGAACCAAGGCCTTCATATTATCCAACAGATAACAATCATTTATACACCAGACTAGTTTTTGCATCATGTTGCATCATAATTCCAGTATTAATACTATAACCACAACACGGAATTTCATATATATATGAATCAATGCAGAGCTACTTCATATATCAAACCCAGTGTGTGCTCTTCTTCTCATCACCAGGATTTCAGATTAACCTGTCTGGAGCTCCCCAAAGTAAGCGTCCCCCGTTTCTGCCTCTCTGAAAGCTTGTCTGATCATGGCTGTGTTGGTGTCTGATGCTCTTGTATCTCCACTAATAATGCCAGGAGCTGGGCTGTGATAGGCTTGTGCCGGTCGAAAGGCTTGTACTGTCGGTGGTTTTGGTGGTGGTCGGTTCTGCAGCTCTAAATATAGTGGATAGACGAGAAACTGGACAGCAGTGAAGTGATAGATACAGTCATGCGCCCTAGAGACGCAGTTTGTCATGTGCATGTCATCAAAGTTTTGGGCATAACCGTCTGATTCATAGAAGAGAGTTGTTGTTTGTACATGGCTAGATAGCTTAAGCCTCTTCACCTTTTTATGTCACCAGTTGACTTCACTTGACCATGTGTTATGGTTTTCTGCCTTCACTGTAATTTTAATGAATATAGTAAATTGCTAGTGATGCACCAAAACAGAAGTTCCTGGCTGAAACACAAAATTTAGGAGTCCAAAAACTAAATTTATAAAAATAAACATACCTAAATTATCGCAGCATGTAGACTATGATATACAGTACGCCACAGAATCAGATAGGCATTTTTTATTTTTATTTTTTTATTTTTTATTATTGCAATTTGTTATTGCACTTTGTCGCTGGCTACAAATAGCATTGATGTGCTGCCAGAGACTGTCTCTTCTGTTGAGATATTTATTTTTATTTTTATTTTATTTTATTTATTTATTTGTATTTATTTATTTATTTTTGGCTATATTCAGCATGTATTCATGCAGTATCATGCCTCTTGTGGAGAAGTTCTTGAGAATTCAACTTGATGTTCAGTACAAACAGATTATGAATTGTTTGGCTAATGTCCGCCATAGAAACTGTACACTTCCCTCCCCCTATGCTATATGCTGCTGCTCAAACTTTATAATGGTGCCGTAGAGCAAAGGAAATTAATGTTCAGTACTTGTCTGTTTATTACCAGTAAAATGATCTGTATATTTGTAGTTTTATTATAGTTTTGTTTAATCTTTTGGGGGTTTTTTTCCCCCCCAGTCCAAATTTTGGTGCATCTCTAGAAATTACTTATTAGTTTTCTACTTAAGCCGAATGGTAGTGGGGACAGTAGGTACAGATGAATGAGAGCTTTGCTGGGCAGTGCAAGGATAGGTCAACTCAAAGCTTTTCCAGTGGATAGGAAAGCTTAGGAAATCTTAGTCTAGCTTAGTTTTGGAAATCGGCACAAGCCTAGACCTGAGAGCTTCCATTAGCCTTGGGCCAGATTAAAATCTTAAGGTTGATGAATTATTCTCCAGGCGAAGATGTTGGGGCCTCGTTATTATCCATATATGTATCATTTATAAAGCAGGCAGGAAATGGAAGCTCTGACGGGTTCTGTGGGCGTGGATTTCAGACGGCTTGTTACTAACCACCGGGTTGAGCATCGCCTTGGGGTTGTCACCGTCTTCTTCTTTTTTTTTTTTTTCCTTTTGGGATTGTGTTGCGTCTTGTTTTGGAGCACGGTGAGGATGTCTTTGGCATGAGCACCAGTGGAACAATCAGGAGCCTGTTGGGACAGGGAAATTCACGCTGGGAAATTGGAGGATTGAAAGGTTTTCCACCGGAATCTGAACCCCCACATTCTTGTGGTGTCTTACTGAGAAAAGAGACAAACAAAACCTTTTTTCTCTCCTTAAAGGTGGAACCTTTCAGTGCAGGCGGAATCTGTACCGGTGGGAACTGTGGGTTTACTGGATTGTTGCATGATCTCTATGTGTATCCTCTGCACTGTACAGAACTGCAGTTGTATCATATTTAATGTAGCTGGTCTGCTGGGGACTTTGTTTTATGGAATCTGTGGAAATGCACTGGATGAATGCAAAACACCTTACAGCAGGGTCTCAGTTAAAGTCTGAGAAAACAAAGTATAAGACCCCCAACACGGGATTCGTTCAGCACCGAGCTCCAGGTGGTTTAAACATTTATTTAATTGGTAGCATGTTGCGTCCTTCTGTCCAGGCGTTCTGTCACTAAGGTAAAACGGCATGATGTAAGGCCTGTGTGCTTTGCTGTTGAGGTAAAAGATTATGGTGTTAGGGGCAACCACTAGCACATATCTCTTCTTCCCAAGGCCAAATCCATCAAGGCGTAGTGGTCTCCATTACCAAGGATAATAATAATAATAATAATAATAATAATAATAATAATAATAATAAGAAGAAGAAGAAGAAGAAGAAGAAGAAGAATTTATTCTTATATGGCGCTTATCAAGAACCCAAAGTTGCTTACAATTGTTAGTCCACATAGAACTGCACAAGTATCATACAACAAAGAAACAGAGCATCAATAACAACAAAGACATACAAACAGACAATATGAGCATGATCGTTTTGAAGAGCTGTTTAGTCGTGAGGCAGGTTATGAGCGAGTGTGAAGAGAGATGTGTTTTAAGATTAGATGTAAATACAGAGAGTGAATTGGACTGCTTGAGCAGTGGTGGGAGAGAGATCCAGAGTCGAGGAGCAAATCTGGAAAATGCTCGGTCACCAAATTACCAAGATTTTTATTTATTTATTTATTTGTATGTTTGTTTTTGGAACTNATCACGCCAGTTGGAATAAGCATATATACACATTCATGTAGGTTTATGTCAGTTGTCATGACAAGCTTATGGAGGTGTCTTGCAGCCTCATGAACAGCCATTGTCATGTGGGTAGACATTCAGGGTGTTACAAATTAGAAAAAATAATTTTATTTATCATGATTTTAGTTTTTATTTATTTATTTATTTATTTGTTTGTTTGTTTGTTTGTTTGTTTGTTTTTTGGAACTAGTTGGTCCAGGTTGGTGTTTTAAAACAGCATGTTTACGTGTGCTCCTGGTGACCTCCTGTCCTGGAGAGTTTATTATCAGCCTTAATCTAACAGAGCCAAATTCACAGAACCTTTCCTAAAAGCACTTCTATATACAAGTTTATTCTGCAAAGCTCGTTCGATTTTACAGTTTCATCTGTCTACTTTGTTCAATCACTTTAAACCAAGTGTTGGACCAGGGGTCACAGCGTCCTGGACCTTCCTGCAGAGCCTTGCTTCCACCATAGTTTGCTACACCTGCTAATTCATTTCTTCTGAAGCTCTGGTATGGCTGGATCAGACACGTTAGTGGAAAGGTCTACAGGTCTGTCTTGTATCTGCCATAGTGTTGGGTAAAGGTGTTGGGCAGGAAAGTAGGTCTCCCAAGAGGAGGGTCGGTGACCACAGCGTTAGACCATCATCCTGTCAAGAAATCATTCAGGAGCGTTTCTTCCTTGAGTTGAGACATGTTTAAGATTCTGTGAGTCCAGCTCCCCGATCCTCGTCGGAATGTTACAGGCAGGTGCGCTGCAGCTAAACTCTTCAGTCTGGTTGCTCACCAAAACCAGGATTAGGTTCTGCAGACCTGATGCACTGAAGTGCCAATCAGAAGTTGCAGGCTAATGTGGACCAAATGGCACAGTTCCTGTTTGGACATAGTCTAAAATGATATTTTGTGGTAAATGCCACTTTTGCAATAAGATACGAGACGGGCATCTTTCATTTTTGCCCTGCTGTTCCCCAAAAGACCCTGTTAGCAAAGTAAGCATATTCAGTGAAGTTAGAAGTTTTTTGGGTGGTCCTACAAATTGAATGCTAGTTTCTTTGAGGACCCAACATTTGTCATTCTATAAATATTCATAATCTAAAAATATGTAAAGATTTTGAAACAGTGGTTGTGGTGTATTGGCTAGCAAACAACCTGTATCGTGTTAGTTGTGGCTTATTTTACTGGTGTTTTTGACTGGTGTAGAATTGTGGGTTATTTGTGTATAGTTTAAAAATGTATTTTCCAGTTTCCATTAATTGTACTATTACACGATTTCATATCTGTTGGTGGACTCTTGGCCTGTTTCCACAGATAGTGATGAGAGTAGTGTTAAAGTCACAGCATAACGTGTGCCAGTTTGTGCTGCTTTGGAAAATTCCACTCTTTTTATTGGACTTCTAAGATTGTTCATGTGGTATGTTATGGGGGGAAACAAAACTGAGACCATTTGAAGCAGTTGTACGAACTGCAGCTTGCTTGAGGTCTTCATCTAAGCACCAGGGCTGGTGTGAGATTTTCAAGAGTAGGTATGTTCAGTCCGTGTTCTGCCCGTCTCACAATTCCAGGGTCATCAAGTCAGCTATGTCTTACTAGTGTGGTCTAAATCTAAATCTTATCACAATTTTTTCCCGCAAATAATTCAGTCCTAGTAATGACTGTAATTGTGACTTCCTAATGCCCAGTTTCAAGCGCATTGATTTTTTAAAAATATGAGTGGTATTTCATACACAGATGAAAACCAAGGACTTATTCTGGATCTCTAAAATGCATATTTTCAAGACACATTTTGGTTTTACATTCACCGTACACACACGTTTCCTTCCTGTGTTATTTTGATAGTTGTTGTTGTACTTTGGGTTAGTACTGGGTGCAGGTAAGTTGGAAGGCTTATTTATATTTCTGGGATATAATGGAACTGGCTCTGAATGGGGATTGAGGATAAGCAGGGCTTTTGCCAGCATGTTGGACTGCCATCATCATCATCCTCAACAGCCAGATTTACTAAAGCTGCTGTTCAGTTTGGACTGTTTAAAGCTCTTGTGGGAACATGGCTCTGAGAGTCGTACCTGGATTACCGAGTTAGCTGCAAAACAGGACTGCTCAAAGCGCTCCGTGCTGATCTCGTGCTGGTGTGGTTCTGGTTTAGCATGGTCGTGCTGGTGGACCAGCATTCTGGCATTCAGACACACCTGCTCGTTGCCAGCCTAATCACTTATATTGGTACAGACCAGCATCCATGTCACAGCATATTCTGCTTTTGCCGCTGACCAGCTGTGGTGGCCTATGCTGGCCTTTCTATCAGCGAGGAGCTGAAAGCAGATGAGATAAATTTAGCTTGAAAAATGAATATTGTGGATCAGATTTCCATCATTTTCCCCTTACCCCAAATGTAGTCAATCAACAAAGACATTATGGGTGTCTGAAGTTTGCTTCCTTATTTTTGCGCTGGCGCTGTGAGGCTAATGTAGCCAACAAGTTGGCATCATTCAGCTGTATTCATTAGTGATCACATGTTTGCTGTAGAACGTGATGTTACGTAATATCAAATTGGACTTGCTCATGAGGTTTCTTAACTGTATGTGCTGTTAGCTGTAATACACTGTATATCTATAAAGTAATTCGGGCTTCGATATGCCGGATACTGTTTATATGGAACTGCTGTCACCTGTTTGGTTTAAGGGGAAAATCGTGTTATTCTTTCACCAGTTCCTTTAAAAGGACGCGTACAGTTTAAGGAACTGTGATGATGTGTCTTGTTTATCCAGGTCCGGAACAGGGCAGTGAAATTGTGGGGTCAGCAGCTTTAAGAAATCTGGTTTTTGTTTCTCTTCTCTTTCTCTGGTTAGGTGTGCATGATTTCCCTGAGCATCTTTGGATGCACTGGAATGTTCCACATTTCTCATTAATGAAGTGGACATTTCATTCTGTGGAAAAACAGCATCCGTACTGTCTTCTCCGTGCTTAGTTCCTGAGTGTGTGTGTGTGTTTTATGTTCTGGTGGGATGTATATATGGTGTGTGTGTGTGTGTGTGTGTGTGTGTGTTTTTCTGGTGAGGTGTGTGTGTGCATGTGGGTCTGTAACCTCAATGGGTCTGCCATCTCTCTTTCTCTCTCTCTACCAGGTAAACGTAAAGCACTGAAGTTAAATTTTGCCAATCCACCAATCAAACCGGCCACGAGGTTCACCCTCAACACAGCGGGACCGCCCTTTCAAAACCCGCACATGTGAGTACACACGTTTGCATGAGTGCAGGCTCTTATAGAGCTCAGGTGAGGCTAAAACCAAAACCTTTGCCCCAAACTGCTTTCCCCTATACAGGAATAATGCACCTGTGCTTTTGTGCATAGCAATAGCCAACCAACACCTTAGCATCTACCTGGGATGCCTTAGAAGTGGACTAGCAACACCTTGGCAACCTCTTGGGATGTTGCAGATTTGACTTGGTCAAGTTTGTTTACAGACTAGGTGCATGCAGGGCATTGTAAAGCAAAGTGGTGCCCAAACGAGCAGTTTACCAGCGTTGCCTAAAATAATCTCAGATGAGATGAGCAGATTTTATGGTTTTTGGGTAGTAAATAAATTGACTGTAATTGTGTTGTGGTCATTACAACCTCTGGTTCCTATCGCAATCACGGTAAAGAAATCGGAGCTGGTAAGTTTCTGTGTAATGAACCTTTTTGTATCAGAGCACTCGAGCTTTGTTTATATCTCAGCAGGTGAATTAATCAGACCTTATACATAGTGATGCTGCTGCTAGTGCTGCACATTATGTTGTGTGTTTATAAGGCTGATATTGTCAAAAAGTTTCAATATGCAGATGAACATAAAGGTGCAAGAAAAAGCAAACGGACTCTGAGTAAGATTTACATGACCCTGAGGAGGCGTTCCTCCCCACACACGTGTTGTAGTTCATCAGTTGTTCTGGGATGCCTTGCCTGCACGGCCCTATTCAGGTCATACCACAGTATGTTTACAGGGGTAAGGTCAGGACACTGGCTTGGCCATTCCAAATTATATGGTATTTCATATTTTAATGTGTGCTGTGATCATCCTGGCCAATCACAGCCCCAAATGAGTTTCTGCAGTCTGGCAAAAGTATATCTATTTTGGCGAAAACAATGGAGGCTGGCTCCTGAATGCGCACCTGTGGAATTTAGACCCGATTTTTTGGGTTTGATAACCCAGCAGTAAAACAGATAGACATTTACATTAATGGCGTTTAGCTGATGCTCTTATCCAGAGCGACTTACAAGGGTATTCATATTACAGGTAGGCCAGTGTAGTGTTAGGAGTCTTGCCCAAGGAGCACATAGTAACCCAGACCGGGAATCGAACCCCCATCTCCCAGATGGTGTGGTAGCTCCCTGGTGGGTAGTGGTGTTATCCACTGAGCTACACCATGTTCTTCTTCAGGCATGTTAAGCTGTCAGGTGGTGCGGTATCTTTATGGACTGCAGTAGTGTTAGTAGTGCTGGTCCGTAATGTACCGTCCCTTCAACACACAGGGATGGTTGTACTAGGACCCAGGATAAAAACAAACAGCTGTTTAAAGCAGTCACATCTGGATTCAGCCCTATGAGAGTCTGCTCCAGTAAACTGTGAGGTATTAGTTACTACTGAACTTCTTCATGGCATTCAAGAGCTGCGTGTGTGTGTGTTCAGAGAACGGCTGCGTACACACAGTATCGAGTCGTCAGGGAAGTTGAAGATCTCTCCAGAGCAGCACTGTGACTTCACGGCGGAGGATCTAAAGGACCTGGGGGAGATTGGTCGAGGGGCTTATGGCTCGGTCAACAAAATGGCCCACAAGCCCAGTGGGCAGATCATGGCAGTGAAGGTAATGCTCTGGGCTGCTTGTTCGTACTTGTTGCTGTGAACACCATATACACACACAGTGTGTCTGAAAATACTGTGGTCTTTAGTAAAGCTGTGCAGAGGACTGCAGACTGCACAGAGGACTGCCTACTAACTGCATAATCATAAAGCCCCAGGTTTCAAACAGCTAGAGCTGAACACATGCTGTTTAACCTGTATTTAAAAAAAACAGTGTGAGCTTGGTTGATTACCCGTAGACCCTTGTTATGCACATTACAGTGCAAAGCATCATCTCGTGGTAGCTGCAAAGTAAAGAGCTTCCCAAGCAAGACAGCTAACATGCTAATCTGGCATTAACTGTTTTGTTAGCTGTATAAAATGAATATACATATATATGCTGTGTGTGTATGTGTATGTATACATGTTGATCATCAGCTAAAACTGAATGATTGTGTTCGACCTAGTCACACGTTCATGTTATGTTATGTTCATGTGGTGTGCACAGCATAGATGTGTGCATATTAGGAGTGTAACAGCATATATACACTCACCATCAAGTAATATCTGCACCCGGAAGGAGGTGTGGGATTTTAGTGCTATGGGGAAGGAAGATAAAGGCTACCAGGAATGATTTAGACTCATATGGACAATATTTATTGAGCTGCACATACAGAAGTAGCGTCCTGAAGTCATAGTTCCTACCATTTTAGAAGTGATTCATGAAAAGCCCAGTCACTGGAGTGTGGGTGTATCTGTACTAGTCCCGCCCCCTCCCCACCTACATTACTACAGTGCACTAGGATGCATAGTTTTGATTGTTGACAGTGTTTTCCAAAAAAAAAGAGACCAATGGAAACATCAGTGATACAGGTTTAGATTTCCGTACTAACTCATGAATGGAATTCATGTTCATGTGGGGTTTCAGGTTCAGTGGAAAATTGTGGAGTTCCAATAAATAAATAAATAAATAAATAAATAGATCGACTTTGTAATCCTGTTACAGTCCCAGTAAATCTGTACATTCCAAAACGGTTTTTACATTTTGCCGTGCTGTTAGACTGTTGAGTCCGTCATCAAGTATTTCTGTTGATTGTGTGTGTGTGTGTGTGTGTGTGTGTGTGTGTGACAGAGGATCAGATCCACAGTAGATGAGAAGGAGCAGAAGCAGTTGCTGATGGACCTGGATGTGGTCATGAGGAGCAGTGACTGTCCCTACATTGTCCAGTTCTATGGAGCACTCTTCAGAGAGGTGTGTTAATATTGTCTCACTCTCAGTTTATAGAGCACTTGCACTCAAAAAAAGTAAACACATCTTGAATGGCTTGTTATGTTATGGTGTGATGTTATGTCAAATGAACAAGCAATTTCATGGGGGGAATCATAGTAGCTTAGCTTTGTGCATCACGAATGATCCCACAACTGGACTTCACATTCTTAAGTGCTATTTTGACTATGTGCACGTTCACCAGGATCGTAATGATCTACGTAGTTTCAGGTTTGATGAGATTCTCAGTTCTGAGGTCAAGATTCCACTTGTGTTTGGATGTTTTATATGTTACACATTTAAAATATGATTCTACATGGCTGTAATTATATAAGACACTGTACATAGACGAGTGTGACTTCAGTAGAACCTTTCCAGCCACAGCCTGCCATGATCTAACAGAGTAAGGCCCAAGAATCACAACCAGTAGAATTTCTAATTCATTTCTGAAAATCCCAGTCAATGGAGCGTGTGTGCACATAGGCAATGAATTGCATGTGTCCGTCAAAGAGGGCTTCAGATCTCCAAGCATGCACAACACTGCTGCATCTGACATGGTCTTAAAGTAGAACGAAAGGGTCCTACAGTAGAACGTGATCATGTGATCCCTCTCTGTCTTTCAGGGAGACTGTTGGATATGTATGGAGCTCATGTCTACCTCGTTAGACAAATTCTACAAATATGTGTATTCCACGTTGGAGGACGTGATCCCGGAGGAGATTCTAGGCAAAATTACGTTAGCTGTGAGTCATGCTTCCTAACTGCCCTTCATCTTTCTGTCTCTCGGTGTGTGTGGGTGGGTGGGACGCAGCATGACGAGACTGTTAACTTGTTCTCTCCTTCTTCTTTTACATTGCAGACTGTGAAAGCGCTTAACCACTTAAAAGAAAACTTGAAAATAATTCACAGAGGTAAGACACGACCTGTGTTCCCCGCCTCCTTAAATCAGAGTGCAGAGATCTGAGTGAATTAATGAGCTGTGATTGAACACTGCCGTTTCATGGCTCACTTGTTCGAGAATGGAGTCGGTGGAACTCACTTTCCAGGTTGAAGATTTAGATGAAGGTGTGTCCGTCTCTCACTCTCGCTCTGTGTCTCTCTTTCCAGACATTAAGCCCTCTAACATCCTCTTGGACAGGAATGGTAACATTAAGCTGTGTGATTTCGGGATCAGCGGGCAGCTTGTCGATTCCATTGCAAAGACCAGAGATGCAGGCTGCAGACCATACATGGCAGTAAGTTCTGTTACTGATGTACGGGACCCTAACAGCAGTTCGCTCACTCACTCGCCATTCGCTCGTTCATTCAGTCTCTGCGAGTCCTACTGCTAAATTATCAGGATTCAGGAAGTAATCGTCAGTCGCTGCAGATACAGTATATTTTCACTTATATATTTTGCGTGGCAATATCGTACCTGTTCAGGGACATTAAGAATCAGTATTTTATTATATGAATTGCAAATACAAATTAAACTTTTGGTGCCAGAATAATAAACACAGTGTCTTTGAGTAAAATAGCAAGGGTTGCGTTTACTTGCGATGCATGAATCTCAGGGCAGTGGATTTCTACGTGACTAAAGCAGTGCGCAGTTTTCCTTTTGGGCACCGGACAAAAAAGCCTTCATGTTTAAGGTGGTAGTAACTTCAGGCTCCTGCAGACGGCGCTGCACGAGGATGATGGGGCTATAAATCCCTGTGGGGTGTGAGTGACGGGATCCATAGATTGGGAAGAGGTGCTACAGTGCAGGGAATGTCTCGTTCCATGTGGGGTAAATGGCTCCAAAGCAGATGTTAATGATTGGCTAAAAGGAGTGACTGCATTTGGGCGTGTCAAAGACCATAGTGTGAAGGAAGTAGCTGAATCTGCAGGTGTATGGAAGCGTACAGTCATGCGGGTCTACCAGCAGTGGCTAAAGTCCCAGTCTAGAGGGAATTCTCCTCGAAATTGTGCCAGAGAAGGCATCCACCAAATCTGGACCAACTGACCAATTCTTTGATGTAAGAGTGTCTGAACATTGATGTGGCTACATCCAGAAACTTGTCCAGTACTCAGTCACAGCTGTTATTCGTCTTTGTGGAGGTGTTACACTCTATTAGGCACGTTTCAGTCACAGGGGACCACGTTTTTGTCTGGTGAGGTTAATTTTAATTTAAAAAAAAGTAAAAAAAAAAAAAAAAAGATAATATATTACCATACATGTAATCGCAAAACAACATTGTGTTATGTGGCCTTCAGCGATTGTGTGAACTGTGAGCCCCAAAACAGACTGAGGCAGCAAGTCCTGCTGCTAACGTATCAGCCTTTTACAGCTGTTCATTCATAAATTCAGTCATTTGGTGTTGCCATGTTCTACGGTTGTACCAGACCCTAACATTCATTCATTCATTCAGTCAGTCAGTCAGTCAAGCAAAAATCCCACATCAAACACTGATGTTTGAGATGTTGCCATGAGTCATTCATTCATTCATGATTGTCCAGTGATGGATGTTTGAGAGGAAGAGAGGAGATGGTATTTATTGAGCTCCTGGTATGTAAACTATGTACAACTCTATGAGAAGGTGCATGCGTGTGTGTGCGCGCGTGCGTGTGTGTGCATGCGGAGTGTGTAGGAGATCCTCCTGTCAGACCACTTTCCATTCTAAATTCAGAAACCGGTCTCATGGCAACACACAGCCTTTACACACACCTACACTCATGTTGGCAGCCTACATTCATCTCTCCTTCCCTATTCATTCAGTTTGTCTCTCTCTACACTCTTTCAGTGTATGTCTTTTCATTCTGTGTATCTATATGCATGTCAAACCTTCCTTCCTTCCTTCCTCCTTCCTGCAAGCCTTTCATTCATGTATTCATCTGTTCAGTTTAACTTCCCGTTCATTCATTTGTTCGTTCATTCATCATCAGCATGTGCTATTGCTAAAGTATCAGAATCTAACAGCAAGCCTTTCGTTTGTTTCATCGTTTGTTCATTTGTTCATTCATTTATGGCGGCTCTCTACCTATACTGTTCTCTCTGCCTCTGTTGTATATCTACTGTGTAACGGCGAGTGGAAGGTTCTATATATACGCTACTGAGATCATGCTTATGAGAGCAGGTGATGAGGGAATCACTTACTCCTGTCTACATTTTGCTGCAATGGATAGCTGTGTGTGTGTGTGTGTGTGTGTGTGTGTGTGTGTGTCGCTCAGGAAGTTAATGAGAGGAATTGATTTAATTTATTTAGTGTTCTGGTTTGGTTTTATACTGCATTTCAGGCTTTCATGGTTGTGTGTCCCAGGTAGGGAATTTGCTTTGGGATCAAACTCATTTCTCTCTGTGTGTGTGTGTGTGTGTGTGTGTGTGTGTGTGTGTGTGTGTGTGTTCAGCTGTAGCGCAGCAGTCCTCGGTGGCTGACGTCACTCACTAATTTTAGTACGCTGACATCATCCTGCGTGTCTCCCTTTGCATTCAGACCCCACGTCACTGTGTGTGTGTGAGTGTGGGTATGTGCGAGTGAGTGAGGATGAGATCATGCGTGAAACATTTACAGATGTGATTGTGTAACACTGGCTGGTGAACAGCAGGTTTCCTTTCCACATCTGTCTGTCCTGTGGACTCTGTTCCGTCTCTGTCTGCTGTTCTCTAATGCTATTATTATTATTATTATTATTATTATTATTATTATTATTATTGTTATTATTATTATAGTAGATGCTGTTTATATAGAACCTATAGGAGGGCTGCACCCCCCCCCCCCCCCTTAAATCCTAGGGTGCTGTACGTCAGGAGGAACATACTACAGTATATATCAAGTAAAATAATAATTTGACGTTTCCACATGCCCTGCTCTCAGTGTAAAGGTGTACAAGGCTGACGTTTTGAGACACCTGCTGTGGCAGGAACTGAGTTTGGATCGTTCAGTGGATTGGCTCACTGCAGGTGGCCACAATTTATGCTCATCACGTACAGTCCTGATACACAGCACTGATGTCTCTTACTCACTGTCTCTCTCTCTCTCTCTCTCTCTCTTTCACAGCCGGAGAGAATAGACCCCAGTGCCTCCAGGCAGGGTTATGACGTACGCTCAGACGTCTGGAGTTTGGGAATCACACTGGTATGTGGACCAGGTCATCAGTAGCTGCAGGCAGTGTTGTGGTCATGGGGGTGTAGTTTTCTGACTGTGTTTTCTGACTACCTGGAAAGTGTTCTACTCGTTATGTCCGTGATATCACATCTTTTCAGCGTTTCGGCTGATCGTTGGACTCTTCGCTGCCAGAGCTAAAAACTAATCTTGAACAAATCGCAACCAAATCACAGCTGAGATGACGTTCTCTGTAATGCTCCCCTTCACGTTTCTGTGGTTGGAAGTCTGGTGCAGTGTAATCTCCCCACGCTCATGGCTAATATTCATTCACGTGGAGTAAGAGAACACCTTCCCTAACCCGTGCCCAGCTCTTATTGTCTGCGTCTGTTGGTGTGTTTCAGTATGAATTGGCTACTGGACGATTCCCCTACCCCAAATGGAACAGCGTGTTTGATCAGCTGACACAGGTGGTGAAAGGAGATCCTCCCCAGCTCAGCAACTCGGAGGAGAGGCAGTTCTCCCCCAAATTCATCAACTTCGTCAACCTGTGGTACCGTTCTGTCTATCTTTCTTACACACACACATGGTTTTTATACAATTTCAGGACATACACAGTTATTTATATATTAATACCTATATGTAATAATTCTTATATATTGCATATATGCGTTATGTGTCCCATATGTATTATTTATAGTGTTGCTATCAGAATTAACCTATAGAAAAGGTCCAAACTTCTTCAGTGTTACTTCAACTTGCGTTACAGATTAAAAAGGGTTTATTTTTTTCTTCCCTTGGAAAATGACCATGTTGGATATACGAGGTTTTGTTTAGTTTATATCCCGTATGTTTTACATTTATTCAAATACCTATATGTGATAATACTGTGTCGGATATGTGTTACGAGTATGCAGGGGCCCGTATGAATTAATACAAGTGTTCCGTATGGGCATGTACCTATCTGTAATCATAATACGCTGTGCTGGAGTGAGAAAGTCAGGACACGTCTTTGGGGCTGGGTGGGGAGGGGGGTGTATGTTGATGGTTTGGACCATTGTAATATATGTACACCTATATTATAAACATTGACACACAAGAATGCACACTCGAACTGTAACCAGTGGAGGTCTAAGGACGGTACTCCTCTGAATGTGATGAGGTGGTGCCCTCTGCTGGTTGTGAACTGTAACTGAGCTAATAGGATTCACCTGTTTGGAGGTTTAACCGTTTTCCCCCCCTCCTTTTGCCTTTCAGCCTTACAAAGGATGAGTCTAAAAGGCCAAAGTACAGAGAACTTCTGGTGAGTAGGGTCTGTATTTCAATTTGCTTTAGTTCCTGCACGTTTGTTTGTCTGTCTGTTTGTTTGTTTGTTTGTTACCTGTTATACACGTTACTTAGTGCCAAACATTCACGTACAGTAGACCTCTGTGGCCACATGTCATGTATAGTCAGATACAGACTGTAGGGCCTGTATTCGTATATTCTCAAATTAGGAGTGCTGAACCTCTGCAGCTCACCAGCTGGGTTTGTACTTCAGTCTCTTTTGTAGGGGCCGTAAATACGGTGTTAAAGTAGGTGGCAGCCATAGTCAAGAGGTTCTTCAGCTGAATAAGAGGGCCGTGTACGGGCTGGTTGTTTTGCGTTTGGGTAGCCTGTTTAATGGCGGTGTGTAAAATGAACACACTTGGCTTTAATTGGTATTTTAGTGTTTTATTAACTGATGAAGTTTGGTTACTGATTTTTTCAGTGGTGGACAGTAAGGAAGTAAATATACGGCTCTGGAAACAAATAAGAGACCGCTCCAGTTTGGTCCTGCTGACAACATGTACAGCAGGTTCTTAGTGAGGAACAGAAGGTTGGGTTCTAGCTTTACTGGCAGATACAGTGAGCGTCCGGTTCATAAGAACAAGGTCAAACAGCAAACACACAGGACAACACAGCTACAGACTGGCAGAGGGCCAAACCCACTCTCTACTGACCGTGATGAGCGCCACCTCATTCCAATGTCCCTTAACCACCATAAGATGACCTCAAGTGACCTACAGAGAGACGGGCGAGCGGTGGCTGGGGTGAAACGCACAGCGAGCATGGCTCAAAAAACAGGCTTCTGGAGGGTCATTAGTGATTTTCTAAATAAACAGATCTAAATACAATATTTGATCTGGAATTTGGGACACGTGTTTCCAGTAGTGTATAGAATCAACCAGAACTGCTCATTTTGGTCCAACACAAACCCAGAAACTGTACAACTAGAGGAACTGATCATTTTCAGGTGGTCTCTAAAATTTTTCCAGAGCTGTATTTGGTTACTGTTACAGTAGTTTATCTGTACTGAAGTATTTCTCTACTGCGGGGTCTTTGTACTTTAGCTCCACCACATTTCAAACTCAAACCTCTGACTGTTTACTCCACTACATTTTGCTAAATCTGTTCTTCCTTTTGGCTTCTGTGTGCATAAAAACTTAACATGTCAAAATGAAGGAAGTGTGAAGTGAGCCCACCAATCAGGGTACAGCGCTCACTTTGTTTTGAGCTGTAGGACAGAGCTTGGTTCTAGCTAATGGAACCTGTTCTCCTTCAGTGTTCTGTGATTATGATCATTGTAATAGACATCAGTGTCAGACTAATTAATGAGGTCTGAAGGGAGGACTTTTACTGACACTGGAGGAGGATTTTATCTTGGGTATCTTCAACTCAACTACATGGTTTGTGTTCTTCATTCACCCCTGTAAGATTTACATTCACTGCTCTGATACTAAAGCAACAGATGCCGGTTATCTGGTGAACCAGCTGTTCTTAACTAAACCATGGGGTGGTATGCAAAAGAAGAATCTGTTTGGGTTCACGTGGAACGAATGTGCATTGAGCCTGCACCATAAAACACTGAGTGAAGACGAATCATGATGTGTGGGGGGGGGGGGGGGGGTTAGTTAGAAATCTTTTGAAGCCCCCCCCGCCAATACTTGTAGCTACACTCCATGTTTGGATATCTGTGGGTGTATACCTGTGATAAATACATGAATGCACAAGTTTTGATACTTCTCTCTTTTTCTTTCTTTCTTTCTTAGAAACATCCCTTCATCCTGATGTATGAGGAGCGCTCTGTAGACGTTGCCAGTTATGTGTGCAGGATCCTTGATCAAATGCCTGCTTCGCCTAGTTCCCCCATGTATGTGGACTGAAGAAATGAAAACACACAACCACACGCTCTCCAACGTCCGTCTGGGGAAAACAAGAAATGCAAGCTATTGTGTAAAGATTCGCTTCGTCAGAAAAGAAAAAAAAATGCAGTGTTAAAAAAAAAAAAAAAAAAAACATGCAGAAACACCAGGTGCAATAAGATTGGTGTTTTCAATCACGTCTGTAAAATTTCATCCAAACACATTCTCTCTCTCTCTCTCTCTCTCTCTCTCTCTCTCTCTCTCTCTCTCTCTCTCCTTCATTACACACACATCCACCCACTGATGCTTAAGTATAATAGTAATTAAATGAAGCTCTGCACTCTCGGCTCATCTCAAGGACGTCTCCTCTCAGCCGTGACCTGCAGTATAGTGATTTAAAAAAATGAAAAGAAAAAAAAAATAAACATCTGGAATTGTATTTCTACTTCTGAAATCACTTGTGGAGTAAATATGACTTTGGAGAAAGTTCAGTCGACGTACTGGAACGGTGCTGATGGTGCCCCATGCCTGCTTCTTCTGTGTCTATGTGTTTAGGGATTGGGTCCTAGTCTCAGTCTTGCTCTGCATGTCTCTCTGACTTTTCCTTAAAGGAATACTCCTGCAGTTTCCACCCCGGTCCCTACTCGCCAAATCTGCAGCATTCGGTTGATTACCAGCGACAGTAATTAATCTAATTTAAATAATACTTAGCGAAGAACACCAAACGTGTTCACACTAGAAACTTGGGCCAGGTGTTGAAGAGGTCTCGTAGGGCCAGAGGTGGCCTCGCAACTAGAATACACGGTTTGGGACAATTTGTTAAACCTCTGGTGCTGGATAGAAGCTCTGATGCTCTGATGTCACACTCAAGTATGTCGTTGGTGTGATGCCCATGTTAGGAAGCTGGTTGAATGCCGTTGAAAAATCGCCACTGTTAGGTCCAGTTTTCCAAAGCTGATGCGTTCTGTTCTGTTCTGTGTGTGTATATATATATATATATATTCAAGATATATTAAATATGTTATATGTACTTTCTGTATATATCACCAACTCAAACTGCAGCCTAAAACTGCCAAAGCTACTTAACAGCCACGTGTGGCCACACAGCTTACTGGTTTGTATGGGGTATTTTGGTGAAGCTGCCATTCTTGGGATGTTGATTCCGTGTATAGCGGTGTTGCCATAGTTGTATTTCGGTTCCTTAATGAGATTGTAATTCAGAGGATCTGGCAACATTCAGAGGACAAAGGTGAAATGGTCAGTCCACTGCGAATGACCACACTCTGTCTAAAACCGACCCCTGTAATCTTTTAGCCTGCACTCTTTTAAGATCCGGAGTACAGTCAAGGAAAACGAGTTCTGTTTGTGAGCTGAAGTGTGCTTCTTTTGCTGGAGGTAATAATGATTGACTGCACCTGATTTTTATTTTATTTATTTATCTTTTTTCTGCATGTAATGCGTTCCCTGGAAATGTGACCCACATCTACATTACTGCTTACTTGGATTTTTTTTTGGGGACCTTTCTGTCACGCTAACTTACATTACATCCATGGGCTAACGACACTTGGCACACTGGTGTCCCCTACTTTGACCTTCGACTTCAGTCTTCATATTCGGTTTGTAGCCGAGTTAACAAGTTGATACATGTAGTCCAAAATTTATCCAAGCATTGTGTGTGGTTCCCAAATTTAACCCAACGTTTTTCGAGAACAAGTGTTCTTGTTGTGAGGTCTTCTCTTGCCCTGCGAGACTGCTGCTGAACTGGCCCTTTGAATTTTGTTCAGAAGTCATTTTGAGTCGACGAGCTTTCTGATCTTATGCAGAGAAATTGTCAGTAGTAAACAACTGTACGCTGCAGACGGGGAAAACAAAACCTGGCCTCAAAAACGAATCATTCTTGTACAAGGATCTAATCATCCCTTCATGAGCTGGACTGGGTGTGTTAGAGCAAGCTGATCAAAAAAAAAAAAAAAAAGTGCAGAGCATGGGGATTGGTAACCACTGGCTGTGGACGGAAGGCGGAATTGTTGTCATAACTTGGTCTCTGCCTAGCAATGACTGTGTCCTCACTGTACAATGAACCACGTTCTGATATATAAATAAATAAACAAACTCTGAAACAAGACATTCAGGTGTGCATTTATTCATCAACGTCATTGTACACTTAAGATGAATTCCAGACTCTTTACAGGGCAGTATTAATCTCTATTGTTTGTGTTGTTGAGTTATTAGTCATTTGTTAAATAGCTAATAATGAAGTCCTGCAGCCAAATCAGGTGCATCGCTGCTAGACTGGGAAACGCTGTTCTAAGGACTTCTGAAATGCTTCTTACATATTTCTTATTTCATTTTGTGTATTATTTCTATATTTACAGTATATATATATAAATACAGTATATGTAAGCAAGTTGAAGTAAAAATAAACATAAGTAGATAAGAAACAAAAAGAGCAAACATACAAGCTTTAGTCATACAGTGTCAGGATCTGTCACTTTTGAGTATATAAACTACTGTTCGACAGCTTGGAATCACTTTAATATTAATTTAATATTAGTCATTTTGTTTTTAAAAAGATTAATTTATATAGCACCTTCCACAGGGGTGCTTCAAATAATACTCATACAGGTGATACTGATACGCTGTCAGGAAACAAAAGGTTTCAAGATATATTGTTCAACATAACAGTAAGAAAATTATAAATTATATATTTTGAATGATGCATTTCTAGTAATTTCGTAAATATCTGGCTGAGATTTCATTACTATGTTTAATAATATGTTTAAAGCTCCAGGCAATATAGTTGAAACTCATATAGTGATGGTGTAGCTGCATCATAAGAGAATCATTTTATATTCGTATCTGGTTTTTAAAAAGTTTCAAATTATTGAGACCAGTGATTCCAAATTTGTAGAACTGTAAATAAAAAAAAACTATTTAAAAGTGAATAGAAATTGAAGATAAACAAATGAAATCAAAATGAACAGAATAAATATACATATAAAGTACAGTAAAATTAAATATAATAAAAATGAAAACTGCTGTCTTCTGGTTTGTTGTGGTACGTATAATTATTTTAAATAAATGTTTTATAGAACTAAAACAAATGCAAATCTATAAAACGCCTGTGTCACGTTGGAGTGTTTTTATCTTGCGTCATCACTCGGCGCCGGAAGTACTCCGACCTCTCCTTGCTAGTGCGCTGTTGCTGTCTGCTCTCGTGCTTTGCTTGGTAAACATGTGTTCCCGAGCGCTCCGCTTGTTCCCGTAGTCTCCTATTCGCGCTGTGGGTTCATGCTCGCGGCTCTGCTGCGCTCTCGCGCGGCCGCGTGGCGATTTGTGAAGCGCGCGCCGCCGTTACCGAAGCTCTTCGGGGACGGTGACGCCAACACCGGTGTGTCTCGTGCCGCGTGCCTGCGGCCGTGGGGCAGCAGCAGCGACAGCATGTTGCCACGCGGGGGGAAGAAACCAGCGAAGGACGCGGCGCTGCGGCACGTGCGCTCCAAGGAGAAGCGCGCGCACCGGGAGCTCCCAGGACCGAGTACCGTGCACGCGCAGGTGGTGAGCGCTGGGAGCAGAGAGAGCGGGAGCGCGCTTTACGTCTTCTCGGAATATAACCGGTGAGGGCTGGGGCGGGGTTGGTGATGATGATGATGATGATGGTGCGGAATGACGTACATGATCCTGTAACGATGGAGAGTGAAGTTATAATTAAACAATTATATTATAAATAAAACTAAATAATCTAAAATATCTGATTATCCCGACAAAACAACACCAACATCATTTAAATGTCCTGCACATCTGTGTGACGTAACGAGGGAGGAATTAATCAGTACGTCATATCTGCTTCTTTGGTGTTGTAACATCTGTTCACTCTGGGCTTCTTCTTAAATCCAGAGATCTAGTGATGTAGGATCAGATTCCGCCCTCATTTACATTATATAGCCTTATGGACAGGACAGACCCAGATCAGCACCCCTACCAGGAGTGTCGCCTGGCCTGGGCTCCCAGGGCTAGAGCCCCAGGCCTTTTAGGACCAGCCTTAAACCCTGAAATAACATCAGCACGTCACATGTCACCCCAACTCATGTGTACGTAACTGTCGGCATTCGTTTGCTCCATTCAAGTGTCGTGCTGAACGACTGTCCAGCAGTTGATCCGTTTTTATCATCAAGAGAATCAGAACCACTGTTTGTCGGATATGTTGCCCATGTGGAATTTCCCTCATACCCTTCAAATGTGTTTTGGATCTGATTGGCAAAGATTGGATTGAATGTGTTTTTTCGCTGCCCAGACTGGCAGAAATCGGATTTCAGCTGGCAGGCTGAACATGGCCCATGATGTAGAATAAAGTTGAGGTCAAAACGACTCTGCTAGGTCTGATTTTTATGCTGACCACCAGAGGTGCAGTGGGGGGGGGCGGGGCATCAGTGTTTTACTGTAGCACCCGTGTTCAATGATGTCGGAAGTTTCGTTTGGCACACATGACTGTTTTGGAAACGAACCAGTCTGGGTTTTCATGTCCTCAAGTCAGTACCAAACACTTACGTCATGATTTGATACTGAAAGACTACGTGACAGACTGGGGCAAAGCTATATGTGAAGATGGTTATGCATGTTGCCCATACAAGGAGTTTGTCTCGGGGAGTGTACGTATGAATTACACGTATCATGCTAAAGATTGTAATACATATGGCAGAGACGATAAGAGATGTAACTAAGGATCAGTAAATGACACTAATACACAGTCGAGACATCGAGCGTCTGATGATCTTAACAGCAAAGAGTTAAACAGATGAAGGAACGTAGTATGAGCAGCTTCTCCTATTAATGTCCTTCAGTAGGGACGTTTTGTGGTTAAACCTGCAGACGGTCTGTTACAGAAAGAAGAGTCTACTCAACACTGACGGCTCTACAGCTGACCTAATTCTCCTGAGTTGGTGTTTAAGGTCCGACACAATGTTCTAAATGGGTTTAAAAGTGAATCAGTCAGTAAAAGCCGTTGTATTCGGTGTTGAGCCCGATGTTTTCTTACCTGGGTGTGTGTATATACGGTGTAGGCATGTATAAATGTGGAGAGGACGCCGTTGTTGAGAAAGCAGCGGTTTCACTATGACAAACGATTACAGATCTTCATTTTTTGTAATTTTGTCCGGTCACCACTGCTGAATATTTAATTAAAAAAAAACCTAATTTCACAAACACTCCTACAGTGAACTGGCCTGGCCCCCAGTCTGGTACCAATCTAGGTCCTTGGTTTTGTCATTACTGTAACATGCTTGGATATGAACATGGACTGGTTACATACTTCATGTAAGCATAATTAGGTCTGTTTATGTTGTGGAGTTTATAAAACACTAAATAAAAATCATTTACATTTACGGCATTTAGCAGACGCTCTTATCCAGACCGACTTACATCCGTGCTTGGTGTCCCGTCGGATAATGTTTCCCAGCTAGTATAAGAAGGTCAGAGTCAAAACTCACCCTGAGCTCAGACACTGCCCGAACAAGGGCCAGTGCTGCTACCTAGAGAGAACAATACACAGACATATATAAGCATAAGTGCACTACCTGGCAACCCAACCCAGCACCCATACCTAGAGAAGACAGGTTATGGTCAGTATAAGTGCAGAAACAAGGTATTTCAACACACACACACACACACACACACACACACACACACACACACACGTGCGCACGGTTGCAGGTTTTTATACATACTGTGATGTAGATCATGCTATCTCATATCGTGATGTGGGAATGCCACCCGTGTGGTTCCTGGTCTGTTCAACTTTGTGCTTTTGTGCCTCGATGCTTTTATCTTCATTAACAGGTCCATAGAAGTAACCGTGCGGTGCTGCTTGTCTTTTCAGGTATCTGTTTAACTGCGGTGAGGGGACCCAGAGGCTGATGCAGGAACACAAGTAATAATATTAATTATACATTTTAGTAACACGGAGTTGCTTGTTTTTCAGTCGTAGGCTCATCTTTGTGTTTTCCTGTTTAGATTGAAAGCGGCTCGCTTGGACAACATTTTCCTGACCCGGTTGAGCTGGGAGACAGTCGGAGGCTTGTCAGGTACCAGTGTCGCTACACACACAGTGGCTGTGTTCCGGCTGCAGGGAGATCGGATATGTATCTCGGATCAGATCTTTTGAGCTGCCTCTTATTTGCAAGTGATCTGATGGGATTTGTGTGTCCAGACATCGCCAGTCTATCTGCATAGGTTGCTGTGGCAACAATGTAGGCATCGGTAACTAAGGGATGCCGGTGACGTGGCTTTCGTACAGCAGGTGCATCATTTCACCCTCTAAACTCGGTCAGGTTTTGCCCTCATCGCTCTGTCGAGTCACAGTTCACTCTTCGGGGCTCTTTCAGCACCTCCGTCACTCTGGACTTCATTGTTTGGCTTGTTGCATGTGACGTAAAAGGCATTTTGAAATCTGATTTGCGTGTCCAGACTGAGACACATCCGTAAAAATCCATGTGGAATTTCCCTCCATCCCTCCATCCAAATGTGGTTTGGATCCGATTAGCAAAAATTGGATTGAATGTGCTTTTTCGGATTTCAGCTGGCAGTCTGAACATAGCCAATGACATTTGTAGATTAGATTTACATTTTAGGCATTTAGCTGACGCTCTTATCCAGAGCGACTTACAAGGTTACTCGTTTTACAGGTTGGCCAGTGCAGTGTTAGGAGTCTTGCCCAAGGACTCTTATTGGTGTAGCTCAGCATTTGCTACCTGGACTGGGATTTGAACCCGCGTCTCCCACATGGGGTGCTAGCTCTCTGGTAGGGTAGTGGTGTTAACCGCTGAGCCACACCAACAACCACTTGTCACTCATATCATTTGTCACTGCATCAGTGTTTTACTGTAGGTCATTTTCCAGAAGCACCCGTGTTCAGTGATGCCGGAAGCTTCGTTTGGCACACATGACTGTTTTGGAAACGAACCAGTCTGGGTTTTCATGTTCTCAAGTCAGTACCAAACACTTACGTCTTGATTTGATAGTGGAAGACTACGTGACCGACTGGGGCAAAGCTATATGTGAATGTGAAGATGGTTATGTGTGAGATTTGCTAAGATTGGCACTTGTAAACTGTCCTGAGCCCTGAAGTCATTTTTTAATCCTGGAATTAAAACTCCCCGTGTCATGTTTACCTTTATTGCTCTAGAGACGACAGACATGCTAATTGCTTTTACCTGCCAGGTGTCATTCATGTGCACTGGTTGTGAAAGCTTTGAGCTTTTTAAATAAAATGAAAGTAAAATCTCCTACTTCGTAGACACCCGCTCATCCAGAGTTTCTTCCAGAACCAAGGTTATTAATAGGGCGTGTCTGCGGTGCTGCAGTAGAAGCCTCTACTCTACTGGGAAGGCTTTACACTAGGTTGGCATTTGTTTGCATTCAACCACAAGAGCATTAGTGAGATCAGGTGCTGATTACATTTACGGTGTTTGGCTGACTTACATTTACATTTACATTTACGGCATTTAGCAGACGCTCTTATCCAGAGCGACTTGCAACCGTGCTTAGTGTTCCGTTGGATAATATTCCAGCTAGTACAGGAAGTTCAGAGCCTAAAACTCACCCTGAGCTCAGACACTGCCCGAACAGGGGGCCAGTGCTTCACTTACAGTGTGAAGCGTTTTACAGGTAGGCCAATGTAGAGTTAGGAGTCTTCCCCAAGGACTCTTATTGGTGTAGCACAGCATGGCTATCGGGGAATCAAACTCCAGTCTCCCATGTGGTGTGGTAGGTCACTGGCTGGTGGTGGTGTTATCTGTTGGTTGGTGCTCCATGCAGAGAATGGAGCTGTGGGAGGTGCTGATTTGTCGATCAGTGAAGTTACCGTGTGCTTGACTGAGATTATTCTTGTGCAGGAATGATTCTCACCCTGAAGGACACAGGAGTGCCTGAATGTGTTCTTTCTGGACCTCCACAGCTGGTATGTCTCTCTCTGTGTCTCTGTCTCTCTCTCTGTCTCTGTCTTTCTCTCTCTGTCTTTCTCTCTCTGTCTCTCTCTCTGTCTCTGTCTCTCTCTCT